>CM031615.1:25404-45404 GCA_018398815.1 Conus ventricosus
CCCCTATGCTTAATTGGCTGGATCCGACACATGGGCGTCTGCCTGACGCCCAGAATTTTTGAGGTAGAGCTTATGTCAACCAAACTTGGCTCGGCGGACGGACCACGGACTTTGAGTGGTGTTTATTTTGACCGGACAATTTCCCCCTTGCAAAAAAGACTATGCACCGCATTGTCTCAAAACAACGGTACAAAAAAAGACAACAACCGAATTTGATGACAACAGCTACACGTGCAAAGTTTTGAAAAATACTTTACAACAACGGTTTATTAAATTATAATTATATCATTAGTGTGAATACCCCTCCAATGAGTTATGATTGACGTGCGCTCTTGCGTTATTTCAACCTCATTTTATAACACCACTGTGCGCCACTTATGCAATTCACCTACCTGCGGATTTGCCACATCTTTCTCACATTCCTATGAAAAGCACAATATAGTATGATCACGTCCATGACACTTCACTGAGGGAATCTTCCATCTCACTTATTGCAAATAATGCAGCACTACACAAGCGACTGTTAGCCTCCAAGCATAACTACATTCACATGAGCAAGTCTCACAAAGAAAATATGAAACAAGTCTCACACAAAGAATATGATACCATAACCTTCTGGGAATGAACCCCATATCCAATCAACATAACTGTAATCAACACTATTATCAACAAAGCCCCCGGCTATGACTGACTTCCTCTGGAGTTGCAAGCTTGCTTGAACTACGCGACTAAATGTTCAGCTCTGACTTTCTGTTGACTGGAATGTACTGCACTCGATACCTGTAGTAGGCATGCAGTGCATGCAAACGGGCAGAACCCTGCGTTTTCTGCTGTGCCATCCTGCAGGAATTTGAGTGGTTGATGTATCTGTCTCTTTCACGATCTCATTCCATACAAGTATTTGTGGAAACTTTCGCACGGCCCACACGACAGCTAAACACTCCTTCCTCTACCGTTGCCGTACCCTTCTTCACACTTGTCAACTTCCTGCTATGCATTCATCACTGGGGAACTCGACCCCTTACAGGCTACTGCAACAATACCGCACCTATCCCACCACCTGTTGCATCTGTATGCAACAGAAATGGTTGAGACATATCAGGATGCTTACAAGATGGGACGGGAACCTAGTCTTTCCAACACCGTTCTGCAGTGCTTGCTTTGCAGCGTCTGACACTTCGACCACTGCGCGTTTCCTGCCTTGACCAACATAACTGAGAGGGACTCCGTGATTGCTGCGAAAATTTGGACAAATCCCTGTAGAAAAACCAATAAAACTCTAGGCAGGACTCCTGAATTCTGTTTTGGTCTTTGGCGTCTCTGAATTCATCATCTTCTCCACTTTCACTTTCTGGCTGCTTTGTGTCGCCTCCGACAAACAAGACCTAGGAACTCCAGGGCTTGGAAAACCAACCTGGCACTTTGTTGGTCTGGCTGTGGAGATTGGGCTTGTCTTCAAAACCTCTCTAAAACTGATCTAGTGCATCATATGCTCCTCCCATGTCTCGGACTGCTACAGAATGTCATCCATGAAATTCACAACGCCTTCCATCCCGTCAATAACTTTCTCTTAATCCGAGAGAAGCTGCAGGATGCGTTGACCTCCCAAAAGGGAGAACTCGCCAATGGTATTGCCCCATTGGAGTGGCGATGCTGTGACTTCTTTGAGTCCTCACTCAGGCTATTTGCCAGTAACCCTTGCTCAGATCTTATCCTGAGTGATATACTGGCTCTTGCTTGTGGCGTTCTGAGCGAACAGATTCATTGTTCGGTAGTGACCTTGCATCGACTTGGTGACACTGCTTCAGACGTCTATAGTCAACTCAGAATCGATATGCTACCCTAACTTTTTCCTCACTAAGACGGACGGGTGCACTATACGAATGATTTGGACGTTCAAATACCCCAAGGTCCATCATCTTTTATACCTACTCTTCGATCCTTGATTGTGGATATGGGATCGGGTAGGCTTTCACATGTACGGGTTTTTTGCGATGTTAACTCCACCGTCACACGTCTCTAGAGTTTGTCCTGCCTGGTTAATCAGTCAGGGACGCCCTACTGCTGTTTTAGGAGCCCCTAACTTCCCCTCCTGCCTCCACTGTTCTAGCCTTCATACAGTGAAACATCCCTGTATGACTCTTCTCCTGGAAACTCAGGCACAAAATCTCCCCTTCTTCTGCTGGGTCTCCTTCACCTCCATCAATGATTGCTTGCTGCGCCTATGTGCCTGAGTCTCACGCTGAGTATATTTGCGAGCATGTTTGCTGGAAAAGTTTTGATTCCCATTCACATCGATTCGGTTGTTCCTGTTCTTCCTTTTCAATGATGTTGAATGGTCTCATTTTCCAATGCATCAGCAGTTTTGTTGTGATCCGTGGGAGGCAGTTACAGGACTTGATCTCCACATTGAGGAGTTGCTTCCTCACCCCTTCCTGTTCATATTGCTTCTCGGAACGACCCTCGCCTCCTGCAAACTCTCCCTTGCGACCTTTATTGTCTCCTCTAGCCTATTGCGTATGTCCACCACAATTACTGATAAGTGGTTTTGACTTCTTCTGACTCCTTTTCTCCCGGACCACAGCTCTTTGAGAATGCATCACTGGTCCCCGAATTGTCCGCCCATACAGCAGCTCAAATGGCGAAAAGCCTGTGCTTTCCTGAGGGGTTCCTGTAGGCGAACAGTGCCTGCCGCTGGAATGTAGCGGTCCCAATCTGATGGCCTTTCCTCACAGGAGCTTCTTTAAGATCCTTCAGCACACATGTGAATCTCTCACCATGCAATAGCATTGCCCCCTTGGGTGGTATGGCGGTAGTACAGGTAGTGAGAAGCTGTGTGATCCCCTAGCAGCATGTTGACCTCTTCATCACGCTGAGGCTGAAACTGTGACCCCCTGTCACTGAGAATTTGTGCGGCACCCCACGGAGAGATGATGTCTACCTGCATTCAGCACCTGTGCGTATTCTAGCCGTTCAATGCAACTGCTTCTGGTCTCTGGTCTCGTAGTCCATGGCGTCAAAAAACCATACTGTGCGCCGTTGGAACACGGGCGCGATTGGGCCAATCGATTCAATCAGCCACCGCCTGAATGGAGTGTCAATTAAAGGGAGGCTGTATATTAGGCGCCTTTCCTCTTCACCCTCTTGTGGTGACCTTTGACACAGTCACCATGACATGCAGACACGCTTGATGTCTGCTTTGCGCCTGGCCAATGGAAAGTCGCAAAGATTCGCGTCACTGTTTTGTGGTGACGAGATGGACACGCCAGAAACGACTCGTGACCCACTGATCATGAAGTGTCACGATAACCTGCTGGTTCCTCCTAAACTGAGTGGTCACACGTACCGTCTTCCCCTTGGTGAATCACTCGGTTTACAACAGCCCGCCTTTCACCAAAAATTCTGTCTCACTCCTCTTACCACCTGTTTCTCTCCCACCTATTGTCCAACTCCCAAGACTTCACGAGCGAAAGGGTCTTGTTCCTGCGCTGCCCTAAACTCCATCAGGCGACACTCTATGCCTGACTTCCTTGATCGATAGACTATCGGTTTATCATCATTTCCTGCCTTCTTGCTCCTTGTTTGAAAACTGCTGCCCATGTAGCAGTCAACAACTGAGGATCCCCTGGATCCTTGCCCCTGGAATATTTCCAAGAGTGATCAAATAATGAAGGGGTTTCTCATTCACCACGCAGACCAACTCGCCTGAGACGTAAAGGGGTACGTACTTCTATCTTGGCAACTGGGTATCCTTCTCACAGTGCCATCGATTAGGAGTAAGGTCTGATTTGCCCTGTCAAATCCCTTTCTCGGGACAAGCGGTGTTCTTACTACACCACATGAACAACAGTGTCTCGTAATCACTTTCACCCTCTGCTGGCAATCCACCCTTATTCCACTGGAAACGAACCACTCAGCCTAGTGCCTCCATCCCTGACACTGACTGTCTGGTCCAGTGCAGCCATTAGGCTGCACTCCACCTCTACAGATCGGATCCCTGTTGGTTCCAACTGCAGGTCGTTTCCTTTGGCGTCCTTTTCCACTCTTGCAAGGGCTGCTGCTACTGGAACCTCATGCGGACAATCCCTCGCCACATGTCCCTTCTTGTGGTCAAATGAAACAACCTATTGTCCCTTTGTCCTCCTTTCTGCCACCACTGGGTTTGCAGACTGTGCAGAAAACTCCCCTAGTCTCCTTTGCACTCTTCTCTCCTGTGCCTAGGCCACCTGTTTCTCCTGCACCTTAGTGCCACAAACGATGCCTCTCTATTACAACTCTGCGAACTTCAACAACTCCTGCTGTCTATTGCTGTATCTCTTTCATATGTATGGTTAACTCAGGCCGCAACCTGACAACATCTGTTCCTTCATAACCAGCTCTTTCAATTCAGCGAAAATCCTTCTTTTGATACCGCTCACTCTAACCATTTATCAAATAGTGGATCTAAACGTGCCACCAACTGAGTGTAGTTTCAACCGCTTGCAATCTTGCTGAACGAAATTTTCTGTAATCCTTCCTCTGTGAGTCAAATTCCCTTCATTCAACGACTCTTCACGGCACAAAATCTGATTGTTGTTCTGCCGGTAACGCAGTGAAAATCTGTAATGCCTTAACGAGTCATATAGCGCTGTCAAATGACTGCCCACTCTTCTGAAGGCCAACCTGTCTGGTCGAACTTTCGAAACGACTGATGTATGCATCATCGAATCTGTTCTTCAGTGAACTTTGGCAACTTTGGTCGGGGGGACGTAACTGCGACAGAGTCACTGGAAAGTGAAACTTACCATCCTCGGTGGTCTCCCTTTGTATTTTCAGTCTCTCTAACTCTAATTGATCCTTAATCTTTCTGTTTACTGCGTCTCGCTAGTCTGTTCCTTAAATCTTTCTGTTTCCTGCGCTTCGCTCCCTGATTAGCCTGATCCTTAATTTTTCGTTTTCCTGCGTAAATCTTTCTGTTTCTTGCATTTTTAGCCTTTTCCTGCTTGCATCTCTATGCAACACGGCGTTTTTCCCCGCTCGCTCACCCTCCCCATCTTTTGCTGGTTTTCAACGAATGTCGCAACTTTTCTCCCGAGTAGCAAAAATCACGAGCGACCTCACAATTTTCAATGGGGTTTTTCTTCCGCCTTTAATTCCTTTTTTTTTTCAACAAGATTTTTTACTACGACCCCAAACTGGTGGTTACCGACACGAGGACGTAATTGCACAATCCTATAAATGATAATATTAGTTTGGGGAAAAAGAATTTTTTTTTTAAAAGACGCTAGCGCCTGCCCCAATTTTGGAGGAATTTACGAAATTTTGTGCGAAAAGTACTCTTGGCTGAAATGCCAAGCTATGTTAACTATTTGGAAGCAACCCAAGCCTAGTATTTAAACTATTTTGGAAACTCGTAAGACACTACTTGTTTGGATTACAATACTGAATCCCCCCCAGCTTCCTCTCGAGAAGTTAAACAATATAAAAAATTTGGGGAATTTCCGGCGGCTCGAAATAAATTTAAACCTCGGGTTTCAGGGGGGGACGCGCACGCCAAAAACCACTCACAGCTTGCTTACAATCTCTTTCTTTAATGCATTCGCACAAAAAACCCACTAGAAAAGTCTTAACTTACTACCATAATAGACGAAATCAAGCATATGGAATAAAAACAAAATAAAACATTCTCTCTTTCCGAACTTCCAAAATCATTTATCAAAAAACTCTTAAACAACCCCGGGTTTATAAAAGATTTTACTTTACCGGCCCAGGGGATCTTAACTATTCACGAATCGTTTTTTTTTTTTCCCTTTTTTTTTTTCTTTTCCTGTCACTTTCAAAAGCAACACAACTGCTGGCCTGGTAGGTTAACTGTGGCCCCGGTCGGCGGGGACTGTGGCATGGTCAGGTTAGACCGCTGGCTTTGGGTTCCAGGTTGGACGCCGATGAAAGTGGCGCGGGCCCAAAGTATGAGGTCGCCCCCCCCGGTTCGAGGGAACGTGACTATCAACACGATCGTTCCCCTTTCTTTTTTCCCTGCTTTAAACGCTTCCACTCTCTCTCCTCTCCTTGCCCGCTCTATCAAAGGGACAGGTGCTTTTTTTTTCCCTTTTTTCTTTCTTTCTTTTTTTCTTCATTAGTTAAAAACCTCTCTCTCCACATCTCTCTTTGTCCTCCTTGCAGACTATCTAGTGCTAAATGCTACAAACTTGGTTCTCCCTCCCCCTCTCTTCCCTCTGCCCCTCTCTCCTGCAGAGCTTACACCCAAACCCTTCTCTCCCTGTCTCTTTTCGTCCTTTTTTCCCTCTCTCTCTTCTTTCCCTCCCTTTTTTCTTTTGGGTGCAGAGATACCCCCAGAACCCCTCATCTTCTCTCCCTGTTCTGTCTTCCTCCTCTTCTTATCTTTTGCCTTTTTCCGTGAGAACTACCCCGAACCCCTCATCTCTCTCCCCCTTTTCGTTTTCCCCCCTCTCCTCCCCCCCTTTCTTACCCCTAACCCCGGCCCCAAGGGCCCAGTACCTTTGGTCAGTATTTTTTACCACCTCGTACCTGAATTTATCTCCCTCTAATTCCTTGGTATTAAAATCATGACAGTCACGCCACACGCCTTACCTCTGTGGGGCCCAAATTGGTCTTTTAATTGTTAGCTTGATTTTTCACCCCCACCCCCCCTACTTCTCCCCCCTTTTCGGCGTCGTCGACCCAATGGGGGGCATTGGTCGTAAAATTTGGGAGATCATCTGGCCCCGACCTGTTGGACGTTGGGGCAGCCACTCCACTGTCTAGTGGCCGATGCTGTCTCCCTGGAAAATTAGGGTTAGCCCCCTTTGCTGGCTCAAATTGGCCGGGTGAGTTAAACCGGGGTCGAGACTCGTTTGACCAGACATCGAGGCGTCGGGCAGTACTTTGTCCGTCTGGGTGGAAGACCGTCTCCGTGGAGCCTCTCCCCCTTTCTTAATTGGCTGGGTCCGACACATGGGGCCGTCTGCCTGACGCCCAGAATATTTGGTTAGAGCTTATGTCCAACCCCTTGGTGGGGACGGGCCACGACTTTTTGGTTGGTTATTTTTTCCGTGCAAAGACAAAAAAAAACAGTTTGGTATCAACAAAAGACTGAAACCCCCAAAAAATGTAAAGTTAATTAAAAAGCAAATTCCGTTTTTATATTAAGTGAAAAAACACATTCCGAAAACAGCGAAATGGGTAAAAAAAAACTAAAAACAACAAAAAGCAAAAAAAACAACAAAAACAACAACAACCAAAAACAACAAAAGTGAAATAACAAGGGGAACCAAAACCACATCGCCCAAATTAAAACCAAAAAAACGCCAGCGTGAAGTAATTCAAGAAAAAAAAAAACAACAAAAAAAGAAAAATAACTAACAAAATAATGAGGGAAAATTCAATCTTCAGACAAATGTGATAGTGAGTAAACAAAGAAAAAATGAGAATGTGTGAAATTTAATGGGAATTTAAAAATGTACACCACACACACCCACACACCCACACAAACCACACACACACACACACACCAAACCCCACACACATTCTCACACACACACACCACACACACAACACACACCACCCATACACACAACACACCCACACACACAACACCACACACACACCACACACACACCACCACACACACACACAACGCACGCACGCACGGGACGGCCACACATTAAACACCTCCCCCCCCCTCCCCCCCCCCCCCCCCCCCCCACACACACACAGGGGTGAGAAAAAAGGGTAAAGTTCTACTTTTTGGCCCCAAATCCGAAAAAAAAGGGCCACAGTGGAAAAGCAGCCTGACGCACGGGAGCCACGCCCAGCATGGTGCATAGCTTTAAAGACGCAGAATCAAACCACCAATCAAAAGAACTACCATAATTGATGCACGGTGGAGAAAGGCGGGGGGGTGAGGGGGAGGAGCAGGGGGGGGGGGGGGGGTTGGTGGTGGTGGTGGGGGGAGTTGGTGTGTTTTGTGTGTGTGTGTTGGGGGGGGGGGGGGGGTCTAGGTGCGGGGGAGGGAAAGAAAAGAAAGTTGTTTTGTATTCACGAGAGTGTCCGTATTGCCCCCCGTCTGAAAAGACAATGTGACCTTTTGTATGGAGTTAAGTAGGATTGTAGCGGGAAAAATTCAATGACAGACCAGGTGTATCCCCCTCCCGCCCTATCCCGCCTGTTCCTCAGTTGGCTGGTTGTCTTGGTGTGCCTCCCTTACTTGGGTTGACCACAATAATACGACAAACCGGTCGTTATCCGGTCTTTCCTGCCTTCATCGACGCCATTTGTGAACAGCGGTTCGTGGCTTTTTTTTATTTTATAGTTTTTATGGTTCCAACCAGAAATTCACGAAGTGGTGGAAATATGTGTTCTTCTTCTGCTGCAGTAAATGCTTATGTCATCTACAAAAACTCTGCAGCTGCCCCACTGAAAAAGGATGTGAATTTTCACACTGAGATTGTCATGGGCATGGTCAATGGTTTCAAGGGTCGAAAACGGATCGACCGTCCCGTCGTTCATGACAATCCAGACAAGCACAAACACACTCCTTCCAAAATCCAGTCTGCCAGAGGCAAGGACTGTGTCTGGTGCAAGAAGGAAGGCAGGAAAACCCCAGCAGGCAATGCCATCCAGTCAACACAGGAGTGTCTGATGTGTAAGGTGGCACTGTGCAAGGGTCGTGGCTGCTTTGTTTCTTTTCACCAGCAGTGAGTAGGTTCCTACACACTCATTCTTAGCAGAACACCTGATACTGGACTACATCAAGGACTGGGCTTTGTCATTTTTGTTTTGTGCAGACTGTTTAGGGGTTGACTAAATATTGAAAGTGCCACATACAAAAGTACTGGAGTTTGTGCATGTACGAAAAGTGCACAATGGAAAAAACATTTCATGGCAGTGAACTGTGTGTGACAAAAGTGCTCAAAAACAAGAACATTTCCAGTGACTGTGTTCTTTGTGTGTGATCAAATTTGGATGATATAATTCATTACATCTGGAACCATATGGTGAGTACAACAAAAATATTTGAGTGTTGTTTTGTGTTGTGATGCCTGCCTCTCTTCCTTCCTACTAACACCTGCACATAGTTAAAAATGTGATCAGTCATAGGAATTCTTTTTCTCACAAACACAAACTAACTCATGCAGATCAAAAAGCATGCACTCCAATACATTTTCAGTAAATATGGAATGATTTTGACCTGTTAATTTTTTTCCTGCTATGTAAATATTTTGTGACTTGAAAGCGTCACAAAAATTTCACGTATATTCCTAGCTACCTGTATAACTACTAACACCTCACAACACCCATCAGTTCTTTTCAGATGGTGAACCTGACCACTTGCCACCAAAAAGGTAGGTGTTATAAAGTTGATGGGTGTTGTATTGCCTGTCTATCATCTATTTCACTGACGTAGGTGTTTTTTCCAGGTAAAATCAGGTGTGTGAGTGTTGAGCCATAACAATTTTTTTACATTCCCCTGAAATAACAAGTGCAAACCAAACTTCAGCTTTCCATAGATTTTTGCTGGAACTTTGAAGTCTTTATCCATTAGTTTACTTTTTACAATTTTTTTTTTAACTCAGTTTACTTTTTACAATTTTTTTTAACTCAGTCAGTGACTTCTGTCACTCGGAATATGCGATATATATATATATATATATATATATATATATATATATATATATATATATATATCTGTCTATCTGTCTGTCTGTCTGTCTGTCTGTGTGTGTGTGTGTGTGTGTGTGTGTGTGTGTGTTAGAAACTAAACATGTTTTCCAGTTCCAGAACTGACGAGATCTTTACCATCAGAGAGAGATTGGATTGTGAGAGCAAAAATGTTATCCATCTTTTACTTTGCAACAAATGCTTACACACACAATATGTTGGCGAAACCTAGAACACTTTGAAAACCAGATTTTATCTCCATAGGTCTGATATAAGAAAAAACACAGGAAGGCTTGTAGCTAAACATTTTAACTCACCTGACCATTCCCTTTCCAATCTTAAATGTGTTATTATTGAAAGGGTGCACAGTGGAAATCTTAATTCCAGATTAAAAAGAAAACTTTTGGATAACCAGACTACAAACTCTCTCACCTCTGGTTTAAATAGTCAAGAGAGCTGGTACTGGCCTTTCTGCACGGGTTGATCTTTTCCACACACACACCCTCCCGCCCCCCAACATTTCCCTAAATGGTGTACTGGTTAGTTTGTATGCTTGTTTCTGTTGTTGTATTCCACTTGGATTGTTTTTGTGTGCCTTTTTCTCTTTTACCCTGTATGGTGTGATGTCTTTTTGCACTGTTTTACTCCTTACAGATTGGTTTTACGTCCTGCCCTCTTCTCTCTCCCTCACTGTTTTGGCGTATTCGCCTTAAGTACTTATAACTGTGTTACCCTGTATGAATTGGTTTCATATCTTGTTTACCTTATATTCCAGTCATTACAGGTTTTTACGTTATTCGTTATTTAAAGTTTAGGAGTTTGTAACTGCGTTCATACATGCAGTTTTAGTTGCGTTCTATAATTGATGTATTTGACCACCATCCTTCCCCCTTCCGCTGACCCCTCCCCCTCCCGGGGATAACCTTTCTTTCCCTCCCCATCTCTCCCCCCTCCCCCCCTCCTCCTCACGCCCCCCTATGCTACAGTTTGGCGATTCTTTTGATTCTCTGGGGTTGCAGGAAGTTGTGTTGTTCGCATATCTAGGTAGTGTGTGTGTGTGTGTGTGTGTGTGTGTGCGTGCGTGCGTGCGTGCGTGTGTGTGAGTTGCTTTTAGATTGCTGTCTTCCGTTTGCTGTGTGTAGACATTCCTGCACGCCTTTCCACTCTCGCGATTGTATGGCGTTTGAGGGGGCATGCATCAAAATGTTTTATTTCTGTTTGAATTTTTGCATGTGGGGAGATCTCTTCACGGGATGTTGGCGTGGGTGGGGTGGGGGAGGTGGACGGGGACCCACGGGGACTGGGTGGAGGGGGGGGGGGGGAGGGGGAAGAAGAACAGTTCGCGGATGTGAGAACACCTGTGAATTGTTTTCAGTAGTTGATGACTTGATACCTGGCCTCATTCTTGTCACAAAGTCCCTTGAGGAAGACCGGTTTGGGTCGAAATATTGGAAGAAGTTTATGAGTCTGTTGTTTTTATCTTCATTTTAGAGAGAGAGAGAGAGAGAGAGAGAGAGACATACGTACATTCATACATATAGATATAGATATATATGCACATACACACATATGTATACGCATATATACATTTTTTTAAGGGGGGTGGGGAGGAAGAGTTTCAGAAATCCTTGCTACCCCCCTTCCCCCCTCCCTCTTCCTCCTCTCCCCCATCCATCTCTGATTTGTGACGTCAGAAGAAGACATGCTTGTCGACAATTTGCGTGTCTGCCTTGTACCGAGCATTCAATAAGCATTGTGATGCACGTTGGTTTGTGTGTTTCTTTCTATTCTGTCTTGTTTCCAGTATGGCTGTGCTCTTTTAGTCTTCGGGAAAATGTTTGCGTTTTCGGACGAACGTTCGTGTTCTGTTTTCAACGTTGGTTTCTTTCCAAACGGTTGCATAGCCCTTTTCTTCAGAATGAGAGGAAAGGAGTATTTCCTTTTATCTTTTGAGTAGTGTGTGTGTGTGATATATATATATATATATATATATATATATATATATATATATAATATATATATATATATATATATAATGTGTGTGTGTGTGTGTGTGTGTGTGTGTGTGTAAGCAGAACATGATCAGGTAAACACAAAGAATTGCGTCGTGACATAGAAAATCTAGGGGAATGTCGAATGTTCTCTATTTTCGCCTGTACGTGAAGTGAGTGTGTGTTAGTCACCCTGTATGTGAAGTGAGTGTGTGTTAGTCACACGTGTGGTGTGTGACTGTCGGCTTTCACATCAGCTGATCATTAGCACAGGTGGCGCACTAAAATGAGCTGTTAATTATCAAATCAAACGTTTTGTAATGAATGCCTGTCAACTTGTTTACCGTGTTGTTATATATCGTGCGAGAGGGGGGGAGACAGCTGGGGGGGGGGGGGGGGCGGAGAGAGAGAGAGAGAGAGACAGACAGACAGACAGACAGATAGACAGAGACAGGGCACTCAGAACTCTTGAGTTAAAAAAAAATCATCAGAGGATTGATAGTTTAGGCATCGTCTGTTTCGTTTCGTTTCGTTTTGTTTTGCTTTGCTTTGCTTTGTTTTGCTTTGTTTTCTTTTGCTTTGTTTTCTTTTGCTTTGCTTTGCTTTGTGTTTAATTTTTGTCTTTGTCGTATTCTTCTATACTTTTCTACGCTGACATCACCGAGCGTTGAACACAGCGGACCGAACAAGACAATGCTGAAATACTGTGACATCATACACAGTTCACTGCCAGCGTGGCAGGAATGGTCTGGCATCATGTTGCTGCCCAAGAGGACCGCTGAATGAGGTGCACGCTGCTGCCCAAAGCTGCCTAGTTATCCTTTTGTTTTTACAGACATTATCAAGCGCACCTCACAGTTTGCGAAATGGATGGAGTGGCTTCAAGCCTGGAGTAGGTAGGTGGATGGGGACCTTGCAGATTCTTGCAGGCTAAGGTGGCTGAGACCAAAGGGAACTGTGGAAAGTCTGGAACCAAGACTGACTGCTGTTTGCATGAAGCGTCCGCTGTGTCCCCGAAGTATCCGCTGTAAACACGAAATATCCCGCTGTATCCACGAAGTATCTGTATCCATGAAGTGTCCGCTGTGTTCACGAAAGATCCGTTGTATCCATGAAGAATACGCTGTATCCATAAAGTGTCCCCTGTTTCCACGAAATATTCGCTGTATCCACGAATCCCCGCTGTATCCATGACGTATCCGCTGTATCCACGAGGGATCCGATGTATCCATGAAGTATCCACTGTATCCATGAAGTGTCCGCTGTATCCACGAAGTATCCGCTGTATCCTCGAGTTGTCCGATGCATCCACGATATATCCGCTGTATCCAGGAAGTATGCGCTGTATCCGCGAAATATCCGCTGTATCCTCGAGTTGTCCGATGTATCCACGATATATCCGCTGTATCTAGGAAGTATGCCAAACATGTGACATGTCTTTACACTAGTTATACAGAATCTGCGACATGACCTGGGCTTCACCACACACACACACACACACACACACACACACACGCACACACACACCACACACACACACACACACACACACACACACACACACACACGTCTAATATCTAGTCTAATATCACCATTGTTCATAAAAGGTTAGAATGATAGGAATGGGGACTATTTGGGAGCAACTAGCTTGCGCAAAGATATTACGGGTGAATGGGAAGGCCGGAAATGTGACGTCAGCCGAGGAAAAGGTCATGTATTTCAAGATTGTGAATGATGTCATCGGTGGAAATCCCTCCAAACAAGTGAAATGATTGGTGGTGGGGTGGGGGGGGGGGTGTTGTACTTTTGATCAATCATCAGTTTCATATCAACTGCTGGCTCAAACGTATGCTAGGCCTGAAAATGTTGACATGGGGAAAAAACCCCAGAGTCATTTAGAGAAAATCCTAATTGTGGCGTATGGCCTGCTTAGTTCTTCCCCAGTCCTTGTGCACCCGTCACTGTCCTCCAGGCGCCTTTTGCTTATGTCCCTTGGTTCAAGCAGAATTTGGCGGGAAGGAAACTTTCACGAGCCCAAGAACTGTCTAAATCTGGTGCTTTCACACAGCATTATCTCGTACAGGTCGGAATTAGGAGAGTCAAGAAGAAAAAGAAACACCCGAAGGTGCTGGGGAGGACCCAGAGAAGCACCGTCTTCACCCGCCTTTAGAGCAGTCCTGTACCACCCTTGGAGGCCTGCGCTGTGTTGACGATGGGTACAGGCACGCGCAGGACACTCCATTAAGATATCAAGGGACATAACTGCTCCTGAACAGAGGTAAATTAGACTACAGGATGCAGCTCATAACAGCCTTAAAGTAGCATCCCCATGGGTGTACCAGCCCGTATTTCATGACTGCAGAGCCCACCGGCGAAAAAACACCACCCTCCAGCTGCCGAGCACACCCCACAGACCCAACCACCCCTGCCCACGGACAGATGAAGACGGTGCCACTCCAGACACAGCCAAGCTTTCGCCATACGGTCTTATGTGCCCTCAAGAGAGAATCCAAAGTTGTAGTCTTTCCCACTGTCAACAGGACTTTCCCTGTGGTCAGTGGGTCTTTCCCCACCGTCACTGGACCTTTCTCCAGGGTCAGCCTAGTTAAGGCAAAGAAGAAAAAGAAACACCCGAAGGTGCTGGGGAGGACCCAGAGAAGCACCGTCTTCACCCGCCTTTAGAGCAGTCCTGTACCACTGCAGTTTTAGTGAATGCAAGACAAAATAAAAACACACGCACGAAACTAGATGCAAAGGTCGGCTGTTTGCTCCGAGAAAGGCAGAATGTTCAATCATGTCTTTTTTTCTGACGTCATTTATACGAACAGACGACAGAACAAGGCACAAAAACTATGCTTTGTCAGGAGACTTTCAGCCAATTTCTGTCCAAAGTTCTCACGTGTGTTTCGTGGTGCATTAAAGAAACGTCACTTTGCATCTCTCTCTCTCTCCTCTCTCTCTCTCTCTCTCTCTCGCTGTGCGTGTGCCCTCGAGCGAGCGTGCAAGCGCGTGTGTGTGTATGTTCATTTTGTATGTCGGAGCAATAATGATTGAGGCGTCCTCGATTTTGAGTGGCTTTGCGGAAGAGAGTCCTTGAGTGGAATGTGCTTATTACCGATGGAGTCTTCCGTTGGGTCCTGTTTAACAGTCAGTACCAGGAACAACACATAACCATGTAGGGTGGTCTCCATAGCTCAGTGGATTAAGACGTTCGTAGCGTTGAAAAAAAAATCTTAAAAAGTGTATATAATAAATCCGCCTGAGTGTTGTTTATCGTGCTTGAAGATGACCTAAGAGATCGAAACGCGTCGTGTTTTGTTTTGTGATTCGGTTTTTTTTCCCCATGTTTGGTGATTTTATTACACTTTTTTTATATAAAGATTTGTCTAGATTTCCGCCTACAATCACCTCACTTTCCAACTAAAAAAAAAACTAGACGGAAATTTGAAGGACTGAAGGAAAATAAAAAACTTTTCATGATACCATTATCACTCCCTATTTCAGGGAAGGCATTTCTGTGTGTAAACGACCGTGTAGTTCTACTTTCTATGCCTTGTCATTTGTCAAACACCTTGCCACAACACCTCGAAAAGGTTAAGGTTCATATCGTAGGGGCAATGAACTGTCAGGGCTCCATGATATCAGGGGCACGGCATCTTGGGAGGCGGAGCCCACCCCTGTCCCTCCTCCGTCTTAACGTTCCCTGAACTGTATGAGGCACCATTTATGTAGAGAGGGTTTCAATCCGCAATAAAGCCAGCGGTTCAAACTCACGACCTCTCAGCTCTGCAGGCAAACGTTCTAAACCATTTGGCCTCGGACCCCTGTTCTTGGAAGAAAAAGAAAAAAGCCTTAAAACAAAAACGAACAAGACGCAAAGCATACAAACGTACTCCCAGTTTATATTGAATACAAGTACTTTCTGAGATATTCCATAAAGAAGAAAAAAAACCGTTTTGGGCCGTTAAAGTCGTTAGTTACAGCTATTCTGACTAAACTAAAACATCGGGCATCATCCGTGACCAATAATGAACATACCTACAAGTTTTCACAAAGATCGGGCCAGAAGTTTTGTCTGGAGCGAGTGGAACTCATTTTGACCACGGACAGACACACGGTCAGACACACAGACACACAGACACACAAACAGCATTTCTTCGTTCCCATTGTAAAGTACTCCCTGTTCTATAAGAACTGGGGTACAAAGAGGAGGGGGGGGGAGAGGGGGAGGAGGGGGGAGTAGGAAGGAACAGCAGAGCAGTGAGTGAGGGAAGGGAAGGAGAGGTGAGGAATGGTTGGAGGGGACAAGTATTGAAAAAAAAAAAAAAAAACAACGACAACAACAACAGCCAAACACAACTTCCAATGGAAAGGTTGAGTTGACACACTGGGTGAGTCCACGCGACCCTTGACTCATACAGTCAGTGCGCGGGTCTTCACCTCTGTGACGTGTCCTCATCACACCTAAACTTGCCGTCCTTGCCCCCCTCCTCACGTGGTGATGACGTTGATAAGTGACGACGTCCGTCATTTTTTTTTTTTGGGGGGGGGGGGGGGGGGAGGGAGGGTGATTGACGCAACTTGTCGCTGCGTGTCCAAATCCTCACATGTGTATTACTACAGTCCATATGAGTTTTGATTTTTGGTTCGTGTCTGTGAAGCCAGGAGGGGGGGGGGGGGGGGGGGGGGGGGGGGGGGGGGGGGGGGGGGGGGGGGGTGTGAGGGGGGGGTGTGGGGGGGGGTGGGGAAGGCGGAGGAGAAGCTGCGAGAGGGGGGGGTTACGTGAGTAAACAATGCGGAGTGTTATGTGTCAACTGTTTCAGGTGGCACGTGCTCATACCCAGGTGTGAGTGTGGATGAAAGTGTGGGTCCGATTGAGGGGGGAGGGGGGGGGGGGGGGGGATAGGGGGAGCAAGAGGGATGCGGGTGGAGGGAGTAATGTTCGCGTTTTTTACGCCGAAAATGCGGTCCTGAATGACTAAATGCATAAATCATAATAAATATAGTCATGGGGTCAATCTGGTCCATAATTTGAAGTGAAAATTGGTCTGAATGACTAAAGCATAAATCATTATAATGATAAGTCATGGTTTCATAACTGGTCATAACCTTGAGGGAATTGGGCCTGATGACTAAATGCATACATCATTATAATTAAAGTCATGGTTCAGACTGTCATAACATTGAAGTTAACATTATAAATGATAGTCATGGGTTCTGCTGTGACATAACATATGAAGGAATTCATTATAATGAAAGTCATGGGTACAGCTGGTCATAACAATGAAGGGAATCATTATAAAATCGTCCATGGGGTCAGCTGGTCATATCAAAGAAATGTGAATCATTACATTATAGTCAAGGTGTACAGCTGGTCATAACATTTGAGGGAAACATTATAATTATAGTCATGGGTCAGCTGTTCAAAACATTGAAGGAAAATAATAATGGAAGTCATGGGTCAGCTGGTCATAAAATGTGAAGTGGAATAATTATAAAGAGAGTCAAGGGGTCCGAGCTGGTCACAACATTGAAGGACTAAAACCCTACAGAACTCGGAACTTAAAGAATCAAAAGAAAAATTTAAAAAAAAAAATGCTTTCGCCCCACTCCCATAGACTTTTCTCTACCGAGTCTGTTCCCAGCGAGAATTGAACTCGGAACTCAGAGGATCAGAAGAGAAAACAAAAAAAGCGTTGTTCATCACCAGAGACGTTCTCTTTCCGTTTGTCTCCAGCGAGAATTTGATCTCAGGAACTCTGAGGATCAAGAGAAAGGGCAAAAAAAGCTGTGTTCAACTCCAGATACGTCTCATCCTGTTGTCCTCCAGCGAGAATTGAACTCGGAACTCTGAGGATCAAGAGAAAAAAAAAGCTGTGTTCTTCTTCCAGAGACGTTTTCTATCCAGGTTTTGTCTTCAGCGAGAATTGAACTCGGAACACTAAGGATCAAGAGAAAAGAAAACAAAAACGAAAACGCTGTTAATCCACTCCCAGAGATCTCTCATATCCTGTTTACCTCAAGCGAGAAATGAACTCGGGACGCTACGCATCAAAATAAAATAAAACGCTTGATCCCCATGTTTGTTGTGTGTTGATCTAATATTGTTGTCGAGTTGCTGTTAACTGTTTTGCTGGTGTGTGAAAATACAGCACGGAAGGCCTACTAAAAATGTGAAACAAGACAAAACAATAACCAGGATTCTCATCCCTTAGCGTCATCCTAAACTTACTTTTGTGACATGTTTCCAGAAGCTGATGCTAGCAGCCTTTCAAAATGGAACCGCTCATTCTAATCTTGAATTGATTTCAAATTTCATGACCACTTTGACTTTGACAACTGTCCGTGTATTTGTGGCAGCACGGCAACAAAAAAGCCTCAGTAATTCACAACGTTGCCCAAAAATCCCTAATTGTGTGTGAAAATAGATGCGGTGACTGCCACGATAGAACAAAACAGAGTCTGCTGTCCGTGTTATTCATTTTTTTAGTAATGACGTTTATTGGGAATGATTTAAGAATGATGGGATCAGAGTCAAAATAACGCCCTGTCGAGTCATGTGAGCCGAATTTATTGTCACTGGCAAAGGAACACATTTCTAAAAGATGTCACCAAAAAAGGCCACTGGTTGCTTGTAAGGAAGAGGTAAAGAAAGAGAGGTGGGAGGGGTGGGGGGGGGGGTGCAAGGAACACTGGTGTATGGGGCGGGGGGGTGGGGGGGGGGGCGGAAGCAGGGAGGGAGGGTATGAGGAACGGGGTCACTTGACAAAAGGTAGGGTTTGATAGAATTTGAAAGCTCGGGGAAATTTTCTCTGTCTCGAACGGTCTGAACCCTCGGTCGTCCGTCTGTCTGTCTGTCTGTCTTGTCTGTCTGACCAGTCTGTCTGTCTCTCTCTCATCCTCACATCTCTCCCTCTCTCTCTCTCTACTACCTATGCTCCTACACTAACTCACTCCTCCTCTCTCTCACTACTCTCTCGCTCTCGTCACCCATATAAAAAGCACACATTACTGCTCTCTGTCACTCTCAGTCTCTGTGTGAGTGTGTGTGTCCCTCACTCGTCTCTCTCAATCTCCCACTCCTCTCTCTCTCTCTCGACTCTCATCACTCTCTCGCTCAACTCTCTCCTCTCTCTCTGTCGCATATAAATACACACTCTCTCTCTCTCTTCTCTCCGCACTCTCTCTCTCTGCTCTCTCTCTCGGTCTTCTCATCCTCTTCCTTCTTCTGCGGTAGTACTCTCTCTCTCTCTCTCTCACGCACACACGTTCACACTTTACACACACTTACAACACTTTCACACTACACCTAACACACACAAACACACAACAAAAGCAAGCGCGCGTGCGCGCACGCAATGCACGCACGCACGCGCACCACTTTCAGGCACCGAACGTTTACCAATAAGCAAAAACAAAACAAAACAAAGGCGGATACTGTTGGATTGGAACGGAGAGAATGAACCCCCAACTCAACCGGCTCTCAACATCGGCGCTTTATTAACACAACACCCCGAGTTACACACCGCCTGCACACTGCCGTGATCAGCGCTGCTCTGTCTGCTAAAAGCCCCTCCTCACTGTTCTTTTTGGGTTTTTTTGTTTTTTTTTGTTTCTGAAGATGATTATTGCCGATCTCAAAAGTTTACCGGGTTTCAGAACATCTGCGGTGATTTTCCCCAACCACAAAGCAACAGTGTGCTTCTGAACTTGGACTGGTAAAGCTGAAAGGATAGAGTGACGCTAACGGTCCACTCGTCGCATTATATTTCAAGGATGTGACAGCCAAACACAGAATAGTTGTTTGTTAAAGCGAGAGGGAGGAGTGTTGGGTGGGGGAATGGGGTTCGAGGGGGAGGAGGGGGGGAGGGGACAGGGGGGGGGGGGGCACGGGCTGGCTTGAGGTGTGAATGTCAGAGTAGTGAGGTGGGTGAGGGTGGGGGTGGTGGGTGGGAGAGTGAATGCCATGTGAGGATGAGGTGGGTGGGGGGGGGGGGGGGGGGGGGATGGAGTGTGGAAGGCGATGAAGACGCGATGGGTGGTGAACAGTTGGACTGGAAACTGGTGTGCCGAGTGTGTGGGTGCTGTGTGTGATGTGTGTGTGTTTGTGTGTGTGGTGTGTGTGTGTGTGTGTGTGTATGTGTGTGTGCGAGCGTGCTGCGTGCGTGCGTGTGCGCGCGCGCGCGCGCGCGTCGTGTGTGTGTGTGTATGTGTTAGCGTGTGATGTTGTGCGCGCGTGTGTGTGTATGTGTGTACTCGGCGCCCGCGTACGTGCACTTGTGTTTGCGTGTGGAGCGTGTGTGTGTGTGTGGTGTGTTGCGTGTACTCTTCGCGCTGTAACGCGCGGCG
>CM031615.1:47904-70404 GCA_018398815.1 Conus ventricosus
GATCATTTTGTTTTGCTTGTTTTGTTTGTTTCTTTGTTTTAATAAGTAGCTTCTGTTACTCTCACTGAAAACTATGTCAGCATGAAATGACTTAAAACTATTTCAGCATGAACGACTGAAAACTATTTCAGCATGAAAGACTGAAAACATTCAGCATGAAAGACTGAACACTATATCAGCAAGAAACTTTTTTTTTTTTCTTTAGTTTGTTTGGTCTTTATTTTTTTTTTTTCTCCAGGGATTCCAGTTTTTATTTATTATTCGAGTACTCCCATAACGGCCTATCCCGGTCATAAGACTCAAGATTTTAGAGCGCTTCACTCTCACAGGCTTCCGGTTTACAACAACGGGTGCCAACCTTGGTAAGTCGACTGAAGTCTGCCCTACTGGCGCTGAATCTGGTTTTCTGTTTCATTTAGTCCAACGTCAGTCATTCGACTTTTCTGCACTTTCGTTGTTCATCCCGTGGAAGGGAGGGGTGCATGGTACGTGAAATCTGTCCACACACACCAACGGCCACGCTGCTGTTCTATCCCGAATGTTAGTGGTGGATGAAGTATGTGTATATCAAATGTTTAAGCGTGCTTCACTTCACGGAACATCGGTTTTATTATAATCTCAATTCGAAGGACTTTTCCGGGAAACTGGTGTAAGAAGTCGTTAATAGAAAAATCCCCGTAACCGAACACACCCTTGCGGATATTCGAACCTGCAACCCCAGGATCCCAGGATCATAAAATCTGGCATACGGTCCACTGAGTCCATCCCGGCCCCATTTATCTCTGTGTGCAGGCGGCCATATTGTGATTTCAATGTCTACTGACAATGATTTTTTTTTAAGCGGTATATCATAAAAACACTGCTCACAAGGAATATGCTCTGTCTCATCTATTAGTCCATGACTGTCACTGATCTCTGTCAATCTGTCTGGTGTCTGTCTGTGAGCCTGTCGTCTATTTATCTGTCCCGACTGTTTGGTCTGACTGTTTTGTCTGTTTGTCTGTCACTGTCTTCTCTGTGTCTGTTGTCTGCTGTCTGTCTCTGTCAGTCTGTCCTGTCTGTCCTCTCTATCATCTCTCTCGTCTCTCTCTCGCACTCTCTCTCTCCATCTCTCACTCTCTCTCTCTCTCACTCACTCCTCTTTCTCCCTTCTCTCTCTCTTTTTCTCCACCCCCCTACTCTGTCTGTCAATCTGTCTGTCTTTCTTTCTCTCTCTCTCTGTCTGTCTATCTATCTTCTGTCGGTCTGTCTGTCTGTCTGTCTGTCTGTCCTGTCTGTCTGTCTCACTCCTCCTCTCTCTCTCTTCACCACCTTCTCTCTCTCTCTTCATCTCTCACTCTCTTTTTCCTCCTTCGTCTCGTTCGCACCCCACCCTTTTCCTCCCTTCCCCCCTCTCTGTCTGTCTATCGATCTGTCTGCCAATTCTCTCTCTGTCTGTTCTCTGTCTGTCTGTCTCTGTCTCTCTCCTGTCCTCTCTCTCCTCTCTCCTCCCTCTCTCTCACCTCACTCTCTCCCCATCTCTCTCTCCTATCTCCCTCTTTCTCCTCCCTCTCTCCCTCTCTCTTTCCCTCTCTCCTCACGTCTCCCTCTCTCTCTCCCTCTCCCTCTCTCCCTCTTTCTCTCCCTCTTTCTCTCCCCTCTCTCTCTCTTCTCTCTCTCTCTCTCTCACTCTCTCTCTCCCTCTCCCACTCTCTCCCTCTCCTCTCACCCTCTTTCTTCCCCCCTCTCTCTCTCCCTCTCTCTCTCCACCCTCTCTCTCTCCCTCTCTCCTCTCCCTTTCTCTCACCCCCTTCTCTCTCTCTTTCCCTCCCACTCTCTCTCTCCCACTCTCTCTCTCCCTCTCCCTCTCTCCTCTCTATCTCTCCTCGTCCTCCCACTCTCTCTCCACTCTCTCTCTCCAACCTCTCTCTCTCTCTCATCCCTCTCACTCCCTTTCTCCCTCTCTCTCCCACTCTCTCCTCCCTCTCTCTCTCTCTCTCCCTCTGCTCTCTCCCCTCTCTACCTCCCGCCTCTCTCTCTCCCCCTCTCTCCCCCCTCACTCTCTCTCCCTCTGCTTGTCTCCCTCTCGTCTCTCTCCACTCTCTCTCTCCCTCCCTCTCTCTCTCTTTCTGTCCCTCTCTCTCTCCTCTCCCTCACTCTTTCTCTCTCCCTCTCCTCCTTTCTCTCTCTCCCTCATTATCTCTCTCTCTCTCTCTCTCTCTCACTCTCTCTCCGCTCCCCTCTCATCTCTCTCCTCTCACTCCGCCTCTCTCTCTTCCTCATCTCTCCTCTCTCTCTCTCTCACTCCGCGCGCGTGGCGCGCGCAGCTGCCTCCATCACCCACCCCCCCTCACATCATCGCCTCTAACCAACGCCACTTTTTTTTGTTCTAGCAAAGAATTGTAAGACTGGCACTTGATGACCACAGCCACGTGTGTTTGGTAACCATTATGCGAAGAGCAATTCCGAGAGTTCCCGGAAGGCCTAAAGGCATCGTGGAAGAGACGTTTCCACACAGATTGGGACAGCATCACCAAGCACGTGACATGTGGACCTACTTCGATCTGTGGAGTCTGGTGTCAATAGTGACCATCTTCCGAACATCGCTATGGCCCTACGAGGTCGCTGGGCTACTAACAAGCAAACATACTCTCTCTCTCTCTCTCTCAATCACTCTCGACACTCTCTCTCTCTCTCTCTCTCACTCACACAAACACACACAACACACACACACACACACACACACACTCACAAACACACAGACTCACGCAACGCACGCCATGCATGCACGCTGCGCGCACGCAACACACACACACACACAACACACACAAACACTTGCGCGCGCGCGCGCACCACACACACGCCGCGTCACACACACACACACACACACACACACCCCCACACCCACACACAACACACACACACACACGCACGCACACACAAGTACACCACACACAACGTAAACACACCCAACACCCACACACACACACACACAACACACACACACACACACACACACGGACATACGCCACACACACACACACACACACACACACACACACAAACACACACACACACACTACACACACACACACAGTGGGGACCCTAGTAGTTCTGATATGTCTAGGCATTCCGTCGGTGGTGTTGTCTGTGTGGGGGGTATGGGAAGGGGGGATAGTAAGTGTGTGTGTAGTGTGTGTGTAGTGTGTGAGTGTTGTGTGTGTGTGTTGTGGTAGTTGTGCGCGTGTTTGTGTGTTTGAGTGTACGAGAGAGAGTGTGTTTTGTTGTGCGTGTGTCATTTGTGGTTGTTAGTGTGAGTTGGAGTGTGTGTTTTTGTGTGTGTGTGTGTGGTTTGTGTGTGTGTGCGTGTTTGTGTGTTGTGTTGTACGTGTGTGGTGTGTTTATGTGATGCGATGTTCATTTGTGTTGTTTGTGTGTGTGTGTGTGTGTGTGTGAGTGTGTGTGGTTGTGTGTGTTTGTGTGGAGTGTAGTGTGTGTGTGTTTGTGTGTGTGGCGCTCTGCGTGCGCGCGCGCGCGCGTGCGTGCGTGCTGCGTGCGTGCGTGCTTGCGTGCGTGTGTGTGTGTGAGAGTTAGATTGAGATAGAGAGGCACTGACACAGCTACTGATCCATTAGGAAAAAAGCGTTGTATGGCAGAGTGAGTTACAATACAGAATGAATACGCACCGCGCGACCACTCGCGCGCACAAACACCACACTCCCACACCACACACACACACACACACACACACACACACACACACACACACACAGACAGAGAGAAAGAATATAGAGAGAGAGAGAGAGAGCGGATAGAGTGAGATGAGAGACGGAAAGACAACAGATAAACAAACAAATGGAAAGACAGACAGAGAAAGAGTATACATTTCAAGCCTCAAGGATGAATAGGTTGAATCTCAATGCCTAGTCTGACAATCCACCAAGTTCATGCATTACATCATTTCAATACATAACACACGACGACTACAAAGCAACATAAGCGCCTGCCCTGCAATTGTACCAGCGACAAAAGCAGACTATCCTCCCATGAATGTAATGAACATGCCGGGCAGACAGACACACCAACAAAAAACGAAGAGAGAGAGAGAGAAGAGAGAGAGAGAGAGAGAGAGAGAGAGAGAGAGAGAGAGAGGGGGGATGTTTTATTCATGCATAGGCTATTGCCCTTTATAAAAGGGGAATCACAGAAAAACGTTGAATAACACAACTAATTTTTTTTAAAACGACAGATAAATGTTTAAAGACAATGTTGTACAGCTAGCAGCCTGACATACCTGACGCGTCTGGCCTTGTTTATTAAATAAATGAATACATTTCTGACGGTTCTCAAGCGTTTTACCAGCCAAAACTAAGCATTGTCCTAACACGGGTTTGGACAGTTATACACTCTGCAGAATGTCTTTCATGTAAGATCCATTCAGTCTGCACAACGAGAAAAACAAAACAGATACTTTCACCGTTATCACTTACACAGCGGGCATGATGAAATCAATGAATTTATGGCATCGTTATTGAGAATAGAGAGAGAGATAGAGAGGGGGGGGACGGACTGACGGACAGACAGACCATCCCACCACAGGGACGCCCAGCTTTGGAGCAACCCGAGCTTCAAATAGCAGCAGCGTCCTGTGCCCTCGACCTCGACCACGCCGCAAGCCAAATCGACGTTTCCGCGGTTTCCCGGGTTTTCCGCTTGTACGTACCGCAAACCGAACTGTCGCCAGTCGTTGACAGTCAGTGCAGTCTCTGATCCAATCCACCCCCCCCTCTCGCGTTGAAGTTTGTATCTGGTGGTGGTGGTGGTGGTGGAGGTGGCGGCGACATTGGTGGTGGTAGTCATATAACTTCCATGCCTGGTTTCGTCATAGTCTTTCCTTGGAAAGATAGTCAATCCCTGCTGCTTATTTTTTGTAGCTGTTGTTGTTGTTGCTGTTGTTGTTTTATTCATTCGCATATGTGAGGGGGATGGATGTCGAAATATTCAGAGTTGTGTGTGTTGTTAGAGAGTGTGTGTGTGTGGTGATGTGTGTTTAGTGTGTGTGTGTTTCTATCTGTCAGTCTGATTCTCTGTCCGTTTGATCGTCTAACTTACAAGCTGACTGATCTGTGGCGAGGTGTGTGGTGTTGTGTGTGTGATGTGTGTGTGTGTGTGTGTGTTTCTGTGTGTCTGTGTGTAGCAACGTCATCCTCGCTGTCTCTCTCTCACACTTTCTCTCTGTTCTCTCTCTCTCTCTCTCTCTCTCACTCTTTGTCTCTGTCTCTTGTAACTCTCTGTCTCTCTATCCCACTCCTGTCTTGTCTGTCTGCTCTCTTCTCTCTCTCTCTCTGTCTCTTCTCCTCTCTCTCACTCTCTCATCTCTCTTCATCTCTCTCTCTCTCTCTCTCTCTCTCTCACTTCTCATTGTCTCTGTCTCTGTATCTCTCTTCTCTCAATCCCTCTCGTGGTCTGTGTCTGTCTGCTCTCAGTCTCTCTCTCTCTCTCCTCTCTCGTCTCTCTCTCCTCACACTTTAAACCTTTTACCTCTCTCCTTCACCGTCTCCCCCCCCGCCCGCCAACACACCCACCCTCCTTCTCTTTCCCTGATGTGACATAGTGTAGCGGGGTGTTTTAAATTGGCCGCTGCACTTATCCAGCCAGTGTCCCAACTGGTATAAGGGGCTGATACCCATAGTGTATATTAGGCCTGAATATCCATCGAGTTATGGGGCTGATATCCATCGTGTTATGGGGCTTGATAACCATCGTGTTATGGTGCTGATATCCATCGTGTTATGGGGGCAGATATCGAGCTGTGTCCGTCGTGTTATGGGCATGAAAACCATGAGTTATGGGGCATGAATCCATCGTGTTTAATGGGGCTGATATCCATCGTGTTATGGTGCTTGATATCGAGCTGTGACCATGTTGTTATGGTGCTGATATCCAACGTTGTTATGGTGCTGATATCCCATCCGTGTTTATGGGGCTGATATCCATCGTGTTATGGGCTGATATCCATTGTGTTATGGGGCTGATATCTATCGTGTTATGGGGCTTATATCCATGTGTTATTGGGGCTTGATAAACCATCGTGTATGGGGCTGATATTCCTTGTGTTAAAGGTCTGATATCGAGCCTGTGTCCCATGGTGTTATTGGGGCTGAAAACCATCGTTTTATGGGGCTGATAACCATCGGTTATTGGTTGATATCAACGAGTTATGGGGCTGATATCATCGTGTTATGGGGCCTGATATCCATCGTGTTATGGGGCTGATATCGAGCTGAAGTCCATCGTTGTTATGGGGCGATATCGAGCTCGTAGTCCATGAGATAAGGCTGATATCCATCGTGTTATGGGGCTGATATCGAGCTGTGTCCATCGTTTTATGGGGCTGAAATCGATCTGTGTCCATCATTTAAAGGGGCTGATATCTATCGGTTATTGGGCTGAAAATCGAGCGTGTTCCGTCGTGTTATGGGTCCGATATCCATCGTGTTATGGGGCTGATATCGAGCTGTTGTTCCATCTGATACGGGGCTGATATCGAGCTGTGTCCATGGTGGTATGGGGCTTATATCCATCGTGATATTGGTCTGAATCCAATCGTGGTTATGGGCTGAATCCATCGTGTTATGGGGCAGATATCGAGCTGGTGTCCATCGTTTTTATTGGCTGATATCGAGCAGTGGTCCATCGAGTTATGGGGCTGATATCCATCTGTGTCCCATCGGTGTTAATGTGCTGATATCGAGGCTGGAGTTCCATTCGTGTTATGGGGCTAATCTTGCGCTGTGGTCCATTGTGTTGTGAGGGCTGATATCGAGCTGTGTCCATTGTGTTGTGGGGTGATATTTTTTTATTCGGAACTGTGTCCATTGTGATGTTGGGCAGATGGTCGACTGTGGTCCATTGTTTGTAGTGTGGGCTGCTATCGAGCTGTGTCCATGTTTTTGGGGCTGATGGAGTTGTTTACGATCTTGGTTTGCTCCAAGCTGAAATCAACAGCCCGTGCTATGAAAATGAAATGAACAACTTGCAGCAGATGTTTGACAAGGCGTTTGCTGGCTGGCTGGCTGGCTGGCTGGCTGTCTTTTCCGTCTGTCTGTCTGACTGTCTGTCTCTCTTCTCTCTCCTTCGTCGCTCACCTCTCTCTCTCTACTCTCGTCTCTCTCTCTCTTCACTCCTCACCGAGAGAGAGGTCATTAGGAAGTGGGAAAGTGGTATGCGTGCGCGCGCGCGGTTATGTGAGTGAGTGTGGTATGCAAGCTGTGTGTGTGGTGTGTGATGTGTTGTGTGTGTGAGCGTGTGCGCGTGCGTGCGCGCGCGCGTGTGAGTGTGAGTGAGAGAGAGAGAGAGAGAGAGATGAGAGAGAGAGAGAGAGGCGGAGAGAGGAGAGAGAGTTATGCTAAGAGCGCGCCAATACCTCGTGCTTTATGCGTTGTAAGTGTAATGAGAATACACACATGTATACACGGGACGAGATCTGACTGTGTTACTGTGTCTGTCGGGGACGGTCCTGTCTGGCAGTCCTGTCTGTCTGTCTGGCTGTCTGTCTCTCTCTCTCTCTCTCTTCTCCTCTCCGTCGTCTCTCTCACTCTCTCTCTCTCATCTCTCTCTCTCCGAGAGTGAGTGGATAGTATTAGAAAATGTAAGCGTGAGCGTGCGCGCGTATGTGAGTGAGTGTGTATGTATGCGTGTGTGGTGCGTGCGTGCGTGCGTGCCGTGCGTCGTGAGTGCGTGCGCGTGTGTGTGAGAGGAGAGAGAAAGAGAGAGAGGAGAGAGATGATAGAGAGAAGAGAGAGAGAGATAGTGTGATGTGTGTGTGGTTTAAGAGCAGCGCATACCTCGTGCTCTTCTTTGTATGTGTATGTTTATACACAGCATAAATACGTGCATACAAATTGTGCGTGTGAATATACTTGTTTGTGCATGCACACGTGTGTATAACACACACTCAACAATATGTTTGCAAGTTCTCGACTGCGTATGTGTATGTTGTGTGTGCGCGCGCGCGCGCGCGCGGTGTGTGGTGTTGTGTAATACTATATGCGTTGCGGCTTTGGCGGGTTTGGATATTTGTGTAAGTTTCTTCATGAAAAAACAAGCAAACATTAAATATTTAAGCTCTATAACACTAAGAACGATAATAAAACAAATTTTACACGCGTTTAATACATATCTAGTGTTCCCTAAATGACAGCAGCAAAGATGAACACATTGTAGTGCGAGCGGATGATTACAGACAGTAACAAAAACTTTAGTAAACGACAGTAACAATAACAACGAACAGCAACAAACAACGCCGACAACAACAACAACAACAACGACAACAAGGACAACAAACATAAGTCCATATATTAACGGTGAAATAGTAACTGAGTTGAAACAGAGAGCACAAAACAACGAAGTGCAACAACAACAACAGACGATAGATGAGCATAAATAATAAGACAATGTTAGCAATGAAACAATGATTATGAAAACAAAGAGCAACAACAACGGCAAGACGATACTACAAAACGTCAATGACAAGCCATACCAACAAGACAAGGACCATCAATAATAAGAACAATGTTTGACAACGAAACAATGACGTGTTTGAACAAAGAGCAACAACAAACGATAACAAATAACTGTGTAGAAACAAAAGCAACAACAACGCAGACTGACAATCAATAAAAGACAATGTTCACAAACGACACAATACATTGTAGAACAAAGAGCAACATACAACAAGACAAAGACTATCAATAATAAGACAAAGTACACAACGAAACAATAACAGTGTTGAACAAAGCGCAACAACAACAAGACATGACTATAATAATAAGACAGATGTTCACAACGAAACAAAAACATTTTAGAACAAAGAACAGCACCAGGAACAACAACAACAACAGAAGGAAAACAGAACAACGACGACAACAACATAGGTAAAACTAGGAACAAACGAACAAACAACATAGTGGAAAACAGAACATACGACAACAACATAGTGAATACAGGAAAGAAATCAGTGTCAGTACAAACGAAAACAAAATCACACGGTAACAAAACAACAGCAAGCCACGGCGAATGACGACGACGAAAATAACAACGACAATAATACAAGAAGAAGAAGAAGAAGAAGAAAAGAAGCAAACAACAACAACAACAACAACAGAAAAACCCAACAAGCAACAACAACAACTAACAACAACAAAGAAGACGACGGCGACGACGATGACGACAAGAAAACCGCATGAACAATCAGTAATGATAAGACAACATTAACCACAAAACACCTCCAAATAAAACAAACAAAAAAGCAAACAAAACAAACAAATATAACCACAACAAGGAAAATCAAACGTCAACACCAGTAGTTATGGGACCACGCAGAAAATCACACAACAACAATAATGCATGCAACTAAACCAAAAAAAAAAAAAAAAAAAAAAAAGTGAAGAAAAACAGGATAAAGACAAAAAAAAAAAAAAAAAAAAAAAACAAAAAAACAGCAACAAGCTCCTGGTCCCTTCCGGATTGTTTACCGTAAAGAAAAAGCAAACCAATTCTAAAAACTGACGTCTATCTCCAGCAACTGACAGGCCCCAAACTGATGTACGACCCAGCAACCTCATCACACCCACAGACAAGAACCATAACAAAACACCCTCAAGCTGTGTTACCTAACAGCACGTTCACAGATTAGGTGGGCGCATGAAGAAATCGCCATGAGTAACTGATTAACTTTGGCAGCCATGAATCTTGTTTTTAGTAAACAGGATAGTGGCTCAAACTACTGACTACCAGCCGTCAGAAATTGTATTGAAATTGATAATTACATGGAGCAGTAATAGCATCAGCGAATGACTGACAATCATCCATAAAGAGAACTACGACTCTACCGTTATGTCACGGAGTCAAATGAATCGTGAAAGCTAAGCTAAGTCGATTCATACTAAGACCAATACTTTGACGTATGACTTGTCAAAACTGGCCATGTAAAGGAAGAAACCAACAATAAACAACAAATAACAACACACAAACAACATCAGAAAACTAAACAACAAAGCGGTCCCAGCTAGAAGATGACGCGCGGCTAAGCCTCACGAGCAGAGACACATGAGCAATGCATAACCAACACCGACACTACAGTGTACAGTTGTGAGGGTTGAGATCAGAATAGGGATATGAGGGTTGTTGTGTGAAGCGGTTATTGCCAGGGTGATAGGGGTTGGTGTGAATAAGATATGACGGAACCATAATAACAAGTAAAAGTGATGAGATTGTCCAATAAACCATCACCACTGCACGTCACACAGCACATACACACAAACTCACGCAAATCACGCACACACTCACACACATCGCGCCGCGTTCATGCCCCGCACGCGAGCGCAACACACACACCACAACACCCTACACGCAACAACAACAGCACGCGCTGCGCGCAAATGCGTGCTGTGTCAACAATTGAAGGCAAGGCGAAACAAAGTCAGCATTGAGTAGCTACAAAGGAATCCTGAGTAAAGTTTGGATTAACTACCTTGTCTTTGGCTTTTCCTTATTCCCCCCAAACGTTAATTCGCTCCGTTGAACAGAAAATAGTAATTAACCATGTGGCAAAAATTACAAAAACACGAATGGTGAAACTCAGTACACGCGTACTTACAGAATATGATAACGAAGAGTTTATCCGACAACTCCCAAAGAGAGAGAGAGAGAGAGAGAGAGAGATAGAGAGGTGAGAGAGAGAAGAGAGAGAGTAGAGAGAGAGAGGAGAGAGATGAGAAGAGAGAGAGAGAGCAAAGCAACCGGGGAACATTACTTCCTAGACGTATATGTTATTGTTATGCTGTTGCCATTAGGTGGTTTTGTTTAGCACACATGTTTATTTAACGCACTGCGATAAGTAGTTAAGAAAGTGAGAGAGATGAGAGATGAGAGAGAGAGAGAGAGAGAGAGAGAAGAAAGAGGGGGTGGGGCAGAACAGACAGACAGACAAACAGACAAAGGTTCGAACACTTGTGTTACACGGTTGTGTTCTGCCAGCATGAACGCGCATGGACGGTGCACAGTCGACAGGCCAGGCAGCTGAACTCTATCCACCGAGATGTCTCAGAACCTTTCTTCCCATCAAACAAGGGATGAGGGGAGTACAGAGCACCATAGTACAGTGTGCTTAACAGAGGGCCCCTATGGAAAGCATTCATGGCGATGCATAAAACGCACTTTTTCAGGTGCGCAGGGACATTTACACCGTAAGGATGAAAGTCGTCTCCCAACAGACTATCTGTGGGGAGCATCTCAGGAAGGCCAACGTTCCCAAGGAGGACAAATAAAACGCTATCACACCAGACACACTGAAGGCCTCCCACTGAAGACCTGTAGCGTCGCCCCTGCCTCCTGGAAGAAAGCTGCGCAGGACCGCAACCACCTGGTGCATCCTGAAATCAAATCCAAAGTGAAAGACTGAAACGAGCCGAAGGGAAGGCACAGTATCAATAACGACAGTTTAGGGGTTGGGGGGGGTGGGGCGAAGGGAAGAGAGATGAGTTGGGGGTTGGGCGAAGGGAGAGAGAATGGGTTGGGGGGCGAATGGAGAGAGAGAAGAGGGGGGGCAGCGAACACCACATTCAGCTTGTGCCACTACCCCCCCAAGTCCTGTGCTGCCCCTGTCCCACGAACATGTCAACAGACTATATTATACATGCGAGGATCGTCAGAAATGGGTCCATCGACATGCACACTCACCCTCCAGTATAGCTGAAGTTCGTGGTCATCTTCGCCCGCAAATGGCCAAACAACATTGTGCCCGAAAGCTCACACTCAATGACGGATCTCTGAAACGCTCTACGTCATGCTCTGAGATGACACAGTAACGCACGCCCCGCCACGCAGTTCCAAGGACGGCCGAATGAGCGGCGACTAAATCCGAACGAGCAAATGGTCTGGAGCAGAAACGTGCTTGCACGTGCACGCGGTATGGCACTGCACTGCAGCGCAGACTGTTCTGATCCAACCACTCAGGACAAAGACCACCTACTAAGCAAAAGAAGCCCCCTCTCTGACGACAATAAATGCTATAGTCGCGGAGACCGAGCGTGAGTTGAGCTCTCCCACCGAGGGTGGCAAACCTCGTCCGTCCAGCGACAGCCCCCATGTACCGCCGATGCCGGTGACCCCGACGGAACCAAACCAAGGCCACAGACGGTGTAGTCGGAGATCGGAAACTGAGTCACCATGAGAGCAGGCCAAAAGAGAAAACAAAACCACGGGAGCTTTTATTCTTTTAATGCTGAACGATAGGATGAGGGATGAAATTGCTATGGGATTTCCATTCAGGTCTGAGACTGTAACGACACGGAGGGGTAGTCTACGATTTAATTTCATTAAGATCCGCAGCCAACCAGCCCCGACAGATACAACACCTGCAGAGTTGGTCATAAAAATGGAAGCAACTCTCAGAGAGCATCCATTACAAAGATGAAAACCTCCCGACAGTGTGGTCCCTTAAGTCTTCAAAAACAGCCACATCTGCAAACTCAACTAGGGCTCAGTCGGGGCAGAAAACTGCACTTGATATGATCGTTTCTCCACCCTAACCTCCCACCTCCTCTCTCTACAAAAAAAATACACAAACCCCCCCCCCCCCCCCCCGGGCCTCCCCCCCCCCCCCCACCCCCCCCCCCCCCCACCAGCAGACGCGCTTCGAAAGCGACGAGACATCACCAAACCATCAATGGTTCGGCAAACTGGGTGACACACGGTTCACTTCACAATCCGCCGAGACGGAGAAGTTAGAGTGTGACGAACACAAGACTGTGCAGATTTCATGAACGGTGCTGTTCACAGTGTTCCAAGAGCGCGCCCGACAGCCATGAGCGACACGCTCTTACAAAATCCAGTTACTGAAAATATCCTGTTTAGATTCCTGAAAATATCCTGTTTGATCCGGAAAGAGAGGTAAAAGGACTGGGAGACGATTCTACAGACGGAAAATAGGGACTTAAAGGTGTGTGGCGTAAATACATTTGCACTGAATGCATATAATGCACTAGTGCCTGTGTGCACACGTGCACACACCACACACACACACACACACCCCACACACACACACAACACATACACACACATCACACACACACACACACACACACAACACACACACACACACACAACACACACAAGCATGCACGCGGATTTGCACGCACAAGCGCGAACATTAACCGCGCGCGCACATACCACACCCACACCGAGCGCGCGTGATATACACAACACGCGAAGCACGTAACGCAACGCACCGGCATACAGGAAGGCCGCTATGTGCGTTACACATACGCTCTCGCGTGCGCGAGCACAGAGAGAGAAGAGAGAGAGAGAGAGAGAGAGTAGAGAGAAGAGAGAGAGAGAGGCCCCGTGTGTGTGTGTGTGTGAGTCTGTGTGTGGTGTGTGTGTGTGTGTGTGGTGATCGTTCGTGTGCACGCGTGCGTAATGCATGCAGAAGCTTGTGCACACTAGTCAAGAAATTCACACAAACTCTTGCTGCTCAAGATTCCATGCTACAGGGGGGAAAAAAACGAAAAAAAATAAATAAATAAATAAATGAATATATGTTTGGGGGGAAATTTTGAAACAGTGCTCTTCCTCTCTCTCTCTTCTCTCTCTCCTCTCTCCCCTCTCTCTCTCTCCTCTCTCTCTCTCCTCTCTCTCTCTCCTCTCTCCTCCTCTCTCTCTCTCTCTGCGCCCTACAAAGACACACACACACACACACACACACACACACACACACACACACAAACACAAACAACACACACACACACACACACACACACACACACACCACTCACCCTACATGACAAGAGTATTCATGCCATGCTCCCCACCCCGCATTCACGCCCACCCTACGTTAGATACGCACGACGCACATCCACACCCACACGTGGTACACACAGACAGACAGATAGACAGACAGAGACACAGACAGACAGACAGACACACACACACACACACACACGCACGCACGCACGCACACACACACACACACACAACACACACACACACACACACACACACACACACACACACACACACGCGCGCGCGCGCGCATGCGCACACACTACATCACCACACACACACACACACCCACACACACACACACACACACACACAACACACACACACACAACACACACACACACACACACACACACACACACACACCACACACACACACACACACACACGCTCGCGCGATATGGAAGCCAGAAGTTTCTTGATGACAACTCTCTCTCTCTCTCCGTCAGACACACAGACACACACAGACACACACAGAGATACACACAGACACAGACACACACACACATGCACACACGCACACGCACACACATGCACGCACGCACACAGTACATTACACACTACACATGCCTCCCCACCCACCCCCTAATCCCTACCCCACACACATTCCCACATACATGGCGGGCATATGCAGGACCTCAACGTCAAATAGGAGAGGGATTTATTCACAGAGCCCCACGCCTTTGATACGGAGGCATACAAGATTTTCCCATATTTTGCCGACAAAAAAACACACACCTATTTGCATAAACATAAACTGATTCAACCGAAACATCATACACTGACCCCAGGAAAACGAACATTCAACTCTTAAAACATACAGATCATTGTGAAATTACACCAAGTTTTCAACGCCTAGTTACAAAACTTTTAGATCGGACAGGACAAAACCAAAATTCTACCAAATATATAAATAGAGGACCCATGTGTCTACAGAGCTGATCGGGAAGTGTTTCAAGTCAAATCTTTTATTTCTCGCTCTCAAGTCGAAGGTTTGACATGGACAGAAAAGCCAGGCTCGTTAACGGACAGATAAACAGAAGGCTTTGAATCAAAACTGTTCAGGCCCATGAATAGACAGAGAAAACTGCAGGAGGCCTTCATGTAAACCGAAGCCTGTTTGTTGCTCCAAGACCTAACTTTTGATGTAAACTTAGCCAAGCGTGAATACATGGACAGATCATTTGCTTCGTGTTGATCGTCTACAGGTCCATTTCAATCTACTCCAACACTGAAAGACCCGAGAACCGTGTCACAGAGAAAAACATAAGAGAACAGAGAAATGTCTGTTCTACCTCACTTGCTCCTCCACCAAGTTTTTGGCGAAAGTGGCCTAAAGCGGCATTTATTAGTTCTCTGACAAGTAAGACTTCAATAACCAAAAAATAAACGATTATCTACAAACAACCATACTGTGTAGGGTTATCTGTTTTTAATACTAAATTTACTAAACTTTTCAGATTTTAATTTTTGTTTAATCCTATGTTTTTCCTGATCATTTTCAATAACATCATTTTCATGCAAACATTTCATCAAATGCATCTCTGTCCTTTCATGTGAAATAAAACTACAGTCTTTAACTGTTCTCTAAAGTCTTTTAAAACCGAGTTATATTTCTGGCATAAAATCCACACACTTATCCTAGCATGTCTTCACTGAAAGCTAGTTTCGACAAAGTGTTTCTCTTTTTAACTATGTCTCTTTCTGCTGAACAGTCATCTATAATAAATAGTGTCTGCGTTCCCTCAAACAATCTATAAAAGTGTTCTAAACATTCACTCAGTTTATTGCTGGGATTAACTAAAAATATGTTATCATCAGTCCATATAAACCTTCTATATGATATGCTTTGTTCCATTTAAGTGTTGGGCAGAAATCACAATATGATCAAAATTATAACGATAAACTTTTGTAACAGGTCGAGGATAAAATATTGTTTTTCCACAACCAGTTTGTCCACAAATTAATGAACAATGAGGGGTTTTTGTCATAAAGTTTAACTGCTCCATAGTTTTATAACAGAACTTAATCTAATCCAGTTATTGTTTTTATTATGCCCTCTGTCAAAACTTGTTCAGTATAATAAATCCTATAAGGTCTAAATGTGTAAGATTAATCCAATTTAGTTCTGTAAGATTATTTTTATTTAGACTAATATTGATTTTGTTGCTTGTTGTTATGACCTTAATATCCTCACCATTGTAAAGAATGACGACGGTAACCTTTAAGTTTTCAACGTCTAAGTTTTGCCAGCTAATTAGAATTCCTTTTAGAAGGACGTCGCTAACGCCCACAGCCCCATTCCTCTTCACATCTTTTAAGACAGAAATTTAAATATTATTGTGAACGTGTCTCCTAATTTCATTTGCGGAATGAATTGTAATTTTGTAGAAGCATCTTTTAAAACCGTTTCTCTTCTGTGGAGGATGTACTGTTATTCCCATACGGCTTTATTTCAATCTCTTTCCGACTATTGTCATCTGGCATAAGACTTACATGTAAAGGGCCAGAGTTGAATGCTTTTCTGAAACTTTTTTGACGGCTAAAAAATGTAAATGGCTTATGAATTCAAATTTTTGTTTCCCATTCTAATATGGTTCTAAATGCCATTTAAGGTCAGGTTTCGAACTATTTTATAATTCATACTGGCCAACATATTTGCTTCTAGATTGCGCAGCTGTTCTAGTTTAGGAAACTTTTTGTTGTCGCCAACCTCTTTGCGTTTATAATCACCATCTTTAGTGTACTCAAACCCATACAAAGTGCCTATTCACCATTCTGTTCAAAGTCCACAACGTCTGCAAGGTCTTTTAATTCTAAAGTTATACACCTCACAGGCGCTAATGTAACTCCGGATTCATCTGGCCCGCGCGACATTTTTAGTACAACTTATTAAATTTTATTTCCAAAACAATGTGCAGGTTATCCACATTTTACGACTTTCCCGTTTTGTCTTTGATTTTTAAATATTAAATGATCCGACCCTCCCACAAACTAATCTTTTAAACTGTAAATTAGGGAATTGTATAATTTCATAATCGCAATATGCAGCTTTCCCTGACGCAGAGCTCTTAAAACAGTTGAGTGCTTTCCATCATATAAGTTTTCATCAGTGCTCAGCTCATTTAAATGAACATAGAGTAATGAATGTACTGCAAGATTGAGCGGACTTTCCCCCTCAAACGTAGTTTCATCTGGCGAAAACACTAAAACTATGAGTGGGTAGATTGCTAGTTGTAAAGCCTAGCATTTTAGCTAGCTCTCTATCAAATCGTATTTTGCTTCTTCAGGTTTGAATGTTAATATTGTTTTTAGATTGCATTGTTAAGTTTAAGAGTAATGTCTAAGTTACCATTGCTTCTTTTAGTGAGCAAAACCCGTAATAACCATCAGGTATTGTTAACTGTTTTAAAGTCGTTTGTTCTCCTTTTATATTTTGTAATCTTATTATTCTTCTTGGCTTCAGTTATATTAAACCATACGACTTTGTAGAATAATTCATGGAGTGCGACCATTTTGGTTCCGCAATCGTTCTCAACAGCATGTTCTAAAAACGAAGGACGGTCTTGAGTTGTTATTTTACAAACATTTTTAAACGAAATAAAAATGAGTGCGTTCAAATATACTAAAGATGCAAAATATTCTGTTGGGCCGCACTACAATCTTAAAAATATAACAACTGACGCCCTCGACATTTCTGTGACCCAGACTGTCACTTTTCATAAAAGGTGAGTACTCCATTAAGCAGATATCTTAACCCCCTATTAAAAAAGACTACATCGCGAAAGTGTGGTTTAGTCATCCGATGCAGTTTTATCAGAACCAGTTAAACTTTGCTGTGTTTTGTGCATCAACTGGGGGTGGAGTGTCGTATGCTGATCATTAAATCATCCTGATCCTTTGGTGAGGTCAGTGTATAGATTTCATTTATATTACACCTTCAGACGTATTTTGATGAACTGAAAGCGCCATTAAAAAATGACAAAACGTTTAATCCATTCGCAACAGAAAAGACATAAAGGTTTTTGAAAGGATCTGTAACGAATTTAATTTAAGGTCAAACAACTTAGACAAAATTTGGCCCTTTAAATTTGGTTTAGGCCCCCTTTTTTTTGGGGCGTGCGCAGAAATATAACTATGATGGGATCCCCCTTCTACATCTTTCTCTTAGGCACAGCTGTTCTTTGGGCCATAGAGCAAGAGATAAAACAGCAAAAGGCAACATTTATCTTAGACTATTGAGGGCCTAATAAAACGGGAAAAGAAAGAAAAACGACTTATTTGTTTCTTACTTTGGGGTTTTCAGGTTTTCCAAACACAAGCGAGTCGAGCATAACTGATTCTTCACGGTTTTTGGGCACAAAAACAATACTTAGCAAATTTAGAGGACGCCATTAATTCTACAGTTGATTTACCTTCAAGTATAAAAAGATACCAACATGTTTTACAATACGCAAGATCGAAAGTAGACTTTGCTGTTGGCACTGGTTTATACATGCTACCTTCTGACCTCAGACTTCAGGTAGGAACAATAATAAACTACAACAATGAAATCCTTGTAGCAGGTAATGAACAGAAGGTTGGGAAAAACGATATAAATTCTGAGCCAGTAATATTACAAACAATAAAAAAAAACACCCAAGATTAAGTCATCCAATCCCGAGGTTCAAAGCCCAAAGACTGTTGAAGACGTGGACTTTGTTCGCGATGACCATGAATATGAAAAGACAGCACTTGTTGTTGGATTAACTGCTTTAGGATTACTTGGTCTTTATCTTACTAAATAGTAACCCAACTATTAAGAGAACTAATGCCCATAAGTGCTCGGCCATAAAGCCAACTACTTTGCTTGCAAAGAAACGTTCGTAGACGCACACTTTGCATAAATCAAAACCCAAATAAAAACTTTATTTTCCCCCTCCAGTCATATAAACTTCAGTTCAACCATCTGAAAGATACAGTTGATGATCTTCTGATATCTCATCAGGATCATAAAGATACTTTTGTTTCCCTGGTTGAAGATGCCAAAACTGCTACAAAAAATGAACTCAAAACAATGATTAGATCAAAAAATGATTCCACGTGTTCAAAACTTGATGATTTGCAACTGCAGGTGAATCAGTTGAAAGAAGCTATTAGCGTGTTAACCAAAGACAATCAATCACTTAGGTCCCAACTAACAAGCGTACACGCTGAAATGAAAGAATTAAGACCCAGAAGACCAAAACTCGATGCCAGCACGCAGCACAGCCAAGAAGAGGTTAGCAGTCCAGGTTCAGTTGGTGACATCAGACCATCAGCTGGATTGCAACAACCTCCCTCACCTGCTGCTTAGCAACAACATGGGGTTGTGAGAAGTTTGATCGCTACCTCGTCGGCCTGGAACACTTCAAAGTCGTCACTGACCACAAGCCCTAGTCCCTTTGTTTAATAACAAGGACCTTTCAGAGACTCCCCTAAGGTGCCAGCGTCTCCTGATCCGGCTCATGCGGTTCAACTTCCACGCATGTGCCGGGAAAAGAAATGCTGGTGGCCGACGCCTTGTCGAGAAGTCCTCTGGCCGCCGACACCTCAACATCACAGCAAAACGATGTTGAGACACACATCGACTCAGTCCAGTCGTCGTGGGCAATCAGCGATGCTGGATTCAACAAAATCAGAAAGGAGTCTGAGTCTGATGTCTGCATCAAAGCTGCTACTAACTATTTCAATCAACGGCTGGCCAGAACACAAGGAAGATGTGATACTAGCAGCCCGTGACTACTATGTGATAAGAGGAGAACTGAGCATCCATGACGGCATGCTCGTGAAAGGGGACAGAGTGGTCATACCCTACTCTATGAGGAAAGAAATGCTACAAAGAATCCATGAAGGGCACATGGGGATCACGAAGTGCCGAGAGCGGGCCGCGCAGTCTGTGTGGTGGCCGCCACATCAGCAAAGACATTAAAGACACTGTCTCCAGATGCCGACAATGTGCGACATATAGGCCGGCGCATCCCAGTGAGCCCCTCCAACCATCTGTCTTCCCGGACCGCCATTCCAGAAGGTGGGCGTAGACATCTGTGACTATAAGAACAAACACTATTTGGTGCAGGTAGACTACTACTCTAAGTACATCGACATCGCCTACCTCCCGAATATCAGAGCAGCAGCTGTGGTGGGGAAAATGAAGTCTTTCTTCGCCCACCATGGCATTCCTCAGCAAGTGATATCGGACAACGGAACTCAGTTCACGTCCTGTGAATTTCGGACGTTCGCGGAAAAGTGGGGGTTCCAGCACCTCACATCGAGCCCTCATTACCCCCAAAGTAATGGTGCCGCCGAGAGAGCCGTGAGAACCGTCAAAGAAATTCTACGGCAGGACGACACCCATCCCAGACCTTGGAGCAAGTCCCGCCGAGCTAGCCATGAGCAGGAAAATTCGCTCAACGCTGCCCATGCTTCCATCCCAGTTGGAGCCTCGCATCGTCACCCCCGCAAAGGTGCAGGAGCGAGACGCAATTGCCAAGCAACGGCAGAAAACGCAGCTACGACCGCCATCACGGAGCCAAGAATCTCCCAGACTTGAAGCCTGGCGACCCTGTCCTCATGAAGACGGGCAGCGACAAAGCCTGGAAGCTGCCGGGCGAAGTCGTGGAAGAATGTCCCCCGCTGTCATACCTGGTCAAGACACCTGAAGGCCAGCTACGTCGCAACCGACGTCATCTGCAGCGACTGCACCCAGAAGCATGCAGACCGGACGATTTCCGTCGTCCTCTACTCCCATTCATCTCGGGGGCAACACGAGGTCACTCCGAGATAAGCAGCAGCCACCGACACAGCAGCCGCCGACCCCGTGGCCGCTTTGCCCGACACCCGACACCCGATCACCGCCGGTGCCAGACAGCTCGCGATTAGCGCTGCCATCACCCAGCGGGCAGCGTAAGCAGTCCATTGTGGCCACAACACCATCACCACCGCCACCACCCTTATGCACGCGTTCTGGTCGAATGATCCAGAAGCCGGCAAGATTCCAGTGATAGCTGTGTATTTCACAGTTGCCTGGTGCCCGAGTCTGGCAGGCATACTGCAATATTCAGTCTTGATATCAAAAATTTAGAAAGGTTAGTTCTGTGTATCAACTGTGTATCAACGTAGATGTGTTATTCTGTGTGCCTGGTGCCCGTGTCTGGCAGGCATACAGTTGTATTCCCTATGGATTACAGTGATTTCCCTATGGATTACCGTGGATTCCCTATGGATTACAGTGAATTCCCTTTTGGATTACAGTGTTAAATCAATGCCATTATTTCAGTCCTATGTGTGCTTTCTTAAATTGAGGCCTGAAATTCTGTTTATGACGGCATCTTTTAAAATTCACCCAAAGTCCTTTATAATGGCATCATTGTGTTGTAGTTCCATTAGAACTGTGAAGTTAACTTGTGAATCCTAGTCTTTTATTATAATTTTCTGTGTGCTATCTGTCATTCAAACGACATCTGCCATAATTGTGCTTGATAAGGATTTCGATGACAGCCACGTGTGTTGACTTCTTTATTATGGCAAGTTAACCTTGTGTTGTTCAGATCCTTCATGATTGCAACTTTTATGGCTATGTGATTGAAATAATATGCTTGCATGCAGTGTTGTAATTTTGTGTTCTATCTTTAACTATATATCATATGCAACTACATGGGGAAGCCATAAATTCAAAAGCTGACAATCAATTGTGTTCTAAACCGTCTCCTTACGAAACAAAAGAATGAAATACTCCAACAAAAACACTGAAGACAATATGGTTACAAGAACAAAATTTTGACTTTTATTTGTTTACAAGTGAAAAAACGCCGTATTGAATGATGAACATGGAAGAACTGTACAAACATCATTGTGTTATTGAAAATATGAAAGAACTGTGCCAGTGACAATTGGAAACTTTTAATTGATATTATCTCCCCAGTAATAATAGATTTTTTCTCTATTGAAAAGGACTCTAAAGATAACGCACTAAAGTTTAACGATAAATGTTATGTATTTAGTTAATTGCTATTAACTTTTAGAAGGGGGAAGATGTGTTGGTACCAACTTGTAGAGACTGTGTGTGTGTGCCAATGGTTTTACCCACTATGAATATGCATGCGTGACTCACATCCTAAGCATCCTGGAAGGACCATTGTCGAGAATAAACTGGCGCCACTTCTGCCAGAGCTCTCCCCACTGTAAGACGTGTGTCCTGTGGTACGCTTGCTTGAGGGATATTTCTCCCTTGTCTATCCTGACATACAAGGTGTTGTGTGTATTGTGCGTCCTGACAAAACACATACCATCACCACATCAGTCTGTCTGTCTGTCTGTCTGTTCAACTCAACCACGTAGCTTGTGCATGCAGTCTCCGACCTTTCCTCATCTAGCAGCCTATACGCAGAGTCTTTCTTTATAAACTTCAGTGGAACCACGTTTCTGTCACTTCTTCGGTAGACTAGTTGTTAGTGTGTCCGCCTGTCACGCGGGAGACCGGGGTTCATTTCCCCGGACGAGCTTTTTTTTTTTTCTGCCCCCTTTCTCTGACATACACTACCACCAAAAGGGGAGAAAGTGCTATAGTGTCTGATAAACTATATATGTATATACTTTTTTTTTTCTCCTCCTCATGCCATCACTACATCAGTCAGTCTGTCTGTGTGTTCAATTCAA
>CM031615.1:101575-106575 GCA_018398815.1 Conus ventricosus
TACACAAACGTGAAAAATCTCCACAGCATCGTCTTCAGTCAAACCAGAATCCGGTCTGAGTGGCTGTGAATCTCCACAGCATCGTCTTCAGTCAAACCAGAATCCGGTCTGAGTGTCTGTGAATCTCCACAGCATCGTCTTCAATCAAACCAGAATCCGGTCTGAGTGGCTGTGAATCTCCACAGCATCGTCTTCAGTCAAACCAGAATCCGGTCTGAGAGGCTGTGAACCCACACAAAATCTGATAAATACTCTGTAGAGAGGTCTGACCTACCGCCAGTTTGGCGGTGTCGTATAATACTGTCGCTCATAAAATCGTGTCGCAGCGACAGTATTTCCCGGGAAATACTGCATTTTATGGACAGCTACAATATTCTATGGGACATTTTTCGTGAAACGTTGTCGCGCGACATTTTTTCCCAGCAATTATTGTCGCTGCAACAATATTTCACGTGAAATGCTATCGCTGCGATACAATTCCACGGCGACAGTATTATACACGACACCGGCACACCAGTCACGTGACCCGTGCATTGTGTGTTGCAGGCGCATCGATTTCCACGTTTAATTCGCCAGTTTCAAGTGTCAATCAAAGAGGCGTCCTCGCGTGCATTGTAATTAATAGTCAGCGCGCGCGTCTTCCAGTGCAAACTCGTAACACCCTCTCGTTCACCATGACACGAGGACATCCGGAAACAAAAAGCTACAGAAATGGAACTCAAAGTGCCCTGCTAGCTGGACGTTAGGAAAGGGGGATAAAGGAGGTGATTTGACCCCAGAGAATAATGGCACTGATGGTATAATAGTATATTTAAGAATTTTCGGATTGTGGGATTTTAAAATCCGGAGGCTCGCTGTGTGCACTCACTTTCTTTTCCACACTGAAGATTTTAAAACCAGAAAAGGAGAAGAGAAAAAAAAATGGACGAGCATCAGTTTCAATTTCAGTTTCATCAAGGAGGCGTCACTGCGTGCGGACTACTCCATATACACTTTACTACATCCGCTAAGTTTTGAGACTATGATTTTAAGCTGATGGATACATGAATTAACAACTAAGATAAACGCGTAAACAAACACGCATGCGCGCGCGCGCGCACGCGCGCGCACACACACACACACACACACACACACACACACACACGGGCCCGTGCCCACACATCCATACACACATGTATGTACATTCACTACACACACATATAAAATAAATAAATAAATAAATAAAAGAAAACAATGTTTGGCAGGCACTCAAGGTCTGACCAGCGCGTTGGGTAAATGCGTAGGTCAGCTGATGCATTTGTACCATAGTGTTCACGTACTTCGGCTGTTTGGATGATCCCTGGAGTCTTTTAGCCAGGGTACGACAACAACAACAACAACAGACATCTGCTAAGTCGTAGACTCGGGACGAGTATAATATTGTTTGTATTTATCGGTGTTATTTTTTTTTCTCATAAAATTTTGTTAGCTAAGTTCTTTGGTGATGTTGAAACAAAGAGTGAAAATTGAAAACAAAAAACAAAAAACGAAAAACAAAAAAAAACTAGCTACGGTTAATGTCCTTGATGTGTTTGTTCGTTCTTTCTGCAGGACTGCCCCACACATCAAAAGCTAGGAGAAGAGACCTGGCCTGCCGACACACCGACGAGGGAGAAGCTCTATGGATCTCTGGAGGGCCTCCGCCGTACAGCAGCCTTCGTCAGTGCCTCTGGGGTTCCTGTCTGAGAACAAGAACAACAACAACAACAACAACAACAACAATCAGAAGAAGACAAGTAGAAGTTTTGGTGAAAAACGGAAGTCGGGTATCAGTTGATGCCGGAGAGAGTCTTCGAAACGAAAATGGCGAAACTCGTTAAAATGAACGTACTTGATGAGGAATGTTGGACTGCTGGTACAGTTTATCATACCAGGTTCAATTTAGCTGACGCTTGTAGATCCAGTGAAAATGTGGCTGTTTTGCCGGGGACAGTCTTCCAAACAAGAATAGTGACAGGGCAGAAATGAACTCCCCGTGTTTGGGTGTGTTGGACTGCTGGTGTATTTCATCATACCACATTTCTTTTAGCTGGCGGTTGTATAGCTAGTTAAATAATGGTGTGGTTTTTTTTCCCGCTACAATGCTAAGCACTGGTTATAGTTGCTGGATCTTTAACATGCTATTTTCAAATGTATTTCACACACACACACAGACACACACACTCACACTCATACACACACACACACACACACACACACACTCACACTCACACACACACACACACACACACACAGACTCACACACACACACAGGTTCACACACACACACAGACACACACACTCACACTCATACACACACACACACACACACTCACACTCACACACACACACACACACACACACACACAGACTCACACACACACACAGGTTCACACACACACACACACACACACACACACACACACACACACACACACACACACACACACAGAGCGCATGCTGTCAATGACATATCGGACACGGGTGAGAAACGGTAACGTTAGACCTGACCATCTGAATGACCACGTGAAATCAACGCCACAGGAACCATGAATATTCATTCACTTTCAACCCATTTTCAACGAGTCATGTGAGTTCGGCGTGCCGTGGGTGTGTATTTCCTCATTAGCAGCGCGTGTGGATAGAGGCCAGGCGTGTGTTAGCTGTGCACGTACGATGCGGGGTATGCGTTGGAAGGTGGCATTGCTGGAAGGTGTGATGTTCGTGTGACTAATAGGCGTGCACTTACTCATCAGCAGAGCAGTCATTTCTGCCACGTAGAAACGTGGAGCATGTGTTCTCTCTCTCTCTCTCTCTCTCTCTTCTCTCTCTCTCTCTCTCTCTCTCTCTCTCTCTCTTTCTCACACACACACACACACACACACACCACACACACACACACACACACACACACACACATATTCACAAACACACATACACACACAAACACGCACGCACATACGAAAGATCGAACGCGTGCATACACGCGCGCGCGCACACACACACACGCACGCACGCACGCACGCACACACACACACACACACACACACACACACACACACACACACACACACACACACACACCACACACACGCGCGCACGCATAACACAAACGCACACACAGACACACTTGCACACACACACACACACACACACACACACACACACACACACACACACACACACACACATACTCTCTCTCTCTCACACACACACACACACACACACACACACACACACACACACACACACACCACCACCACCACCACCACCGCCACCACCTCCTCCTCCTCCTCCTCCACCCCATCCCTACCCCTCCCAACCCCGACCCCCTCCACACCCCTCAACCCCCCACCCCACCCCACCCCACCCCAACCCCCCACACAAACAAAACCTCCACGGGTAGTATAGTAGTAGTAGTAAAGTAAGTGGCCAGGCATCGTGTCGTGCCGTTGTTTACAGTGTTAGTCAGTCAGACAGTGTCTGGACCTGTGGGAAGATTGCTTGCACCACGTTCGCATGAATGTAACTCCTGTCTTCTCATTGCACAAACACGCGGCAACGCTTCTTCACCTGCACTGTCAACAGGTTGGCGCCGTCCTGGCCTGGCACTTGTTCTTGGCTCTGACAGCCAGACAGACAGACGGACAGACAGACAGACAGACAGACATACAGACAGACAGACAGACGATTATTGCCTGAAAACCGTGCCTTGAGTCATTGCCACAGCGCACACACGCACACACACACACACACACACACACACACACACACACACACACACACACACTCGCACACACACACACACACACACACACACACACACACACACACACACACCACACACACGCACGCACGCACGCACGCACGCACGCACGCGCGCGCGCGCGCGAACGCACGCACGCACGCACGCACACACACACACACGTTGATACATGTATGCAATCATGCACACGACGTTTCTAGATACAGGCCAGATACATGAGAATTGAAGCCAATTTATTGGATTATTTTGCCTCAGGTTGTGGGCTTTCCACTCTGCCAATTTGATTATTGGCTTATTTGGGGTCACTTGCAATGTTGGGCTTCCAGTTGTGGGCTTTCCACTCTGCCAATGTATTGGATTATTCCGCTTCCAGTGTGGGCTTTCCACTCTGCCAATGTATTGGATTATTCGCTTCCAGTTGTGGGCTTTCCACTCTGCCAATGTATTGGATTATTCTTCCAGTTGTGGGCTTTCCACTCTGCCAATGTATTGGATTATTGGGCTTCCAGTTGTGGGCTTTCCACTCTGCCAATGTATTGGATTATTGGGCTTCCAGTTGTGGGCTTTTCCACTCTGCCAATGATTGGATTATTGGGCTTCCAGTTGTGGCTTTCCACTCTGCCAATGTATTGGATTATTGGGCTTCCAGTTGTGGGCTTTCCACTCTGGCCTCGTGGGGATGGAAAAATGGGGACGGGAGGAGGAATGGAATAAGTGACTTGAGTGAGGGTGGGGGGTGGGGGGCATCAAGGATGGTGTTTGTAATGGTGTTTTAAACTCAGTGCTATCAGATTTGAAGTCCACGTGATTTATTCGACTGACTATGTTCCGCCATTATACTTCCTCACTCCCCCCCCCCCCCCCCCCCACGGTTTTCATTTTTTCATCTCCCCCGCCTCCCCCCCCCCCCCCCCACACACACACACAGTTTATAGAGATACTGCATAAGTAACCCCGGAAAGGTATTCTGATATCCTGAGCATGTTTGTTTTATTGGAGGGGGGACAGGCACCTTTTGCTTGCGATGTGGACTCAGTAGACGCAGACATGTGGGCGGACACACACACACACACACACACACACACACACACACACACACACACACACACACTGCTAGGCAGAGGCAAATCCGCACATCTGCCAATGAAATGAAAGGGAAATAAAAGAGTTGAAAGACAATGATACTGACTGTACTATCTGGAGATGGAGACAGCGG
>CM031615.1:111575-116575 GCA_018398815.1 Conus ventricosus
TGCGTCCGCCGCCACCACCACCATCCCACCATCCGCTCTCCCCCACCTCTCTCTCTCTCTCTCTCTCTCTCACGGGAAAATCGCAAAGGGGCGTGTGTTGACAGGTATTCCCTCTATTGTTTTCCCCGACAGATAAAACAGCTAAGGTGTTGTAGGTAAGGTAAACGCTCGTTTAGTCACGTGAAATTCTTGCAGGTAGACCATTCTTTAGGTGTCCAGTGTCCCACCCAACAATGTCACGATTGTCGGTGCATTACCCTTGTTCCCCATCGCTACCCGCCCTCTTTCTGTCTCTGTCTCTGTCTCTCTCTCTCTCTCTCTCTCTCTCTCTCTCTCTCTCTCTCTCTCTCTCTCGAGAGAGAGAGAGAGAGAGAGAGAGAGAGAGAGCCTTTGAGTCAGGTAATCCGTTTGCAAAGATTGCTGTCCCACGTAACTTCATTATTTCTCGTTGTTTTCCTTCTTTTTTTTCTTTTTTTTTTTAAGAGATAAACACATAAGCAGGAAGTTGACATAATTAAGGTTACCTTTGTGTGTGTGTGTGTGTGTGTGTGTGTGTGTGTGTGTGTGTGTGTGTGTGTGTGTGTGTGTGTGTACAACAACAACACCACCACCAACACACACACACACACACACACACACACACGCACGCATGCACCAGCGCGCGCGCGCGCGCGCACACACACACACACGCACACACACACACACACAGACACGCACACGCACACACATACCCCACCACCTCCTCCTCCTCTTTGTCTCTCAAACCTGACATGTGCAAGTTCATTTCAGCAATCAAGATTCCTAGAATACCAACGAAGTCCTCCAGTCTTCTTCCATCTTCTAAACCAAGCATGCAATGTATAAGTGACGAAAACCATCGAAATAATAATGATGCGAACAATACCAACACACAATACGAGAATTCCTGGACAAATAAATGAATTCTTCCTGTCTTCGTCTTGTCAAGGTTATTTATGTAAGCGTGTGATGTCTTTGTCTTGTTGACAAAAATATCTGGAAATATAGACATATAGAGAATTATAGATAGAAACAAAAATGATTATGAATAAGACGAGCATTCTTGGAAATAAACGAAGCCCTGGTGTCTTTCATTGTCTTGTAAAGACTCCACACACGTGTAGAGGATCTGTGTAATGGGACTGATAGAAATAATTTTATGTGAACAGCAATAACAGGGTGTCAACTGGGACACCGAAATTTAGTTTCGGTCTTTCTGTGTTGCGATGCGCAAGTTGGGAAAGTGCGTGTGCCTACATGCGTGCGCGCGCGCGCGCGCGCGCGCGCGTGTGTGTGTGTGTGTGTGCGCGCGCGCGTGAGCGCGCATAACACTGTAATCTCTAGAATTCAGTTATCATGTGAACGAACAGTCTGCCCTTCCGGGAACACGGCGTTTCTTGAGTCGCAAGGAGCGTTTGGGATACCAAGTTTCCGTCCACACTCATTTTCAAGTAGTAGCCTACTTATCGGCTCCTTCGTCATACCCCCTCCCTCCCTTCCCTCCAGTCCACCCTTCCCCTCCCCTCCCCTGCCCCTCTCTGTGAACTTTGCCCTTCGACTTGATAGGGCTCACACTGTGGGGTCAAAACCGTTGATGGGTTTTGGAGAAGGGAATGTCAGTTTGTCTGCTCTGACGTTTTCTCAATGGTTGATACTGCGTCGTCCATGATCGCTCATTGGTGACGAAAATCCTTACCTTTATATTTTCAAGTTATCCGGAAAAGGTACAGCAGTCAACATTTCTTCATTTGTGTATCACACCAACGACTGCAACCCCACCATGCCTTCTGTATCCACCTTCTTTGCCCGTGCCCTATCCACCTTTAGAACCCTTCCCACTATTCCCCAGTCCCTTGCCGTTTCGTACTTGAAGTGCACCTTAACTAAGACCAGATACACCAACCATGTGTTGTTCTTGAGAACTTGTTTGCGACGGAAACTGATTCCTAAAGGCCTCCGGTTAAACTTCCATTCTTCACCCCAGTCCACTCCTCGCCAGCAAAGAATTACGTGCATCCTTCGCTCTACCAGTTTCAGGCTGATGACTTCTTTAGTGCATGACTATAGCATATCACTTCAACAACTGGATCGCCTTAAATGCCATCTGAGGTATCAGCTTGATAACCTGTGTAGCAAGCCCACTTCCCTACTGATTATTCAAACTACACAGATCGCCAACCGTCAGTTGCATACCTCCCTTCAAACAACGAAATCTTCCAAGCTTGAGTAACTTTCACCCAAGAAACAACCTTTTACTCTCTCAAAGGAAAACCAACTACCAGTGGAAGATAACCTTGTTGTCACAATCCCTGACAGCCTACCCCTTACTGATGCCCAACGACATTTACTGTCTAAGGGTCTGAAATTTGTCCCACTACAACCCCATACTCATAGAACCGACACGCTGTACGACTGTCAGCGCTTTTTTCGCCGTCTTCGCCTTGCTGCCTACTTCGATAACTGCTCTCTATCCACCACCCAAACTGACCCAGATGACCTAGGGAAGCTTTTTCCTCGTCAACAGAGTGACTGGACTCCTAAAGATGGACAGTTTCCTGCTCTGGACTACTACATAGAAAAAAGCAAACAAGATATCAACCAGCTGAACCCATCTCCTATGAAAAGATCCAATCTTACTCAGGCTGAACAACAAGCATTAATTGAACTGAAACAGAGAACAGACATTATCATAAAACGAGCAGACAAGGGAGGAGCTGTGGTGGTTTGGCATAAAGACCTCTATGAAAAGGAAGCCAGACGTCAACTCTGTGACCCAACAAACTACATTCCCATTAAAACCTCTACAGTTAAGCAAGACAACGCACTAGTGAGGAAAACTATCAAAGAACTAGTCTCCAAAGACATTCTACCCACGGAAGCCACAAGAGCTATCATTAAAGAACCCCGTACATCTAAATTCTATCTACTGCCAAAGATTCATAAACCTGATAACCCAAGCAGACCTATTGTCTCAGCCTGCTCCTGCCCTACAGCTCAAGTCTCCCAGTTCCTTGACCAGTTGTTTCAGCCTCTTGTCCAATCCTTGCCAACATATGTGAAAGATACCAATCACGCTCTACAGATCCTGAACAAATACGTCTTCCCACAAGACACTGAATACCGTTTTCTGTTTACTATGGATGTTACTTCACTATACACTAACATCCCGCATCAAGATGGGCTGTCTGCTGTGAAACACTTCATGACCCAGAGTTCCTTGAAAGTTGACACAACTACTATTTTACGCTTGACAGAGCTTGTCTTGACCCTCAACACTTTTGAGTTCGGTGATGAATTTTATCAACAGACAAAGGGAGTTGCAATGGGAACACGAATGGGTCCATCTTATGCTTGCCTGTTCATGGGCTACGTTGAATCCCGGATCTTCTCCCAATTTCCTGGACACCTACCAGAAGTCTTTAGAAGATTCATCGATGATTGCTTTGGCATATTCACGCTCCCTAAGCAAGAACTTCTTGACTTCATTCAGTTTGCGAACAACTTCCATCCATCCCTCAAGCTTACCTATGAAATTTCTGACTCGTCCCTTGCTTTTCTCGATATATTTGTCAACATCCAGAAAGACTCACGATCCCTCCATACTACAGTACATTATAAACCAACAGATTCTCATTCGTACCTTCTCTTCTCATCCAGCCACCCACCTGCATCGAAAGACAGCATCCCTTTTTCCCAGTTCCTGAGGCTGCGCAGACTCTGTAGCTCAGACAGGGCTTTTGTGAAAGAGGCAACAACCATGGCTACTTTTTTCACTGCCAGAGGCTACCCTTTAGCCTTGATACAATCAGCCCTGGAACGAGCCAAGTCAATTCCGAGATGCCAAGCTCTCAAAAGCAAAGAAGCGGATGCTGCAGAGACGGACCGATGCATACTGACTTTGACCTATCGCCCACACAACATACCCGTGAAATACATTCTGTGTCACAACTTCTCGATCCTTAGGAACGATCCAACACTGAAAGATACATTCAACCAACCTCCACTTGTGGCTTTCAAGAGGGACAAAAGCCTTGGTGACCATCTTGTGCATGCTGCCTTCCATTCTACGTACCCTTCTGCTCAAGCTGGCAATTTCCCTTGCAAGAAACCTAAATGTAAAACCTGTACTTTTATTAACCCTGCAACAACTATCCAAGGCCCATCAGATCATAAGTTTCAGGTGAAATCCCATTTCACATGCCAAACTCAAAATGTTGTCTATGTCCTGACCTGTACCTTGTGTGCCATGATGTATGTAGGAGAAACATACAGATCACTCAATGATCGCTTCAAAGAACACAGGGACAACATTCTGACAGGAAAAGATACACCAGTGGCAAACCACTTTACTTCTGAACACCATAACCTGTCGCACATCAGAGTGGCAGCGCTTTGGCGCAATGGACAAAAAGAGGGCCAATACCGCAAATTCATGGAAAGCCAGCTAATACAACGCCTTGGCACTTATGGACTCAATGTCAGGGAATAAACTTGTTTCTCTCAAGCTGCAACCCCCCTCCCTTCCCCCCCCCCTCCTGCTCCCCCACCTCCCCCTTGTTCTATACCATGTTTTCCTTACCACCACCCCCTCCCCTTTCTCTGAAAACCACCACCCAGATGATCCTCTCCCTCCCACCTCCCCCCCCCCCCCCCCTCTTTGCCCCACCCCTTTTGTTGACCATATAAATACAGTTCACCTTTTCCCCCCCCTCCCCTACCTTTTTGTCTGAACTGTGGTCACAAGAAACCTGCCAGCTTCCCCAACAACCTCAACACTTCACTTCGTGACCAAGTGCTTACAGCACGAAACGTTGAAGAGTTCTCCAAAAGGTACCTTTTTTCTTTACCTTTAAATTTTCAATAAAATCCTGTTGTTGGATTATGTGTGTGTGTGTGTGTGTGTGTGTGTGTGTGTGTGTGTGTGTGTGTGTGTGTGAGAGAGAGAGAGAGAGAGAGAGAGAGAGAGAGAGTTCATGCACGTT
>CM031615.1:121575-124075 GCA_018398815.1 Conus ventricosus
CACGTTGAGTTTTTTGTGTTCTTGTGTCACTCAACACGTTGAGTTTTTTGTGTTCTTGTGTTCACTCAACACGTTGAGTTTTTTGTGTTCTTGTGTTCACTCAACACGTTGAGTTTTTTGTTTTCTTGTGTCCACTCAATACGTTGAGTGTTTTGTGTTCTTGTGTCCACTCAACACGTTGAGTGTTTTGTGTTCTTATGTCCGCTCAACACGTTGAGTTTTTTGTGTTCTTGTGTCCACTCAACACGTTGAGTGTTTTGTGTTCTTGTGTCCGCTCAACACGTTGAGTTTTGTGTTCTTGTGTCCACTCAACACATTGAGTTTTTTGTGTTCTTGTGTCCACTCAACATGTTGAGTTTTTTGTGTTCTTGTGTCCACTCAACACGTTGAGTTTTTTTGTGTTCTTCTGTCCCCTCAACACGTTGAGTTTTTTTGTGTTCTTGTGTCCCCTCAACACGTTGAGTTCTTTGTGTTCTTGTGTCCACTCAACACGTTGAGTTCTTTGTGTTCTTGTGTCTACTCAACACGTTGAGTTTTTTGTTGTTGTTGTGTCTACTCAACACGTTGAGTTTTTTTGTGTTCTTGTGTCCCCTCAACACGTTGAGTTTTTTTGTGTTCTTGTGTCCCCTCAACACGTTGAGTTTTTTGTGTTCTTGTGTCCACTCAACACGATGAGTTTTTTGTGTTCTTGTGTTCACTCAACACGTTGAGTTTTTTGTTTTCTTGTGTCCACTCAATACGTTGAGTGTTTTGTGTTCTTGTGTCCACTCAACACGTTGAGTGTTTGTGTTCTTATGTCCGCTCAACACGTTGAGTTTTTTGTGTTCTTGTGTCCACTCAACACGTTGAGTGTTTTGTGTTCTTGTGTCCACTCAACACGTTGAGTGTTTTGTGTTCTTATGTCCGCTCAACACGTTGAGTTTTTTGTGTTCTTGTGTCCACTCAACACGTTGAGTGTTTTGTGTTCTTGTGTCCGCTCAACACGTTGAGTTTTGTGTTCTTGTGTCCGCTCAACACGTTGAGTTTTTTGTGTTCTTGTGTCCACTCAACACGTTGAGTTTTTTGTGTTCTTGTGTCCACTCAACACGTTGAGTTTTTTGTTTTCTTGTGTCCACTCAACACGTTGAGTTTTTTGTTTTCCCTGTGTCCACTCAACACGTTGAGTTTTTTTGTGTTCTTGTGTCCACTCAACACGTTGAGTTTTTTGTGTTCTTGTGTCCACTCAACACGTTGAGTTTTTTGTGTTCTTCTGTCCACTCAACACGTTGAATTTTTTGTGTTCTTCTGTCCACTCAACACGTTGAGTTTTTTGTGTTCTTCTGTCCCCTCAACACGTTGAGTTTTTTGTGTTCTTGTGTCCACTCAACACGTTGAGTTTTTTGTGTTCTTCTGTCCACTCAAACACGTTGAGTTTTTTGTGTTATTGTGTCCATCAACACGTTGAGTTTTTTGTGTTCTTGTGTCCACTCAACACGTTGAGTTTTTTGTGTTCTTGTGTCCACTCAACACGTTGAGTTTTTTGTGTTCTTGTGTCCACTCAACACGTTGAGTTTTTTGTGTTCTTGTGTCCCACTCAACACGTTGAGTTTTTTGTTTTCTTGTGTCCACTCAACATGTTGCGTTTTTTTGTGTTCTGTCCCCTCAACACGTTGAGTTTTTTGTGTTCTTCTGTCCCTCAACACGTTGAGTTTTTTGTGTTCTTGTGTCCACTCAACACGTTGAGTTTTTTGTGTTCTTCTGTCCACTCAACACGTTGAGTTTTTGTGTTCTTGTGTCCACTCAACACGTTGAGTTTTTTGTGTTCTTGTGTCCACTCAGCACGTTGAGTTTTTTGTGTGTTCTTGTGTCCACTCAACACGTTGAGATTTTTGTGTTCTTGTGTCCACTCAACACGTTGAGTTTTTTTGTGTTATGGGCCGATGGCTGCTGGTGAGCCATAACTTATTTGAAGTCAGAACTCTGAACTCTGAACTCTTGTTTCCATCCCTGTGTGGTCAGAGTGGATTTAGGCTCTCTGTCTCTGTCTGTCTGTCTGTCTCTCTCTCTCTCTCTCTCTCTCTCTCTCTCTCTCTCTCTCTCTCTTTTCTCTGTGCCTCTCTCTGTCTGTCTGTCTCTCTCTCTCTCTCTCTTCTCTCTCTCTCTCTCTCTCTCTCTCTCCTCTCCCCTCTCTCTCCTCTGTCTGTCTGTCTGACTCTCTCTCTCTACCTCTCCCTCTCTCTCTCCCTCTCTCTCTTTGTTTATTGGTGTCACTCGACAACAACCAGACATAATCATGTATGTGATTTTGTCACTGTTTTTGCGCAAAGTGAGGTTTGGAGGATTTGTAACCTCAAAATAGAGTAGGTTTTTTTCCTTTCTTGCAATCGGTATGACTTGTTCTTGCTTCGATAGTTCTTGTTTTTTCCTTGTTCAGTTACCTGCTTCGTAAAAGGCCAAGCCCCCTCGATTAAAATAAAACTCTCTCTCTCTCCTCTCCTCTCTCTCTCTCTCTCTCTCTCTC
>CM031615.1:129075-146575 GCA_018398815.1 Conus ventricosus
CCGCAAGAACTAAAAATAGCCTTTAATTGGCTGAGGCGACGCATGAAGTCGTCTACCTGGCGCCAGGATGTTTGAGTTCGGGCTTAAGTCCGACTGAGCTGGCTGGCGACTGACCACGATTTCGGTTTTTTCTTTTTTTCTTTGTCCGTGACACAGACAGACAGACAGACAGAGACAGACACACAGAGAGACAGAGAGAAAGACAGACAGAGAGCGAGAGAGAGAGAGACAGGTCGGAAGAGAGAGGCATGCCTGATAACACAGAGTTAAATACACGAAGAGGTAAAAAAAATAAAAAAATAAAAACGTGGACAAACAAATAAGACAAAGAGACGGACCCACACACATTTTCAGCGACAAGCATCAAAACACAAAGAACTGTTTGAGCTGGAACAACCGCCAAAAATCTGGATCGTGGCCATTACGTCACATCCGGAATGCTATCCCATCATGCCCAGCCGGAAATGCTGCCCGGGAATCCGGAGCCATGCAACATGCTGCAGAGTGTGAGGGCCAAAGTTCCGTTTTACAAAATGGTAACAAAACACTTGTGCTTAAAAGCTTTCAGAGATACCATTATTCTTCCATCAAAATAAGGCATTGTTGAATTTGTTTTTAATTTGAATCATTATCTTTCAAATGTTCGGAGCTGTGTTAGGAGCGTCAGCCACTCCGCTTGACTTTGGATCCTTTTTTTTTTTTTTTTTTTTTGTTGTTGACTGTCGTAGCAGTGTGATGAACACAACAGCCTGTCCACCTTGTTTTGATTATTTGCTGTGTAGTATTTTTTTCTCTTCAGTGGAATAAGTTCGTGGGCTATGGTGTGTTATCTTTGAAGGTTTTCCTACACTAAAGAGAAGTTCGTTTTTATACTTGCACTTCTGCACTCGCACCTCTCTACCCTTTCCTGGTCTGTAAGACTCTAGGCTTGGGCTGCTTCGTCAGGATTCATTTCCATGCCCTTCCTTGCATGAAATGTCAAGTATGGTACTGTCACAACCAACAGTCTGCACGCACTTGTCCAAGCCGAGCTTGCCAGCATTTCCCTCTGGTGGGTCAAGGCTGCTGGTACATGTCTTTCGTCTGTGATGTCCACATACGGCCCCAGACATCGTGGTGCTGTCACAGAACGTCATAGCGTCTGTGTCGTCTACGCTTGTTGTACTGTCGTTGTAGTTCTAGGGGCAAAACTGTATCCATGGTAACTGGTGGCCCAAAGCAATGACGTCTGTCTCTAGTGTACTGTTAGGTTTTTAAAACAGGGGTCGTAAGCTCCCTAGCTATCTACAATGTTTGCTAGTCAGCTTTTTAATGGCGAGTGTCGAGCTCCCTAGCTTAACTAAAGTTAGTAGTTGCTTCTCTCCCATGGCCCCGAGTGTCGCTAACCTAACTTCAAAGTTAGTAGCACCGCACACCGCACTCTTCATAGCTCCCTCGTCGTACTCACGTGAGTTCGTCGGCTTCTTGTTTACCTGAGTGTCAGTGAACTCTTATCACGCGTGGGTGCTACTTACGCTGATGCTCGACTACGTGCGCCAGAAACCGTGCGTCCACTTACACTCCCACCGATTTATGATGAATGTTTTTTTGTAAGGGGTTTTTGCAGTGAGGAAGGGAGCTCTTCACCTCGCCCTCTTGAGCCCATGTCTGTAGCTGTCGATTTGCAGGGCCTCTGAGAGTGCTTCCTGGTTTAGCAGCCGGAGTTGCGGAAAGCACCTGTGTGCCAACAGGCATGGAAAACTGATCATAGCCGTATGCGAAATCGTCCGGTAAGGGGACTATTTAAGCCACTTCGGAGGGTCAGCTGATGCCTAAGGACTTCAATGGCTTGGGCAGGCTCCCAGGCCTCCAGCGCTTAGATAGTGTTCTCCATAGTTTTTTTCACTGTGGGTCTATCTGCACACAGAAGCAGCATGAACCTTTTGTAATGAACCAGACGGTTGCCGCCTCAGCCAGGGCAATTGGGAAGCTTCCCTGATCCAGCTCCCCGATTATACTGGCAAATAGTGGGGGACCATAGCTTCTCTGCCCATCCTGGATGCGCACGTCAACTCCAGGGAGGACAGAAGGGACAATGCATTCAGGGGAATGGAGCAGTCACCTCCAGCCTCCAGTGACACGACAAACCAATCCATGGCCTAGCCACAATGCCATGCACACCCCTCAGCTTACCCTTCACGTCTTCTATCAGGCACCCTATCTGCAAGATGAAGGGATCAGGGGATTCACTTGTCCACTGGTGCTGAGGTACTTCATCCGCCAGAAGGCTCTGACTTCTCTGGGCTACATACCTAGCGTTCAACACCTAAACACAGTGCATTCCTGTGTTGAGAGCCGGCTCAGACTTCTGATGAAGTGTTTCTGGAAACTGGCTCTCCCACATGCCGGCTAAAAGCCTTCATGGCATCTTCGGCCAGTTGAGTTGAAGACTGTATTGACCAAGGATGGCGGCACAGCGCCGCATGCTTGATGAGTCTACAGCTTTTTCCCAGTTTTCCAAATGGCCACAGTTGCCATGCCAATTGCACTGTCTAAGTGCACGGTGTCCGACCCTGCAAAAACAACATTTGAAGATGGCAACCTTTCATCAAATATGCCAGGAAGATGGGGTGGATGTGGCTTTAAAGGCATGAGCTTTTGCCCATTACAGGTTAGCCTCTCACTCATCCAGAATCAAACCACTTTCTTGACACTCTTCTTGGGGTTTCCTGGCATTGTGGAAACCAGCCCTCCTTTGCCTTCCTGGTTTATCTGTGGCGTATGTTAGACATGTGATTGGGAGAAGTTCTGGCTTCCTGGATCTCAGCAGTACAGGGTTTGAGTCCGTATGGTTCTTCTCCCTGGGTTGTGGGCCTTTGGTCAGAGGTTTTCCATGTCCTTTCACTTGATCCTATAAGGCCTGTGCTGGGATCCTCCTGTCGCTTGGCATAGACTGCCCAAATACTCCCTCTGTCCTGAGTAACTTTGCTGACTCGTTTCCAGGTGGTCCTCACTGAGCAACTTGATTTGCCATGATGTAATTGAGTACCTTACTTGGCATCTGAAATGTTATCCCTCATGGTCACTTTCACTTAGAACCAGCCTGACCCTTGCAATTCGATTAACCTCAGGGCCACTGCTTTGAAGGCCGATTCCTTTCAAATTCTTGCTAGGGGGTTGCTGACTGACTGGGGATGGTTGGGTCCTTTTAAGTGGTTTGTGATGCCACTAGGCATATGTGGTGGTGTATGGCCTTAGTCCCACTGCCTTGGTACTGTACGAAGGCCTGACACCTTGGAAACCACTGCCATGGAGGATGGTCCTTAATGCATTGCCAGCGCTATCCCATGCGAGTAAACTGGTGACTTGATTTGGTGTTGGTTGGGGTCCCTTTCCTTCCTTCCCTACTTTGCATGACTTGTTCTGAGCCACTTTGGTACAGCTGCCAATCTTTTTTCCACGGTGCCCAACCTGTTCTGACATAAAGCAGCTTGATTTTGGAATCGGATTGTCAGGAGTTGTTTTCCACTTTCTCTGGCTATAAGCTTGATGATGAATTTTTCGTTGTGGTCTGTTTCTCCACATTCAGCATAAAGCTGTCCTGATTTGCTTGAGTAACAGAATGGACCTGGGCTCCTCATGACTGTTCCCTTGGTGCCTCATTCATGACCCAGGAGGGTCGTGTCTGGTACCACTTTGACCATATGGACGGATTCTCCCTTGGGTTTCTGGGTCTCTCCAGATAGGCTTTTTTACCTGCCTCCTGATTACTGACTACCAGTGCTAAATTTGACTGCGCAATCCGCCACTCGCCTGTATATAACTTTCTGCAGGTATCTGAAGGCTGAAACAGCAAGCACGGTTGCACCGGGTCTGCCCAGTCTCATTAGGGGAATCCCCTGGTTCTGGCTGGCTTGATGGAACTTGTAGTTTTTGGCTGTTTCAGTCAGCTCCTCTAGCAACCGTAGCGTGCTTCCAACTTCATCATCATCTGGTGATATGAAGCACTGACTGCTCTTCTTGGTGGCAATGGTGAAGTAGTCTTGGGACTGTTCCTTCCAGACACCATCCAGATATCCGGGACTATCCTTTTCTGACAGTGGAGGGCTGTTTTATAGCTGTCAAACCTGTACTTCGGAAATGAAAGCCAGTTTGTGTTTCTGTCAATTACTGTAGATTTTTTGGTAATTTTCGGGGGTCACCCTCTCGGGTCCTCAAGAATGGGAGTACTACAGGACGTTTTCTCTGCTGCTGTCTGAAGGGAGTTCAGAATACAATTCGACTAACTCTCAGTGCTGTCGTGGTGTGGTAATGCACAGTAATAACACTGTTTCTGTGTGACCTACTTTGGTGCCTGCTCCAAAGTTACTCTCGTGGGCTTGGGGCAGACTCGTCGGGGCCCGTGTTCGTCGTCATGCCTCTGCCACTATACAGTGGCGCCCCTCCCAAATTCTCTATGCTCTTGGTCTTGATCTACAGCAAAATCTACGGTAGCCTGTGGTCAGTCGGTGATGGCGAACTGGACTAATTGAGTATGGGGTAAAGTGCCTGGAATCTTTAGGTCTAAAGTCCCCCCATGGTGTCTGTGCTGTCGTCCCTTGATGATAGTATTTATGGATTCGATGCCTCAGACACTCTGGTTCTTGCTGTTACATCGCCAGAGACTATGACATTCTGTGGCAATGTGTCCGTAGAGGCGACCTTGACAAAGTCAGAGACCTCCGGCGACCAGCCCGTGTCCTCGTTACGGTAACCAAGTCTACAAAAGACTCGCTCCTTCCTGGTTGTTTTCTCAACATTCTGGAGGGATGCGGGTTTCCAAATCTTTCAGCAGGACCAAGGAGTGCCCACACCTCCATCTCAACCTGCTTGTCAACATTAATTTGGTGGATGAGCTGGAACTGGGGTTTGGCTGATCGGCGAGCAGGGGGGAAATGGTATCACTGGGTTCAGCCAAACTAGACTTGTGATTTGCTTGCACGCGTAGTGTAGAGAGGACCAGGAAAATCTTCACATGGATGACTGCATCATCCCATGTGGGTATGGGGTACTCTTTCTTGTCTTCCCCCAATGATGGAGGCCATTTTTGGGGCTCTATTAAATCTTCCTTGGACCCATGAATGCTGCATTCGAAATCATTACAGTTCCAGCAGGTTCGTCACTGGTGTTTGCCACTGGCGAACGGACACAATCATCATGGATTAACCTCAATTCCACCTTCCTTTCCCCTGAACACACAAGTTGCATGCAATCAGAAGGATGGGTTACATTCAAGCCCTATGGTCTACTGTATAAATCTTTCCCTTTTTTAATTGGTAGCAGCTGGAAAGTTTACTAGTGTGGTGTACAATTAGTACCTGGTCTGTGTACAACTCAACCAACACCCAACGCTATATTAGCAACTTTGTTGACGGGTCTCCGACGCTCACCCTCGTTATTTAAAATATGATTTCATATTAGGCTGCAGGGGGGGGTTATAGCAGAAGTATTTTCGCTTTCACACAAAATGCGCTCTCGCATAGGCACACGGAACTCTGTCATCACTTGGTGCAAGCACTTGGTGACGGGAAACACTATAAAATTTTCATAGAAATATAATCAACTTTATTTAACGTGACTCCGTGCCCCCCACGTCACTACACATCAGACTAAATATCTGTTATCATAACAACAATGTTAACATCATAAAGACAATCTCATTAATCGATCCCCTTTCCTTCAATTACTCTTCATTAACCTGGATAGACAATATTCACACTTTCTCCGGTTTGCTAATTATAAACTTAAGAGCATTAAAAGCGTCCATAATTGCCAGCATTCCTTGGAGTTGACCGTCAGTTTTCTCTCATCCCACTGTGCGATACGAGCTGAAGCTTTGCCACTCCGTTGTGTCGCACGATTGGCCTAATCCCAGTTGGGGGACACTGGCAACCGTTGATTGAGTCGCCACCCTCCACACTGAGTCTCCCGGACTCCACGCACTTCGCCCCTCCACGGAAAAAGGTGCTCCTGTCGCGCCTTCTCCCCTCAGGTCTTCTCTGGCTGCAACCACCCCACCGTGTCTGCAGCTCCCTGTATAGGCTTCACAGGTTGACAAGTCTTGCTGTCGGACGTCCCCACTCGGGTGGACAATTCTTCTCGTCGTCGGCTACGAGCGCTACAGCAACCTCCATGTCTTACGTCCACACCCAAGGAGACAAAGGCGACAGCTAACCTCTGCTTCACGCGGTATTTTCTTGAGCCCCTGCTACGACGGGCGAGTTCACTGTCCCTTAAGTGAGTCACCCACTTCCTGGTTTTCCATGCACCTTATATTCGTTCTAAAGGGAAAGAGAGAAACGAGTATAACTGGCTCAACCATTGGAATCACTGGCACACACATATCACACGATTTTGTTCAAATATATCACACCATGTTATTTTTTTTCACCATTGGAATCACTAGTCACCTACACACAAACACACCACAGCTGCCTTGCGCAACATTAGACTTGGGCACCAGATGGTAATGCATAACATCATATTCAAATCATGTATTCGATTCCCCTACGTAACCACTTTAAACTAATCGCTGGACCTTTCTCTCCAGCCATGACTGACGATGCTTCATAGTTTTACTACCTCTATAGACAACAAGGCGCAATAACCACTCGCATAGGCCGCAGCATTCAATTCATTCAGAAGAACAGGGACTCGACTGAATGGTCGCTGTACTCTGCCCAGCAGGCTGACGGTCTCATACCCTGACGGTCCACCTGACTCAGATCGCCTTCACTTGCAGCACAACGGGAGAGCCCGTGATTAGCCAAGGTGCTCAAATGTGGACACTCTTCTCTAACCAGGACTCTGGCAGGTAGCCTATCCTTGTCACTATTCCCTCGGACATGCGAAAACAATTCCTAGCAACTCTCCCTCCTTCAGTATTTTGACTGGGGTATCCCCCCCTGGTGTTGCCTCTGAATTCGCACACTTGATTGACAATGGAACGTGCTTATCCAACAACAGCAACTACCCTTAATTTGCCTAAATGCTCGAGAACAATCGGCCGGAATCATTACACCCCGTACACAAGAATGGTTGTTTCCAATCAAATTTTCTCCAGGACGATTGTTCATACACTAGATGGATAAATCTAACTCTAGTTGTGGTCGATATAATACTGTATTACCTCTATGCTTTAAAAACATCACTTCCATCAACATAATCTCTAACTGGGATATTGTACCCAATTTAAAATCAATTTATCAGTACAGATAGTCCATTGTATCATACGCTGTCATTTTCTGGTCTACATATTTTCAAGGTTATATCTCTTAACGTTTGAGTTCAGCACTTGGAAATATCAGATAGATTATTCATTCCATCACTTCTTTTATAGCTCAACACTGATTGACTCAAGATCCAAATCCCAAATCAGCATCTTGCTAATCAAGATTCAAATTCAGTGTGTGGCAGCCTACTTAACATCCTAAATCAATATTCAGGAGATTAGCCACATACACAAAGACAAACATCAAAGTCTGGCGTGTGCCCACAACCTACATAACATCAAGTCAAATTCAGGCGTGTGGCACAAACTGCTCACCCACGGTCTCACTCAAAATTATGCAAATAAAGCAATTTATCATGATTTCACATCTTAAGGACATTTTCTCACTCTTTACCGTGCGTGACAAAAAACATGAGCAAACAGATATCATCCAGAAAAATAATAAATCACAACAAGTGAGAGTACTGTTCCCGTCCCTTTATGGGAAATGAACAATACGCTACATTAATCATTAACTAAAAAATACACCTGAACTAGCTCATCCCCGCCCCTATACAAGGCAATCAAAAATCAATAACACAACTGGCTGCTATTTATTTTCACAGTAGCTGTCCGTAACAGTCTGACTGCTCTCCAACAACACAATCACAGCAGCCTGTATGCTTTGATCCTACCATTGTTCTAATGCTGTTTGTTCAACACTACAACAGCAACACCCTGGAGGACTTCACTCCAGACCCTTTGACCTACTCCTGGCCCCTCTCACAATCTTGACCGACGTTTGTGGCTAGCACTATAGTACCTGGTGCAGTTAGTTTGCGCATTCCAGGCTCTTTACAAGAGAGTAAGCGCACCTTTCACTCTTTTTTAGTCCTTTTAAGGAAGCGACGTGAAAATATGCGCGATCCTTCCTTTAGCCTGTGCACCATTCACTGCGTCGCGTATCACTCCCTTCACAAATGTGTTAAGAGATGATCCCGCACTCTTCCTGTCGAACCGAATTGTTCCTTCTCTTCTGAGGGATATTCCTTGGGTTCGAATCCCACTCATGGCCTGATGCCCATTACTTGATGTGCCTTGTTTACTTTACCTTTCTGACACTGGATTATCTACTCCTTTTGAGCTGACTATCTTTGGCATTTTCTAACGATAGCTGGTCACCTCGACATTCTTGCCATGCGTTCTATGACTGCCTCCACTGGTCCCAACCCAGCTTTGCTAGGTTCCAGTTTCTCTGTGGTCCATGTTGGCCAGACCATGAGGTCGCACAGTGGGTCTTACATTTTGAACTACTCGGCAACAGCCAACAACTTTTTGAACCAAACCACTACGGCCACATGGCCTTCGGCACGCCACTAACGGCCACTCCATGGCCTTACGGCACCGCCACTACGGCACCTTAATGGCCTTCGCACCGCCACTAGACCCTTATTTCATGGTCCACTGCAACCACCTCCATGGCACTTTCATGGCCTACACTAGCTCCGCTCGCTTCGCGGCGCTGTGCATCTCCACATGCGTTCTGTTTAACTTTACTACCATTTCTCTGCCATTGCATCCCACTTGACTTGCAGCTTGGTAGGCTTCGGGTGATATTACTTACACCCTAACAAAGCTGGATAGGGAAGTTGGTTTTGCACTGCTGCAGTGTGAGTACTCCTGACAAACTCTGACTCTACTTAGACACAGGGCAAAGGTAGTCAGATTAATTCTTCCATCTGGCATATCGCATGAAGGTGGTTTCACCTGTATGTCTGCCTCTCTCACAAAAACGGGCTCTACATTGCCGCTAGAGTCTTCCTGTATCTAAACTAGCAGGTAACCGGCTTCCAGTTTTCTACATGCCCTAGTAGTTGGTGGTGGCACCCATGCCTCCTGTTTGTATTGTATCACAGCAAACACTGAGTGTATTCGCACTCCGCTAAATTCCTTGCGTTTTGGACCCTCTCGCCCACATTTTAAAACTTGTGAGTTTCACGCTTAACTTCTCTGGGTCCCACTCGTTGCACGGGACTTAGTGAATAGCTATCTAAACTGTGGTCTCGACTCCTGTGTGTAGGGAGTCGGCGAAATCAACTCCGGACTGTGTGGTCTGGGCATTTACGGGTCGATGGTTCGATACCTAGCCCCAATTACGCTGGTTCTGGGCAATTTCATACCTCGTCTGCAACTTTCACTAACTCCTCTAAACTTCCTAATTCTCTTTCTGCCAAGAATACTAGTGAGTTTCCTTACGACAAGTGGAGAGAATTTGCTCTTAACGATATACTCCCTCAAAGATTCTAGTTTGTTCAATGTTCCCTATCATTATCCATTTGTCAAGTGAGCCCTAACGCGTTAAAGTAATGTACGTGCGTATCACATGATATTACTCGAACGGTTTCTCTGATCAATTTCTTTATTATATCGGCGGTTACTTGATACATATGAAACAAAGCATCGCGAACCGACTCATGAATCTGTCTGTTTTTCCGGTGGAAGCAGAAAAAAAGGCATCCTAGCTATGGGTGTCAGCAGGCAGAACAAATTTGTGGCCCTCCGTTTTCGGGTAACCCTGATCTGTGGCAGATTCCTTCGAATTGCGAACGAATGAAGTACTTCTATTGGTCGGGATTATATCGAACCCCCTTTTTTTCTGGCTTATTTGATCAAGGGACTGACTTGTGGTGCAATAGTTCCTACTTGAGGTTTTGCCGTCCACGTCCCGTTCTTTTCTCCAATTTTTAATTTTTCTAACTCAACTTGCCTTATCTTCTCTCTTTCTCACTTTTTACTCTCTTTCCTCTTTCATCACACTCTCTCTTTCCGTTTCTTTTCTCTCTCTTCTATTTCCGTTCTCTTTCTCTCTCCTCTTTTTCCCGTTCTCTTTCTCTCTCCTCTTTTTCCCGTTCTCTTTCTCTCTCCTCTTTACCCGTTCTTCGTTCACTCTTGTCTTCTTTTTCCCGTTCCCTTTCTCTCTCATCCTTTTAGATACGTTCTCGTTCTCTCTCCTCTTTTTCCCGGTTCTCTTTCTCTCTCCTCTTTTTTTACTTTCCTTCTTCTCGATTCCCTTTGTATTTCTGGGCCTCGATTACACTGGGCAGTTCTCATTACATTATGCCTTCAGTTCGGTACCCTTAGTCCTTAAGCCTTTTACTTCTTATATGAGGTCCATCTGTTCAGCGGACCCATTGTCTCAGCACCCTCTTCTGTACGACATTCTGAAGCTATCTTAACCATCGATCAGCTAGTTAATACACTCCACAGTAACAAGCGTGATATCCCACAAGATCACTGGTAAATAAGCGATCAAATTGTTGTGCTACACACCATCAACCTCTATCAAGCAAGTTCAAATACCAGGCTCAGTAATGGAAAAAAAAAAAAATGATCAAACAATCATAACCATGACAAACGTCTTTCCCCAATAAGAATAAATAATTCTAGGTTTTCCACAATTAGACAATTTTCAATATCCCTGTAATTTGAACAAACCCAGAAATCCAAATATTATGGCTCATTTATGTTCATCCAGGACGACAGCCCCAATTTGTGACGGAGTCTCCGACGCTCCCCCTCGTTATTAAAATATGATTTTCATATTTCAGGGATGCTGGGGTTACTAGCAGAAAGTATTTACGCTTTCAACAAACCATGATGCGCTCTCGCATAGGCACACGCACTCTGTTCACTCACTTCGGGCCCGCACAAAAGGTTACGGGAAAATATAACACCAATAACAGTTAATAGATAATCAATCAAACTTTATTTAACTGCGACTCCGAGCCCCCACCCGTCACTACACACAAACATCTGTATCATATCAACATTGTAAACATCATTCTGACAATCTCATATATCGCATCCCTTTCCTTCAATTACTCGTCTTTAACAAGGAAAGACAAATATTCCACTATTCAGTTTGCTCACTGATAAACTTAAGAGCAATAAAGGTCCATAAATTGCCAGCCTTCCTTGGTTGACGTCAGTTTCTCTCATACCACTGTGCGTCTACAGAGCTTGAAGATGCCACACCGTTGTGTCCTCCCGATTGGCCATATCCCAGTTGGGGGAAACTGGCAACGTAGCTTGAGTCGCACCCACACACTTGTCTACCAAGTATACCACCGCACTTCGCACCCTCTCCACGGTAAGGGCTCCTGTCAGGCCTTCCCATAGGTCTTCTTCTGGGGGGCGGGTGCAACACCCCACCGTTGTCTGGCAGCTCCCTGTCTAGGATCCACAGGTTGACACGTCATTGCTGTCGACCGTCCCAAACTCGGGAGACAATTCTTCTCTCGTCGGATACGAGTGATACAGCAACCTCCATCTGTTCTTATGTCACCAACCAGGAGACCAACAGGCAGACAGTCTAACCTCTGCTTCTCGCTGTATGTTCTTGAGCCCCCTGCAAGGAGGGTCCGTGGGTCACTTTCCTTAGTGAGGCACCCTCTTCCTGGTTTTCCAAGACCTTATATTCGTTCTCAAAGAAAGTGTGTGGAACACGAGTTTAACTGGTTCAAACCACATGGAATCAATGGCACACACTTATCACACGATTTGTACCAATTAATCCCAAGTTATTTTTATTACACCTTTGGAATTAACTAGTCACCTAAACACACACACACCACAGCTGATTGCGCCACCAATGACTTGGGCTACACAGGGGTTAAGCTTAACCCCTTATTTCATACTATGTGCGATTCCCCCTAAGCTACCACATTGAAATTAACTGCCTGGACCTCTCTTACAGCCATGAATGATGCTTCAAGTATTTATACCTATATAGACAACAAGGCGACAACCCACTCGATAGGCCGCAGCCTTCCATTCATTCCTCAGAACAGGGACAGATTGAATGTCGCTGTACTCTGCCGGCAGGTGACAGGTCACCTACCACGTGACGGTCACCTGTCACGATCGCCTTCCTTTCTAGGCCCACGGGAGAGCCAATGAATTGCCAAAAGTGCTCAAAGTGGACAATATTCTCTACCCAGGACTGGAAGGTCGCTCACTCATTGTCACTATACCTCGGTCATGCGAAAACTCCTAGCACTCTCCCTCCCTTCAGTTTTCGGATCGGGGTATCCCCCCCTGGTGTTGCAATGAAAGTCGCCACACTTGAAGACCCAAGGAACGTGTCTCAACAACAGAATCTACCCTTAATTTGCCTAATGCTCAGAGAACATTCGGCCCAGACTCATTCACAAACTTGTTTGCTACTTACAGCTAGGTTGTACTACGTAAGTGCTAAGCATTTTCCCACATTCTGACACCACAAATGAAGTGTTTTCCTGCACTCATAGATGTTCGTTTTTATTACCTAGCAATTCTGCACTCGCACACACGGCACTCTACCTTACCTGGTCTGTCCAGACTCTGGCTTGGGGGTTCGTACAGGGAGTCTTTCCAAGCCCTTTCACTACAATGAACTGTCATGTTAGGTCGCGATGCACTCTGTCAAGCCGAAGCTTGCTGCTTTCCTACAGAGGGTCTAGCAGGTGTACTGTCTTTTGTCCAGTGTCCACCTCAGGTCCCCCTAGCAGTGGTTGCTGTCTGATACACGTCCTAGCAGTTGTGTCCGTCTTCGGCTGTATTATCTGTCGCAAGTGCTAGGGCAAAAACTGTTCTCCTGGTAACTGGAAGCCCTAGACCACTGGTCTGTCATGTGCTACTGTATTACGAGTAGCTCCTAGCTAACTACAAGTTTGCTAGTCCGCTATTTAAGGCCGTGTGTCGAGCTCCCTAGCTAACTAAATGTTAGATAGGCCCGCTCTCTCCTCAAGGCCCGAGGTCGTCGCCTTACCTAATCAACAAATGTTATAGCACAGCACACCGCTCTCTTCAAGCTCCCGTGTCGTACATCTCCGGAGTTCGTCGGCCTCTTGTTTACCTGAGTGTCTGTGAACACTTCTCACGCGTGGTGCACTTCCGCTCTGAGCTCGCATACGTGCGCAAGATAACGTGCGTCACTACATCTATCATGATGTCGCCTGTCCAGTGTGTTCCCGGCCAGATCTGACCCATTTTTCTTCTCCTTGTTCTGGTTCTAGTTTTGGTTTTGGTTCTAGTTCTGGTTCTTCTTCTTCTTATTCTGGTTTTGGTTTTGGTTCTGGTTCTGGTTCTTCTTCTTCTTCTTCTTCTTCTTCTCCGTCGTTTTCGTCGCCGACTTGCTCTTCTTCTTCTTCTTCAGTGATTGTGGTGACACCACTGCTCTTTACTAGCTCCTCTTCAGCCATCGCCGCCCGTTGTACAATACAATGCAGCCATCGCCGCCCGTTGTACACTACAATGCAGCCATCGCCGCCGTTGTACACTACAATGCAGCCATCGCCGCCCGTTGTACAATTACAATGCAGCCATCGCCGCCCGTTGTACAATACAATGCAGCCATCGCCGCCGTTGTACAATACAATGCAGCCATCGCCGCCCGTTGTACAATACAATGCAGCCATCGCCGCCCGTTGTACAATACAATGCAGCCATCGCCGCCCGTTGTACACTACAATGCAGCCATCGCCGCCCGTTGTACACTACAATGCAGCCATCGCCCCCTGTTGTAACACTACAATGCAGCCATCGCCGCCCGTTGTACACTACAATGCAGCCATCGCCGCCCGTTGTACACTACAATGCAGCCATCGCCGCCGTTGTACACTACAATGCAGCCATCGCCTCCCGTTGTACACTACAATGCAGCCATCGCCTCCCGTTGTACACTACAATGCAGCCATCGCCTCCCGTTGTACACTACAATGCAGCCATCGCCTCCCGTTGTACACTACAATGCAGCCATCGCCTCCCGTTGTACACTACAATGCAGCCATCGCCGCCCGTTGTACAAGACAATGCAGCCATCGCCGCCCGTTGTACACTACAATGCAGCCATCGCCGCCCGTTGTACACAACAATGCAGCCATCGCCGCCCGTTGTACACTACAATGCAGCCATCGCCGCCCGTTGTACACTACAATGCAGCCATCGCCGCCCGTTGTACACTACAATGCAGCCATCGCCTCCCGTTGTACACTACAATGCAGCCATCGCCGCCCGTTGTACACTACAATGCAGCCATCGCCGCCCGTTGTACACTACAATGCAGCCATCGCCGCCCGTTGTACACTACAATGCAGCCATCGCCGCCCGTTGTACACTACAATGCAGCCATCGCCTCCCGTTGTACACTACAATGCAGCCATCGCCGCCCGTTGTACACTACAATGCAGCCATCGCCGCCGTTGTACACTACAATGCAGCCATCGCCGCCCGTTGTACAATACAATGCAGCCATCGCCGCCCGTTGTACACTACAATGCAGCCATCGCCGCCCGTTGTACACTACAATGCAGCCATCGCCTCCCGTTGTACACTACAATGCAGCCATCGCCGCCCGTTGTACACTACAATGCAGCCATCGCCGCCCGTTGTACACTACAATGCAGCCATCGCCGCCCGTTGTACACTACAATGCAGCCATCGCCGCCCGTTGTACAAGACAGTGCGGTTTGACAGGTTCCATTAGTGCCAACACAATGCAAAGTGCCAAGGTGGAAATGACTACAATGTAATGCAGTGCAGGACTGTATAAACAAACAGAATGAAATACAATATAGCACAACGCAATTTAAAAAAAAAGCAATATGATTCAATGTGACAGAAACATTAATACAATATAACACTAAACAATGCAGTAGAACACTAAACAATGCAGTAGAACACAAAACAATGCAGTAGAACAAACAAATCAGAATGACTAGATTGCCAAACGAACAAACATACAAATAACAAATCATACTCATAAAATTGTTTCGTCATTTCTTTGTTTATTCCTTCGTTTAGCGGCCCTGGATTTTTTTTTTTTTTTTTTTTTTTTTTTGCTCATATACTTTGAGAGCGTAAAGTATTAATGCAAACAGTGCAACCAATACAACAACCAACAGTAAACAAGTGGGGTATGTTTTGCTCCCATAAGGAAACCTAACACAGAGTAACTTTTATTCAAGACTGGCACAGCCTTTTAAACTTGAATAAAGTCTGACAAAATACATAGACGAACAATCTAATAGTGGGGGAAAAACAAGCGCAGGCCTGTCTGGCAAAGATTTGGACTTGAGGGGAGGGGAGAGGGGAGTTTGAAGATGGAGAAACTGGGAAAATGAAATTAAAAAAAAAAAATGTTACAGATATGAATAAAAGTTACTCTGTGTTAGGTTTCCTTATGGGAGCAAACATACCCCACTTGTTTACTGTTTATCGTTTACTGTTCCCTACCTAATTTCATTTCCGATTTTGCTTTGATTAAATTGAGGTTATTTGTGTTTGTTTCTGTCCGTCTGTGTGTTTGTCTTTTGATCTCCCTTGCATCTTTGGGTGGATCCTTAGGCGTAGGCTCAAAGACTGTCCCCTACATTTTATATTATTTGCATAATGTCTTTAGTTTTACAGCAACTTTTTTTTCCTCCCCACACTTTCGTTTGGTTGCATTACTACTCTTCGCTGGCTGCTCTGGGGGTGCTATTGGATTCTTTTTTGCACCCATGGTGGTGAGAACACCACAGTATTATGGACTGTGGTGTGTCTCTATTTGGGCGCCGGGAGCGCAGACACAACCAGCCGTGTCTCCCTGATGAGTCCCGATCCAGCGGGGGAAAGGCCTCGGAGCAGGCAATACAAATATATCTGCCTTCAAAAGGGATTGCGATGGTTCCCTTATGCAGCTAGTGAAGAGTTTTCATATCTGTAACTTTTTGTTTTTTTTAATTTCATTTTCCCAGTTTCTCCATGTTCAAATTCCCCTCCCCTCAAGTCCAAATCTTTGCCAGACAGTTCAGTTGTTGGCCTGCGCTTGTTTTTTCCCCCATTATTAGATTGTTCGTCTACGTATTTTGTCTGACTTTATTCAAGTTTAAAGGCTGTGCCAGTCTTGAATAAAAGTTACTCTGTGTTAGGTTTCCTTATGGGAGCAAAACATACCCCACCTGTTTACTGTTTATCGTTTACTGTTCCCTACCTCATTTCATTTCCGGCAATACAACAACAACAACAACAAAAACAACGATACGACACAAACCATTTTACACAATCTGGTAAAATAAAAGATGAAAGGAAATCTTACATGTTACAGTAACACTTCTCCTACTTGTTTGTGATTGATAGGGAAAATGTTTGTTTGTTCACAAGAGGAAGCGACAGTACACACGTTGCTAAACGAACTCTGGTCTGTTTATCGGCTGTTGCCTATGCCAGCTTGCACATCCCATTGTCTGCAAGAACAAACAGAACGATAGCTGACTGGACCACCGAATAAATGGAATACTCTAACACTTATCGACTCAGAGACTGTACAGTTTTCTTTTTGTTTATTCCTTATTGCCCAACTGCCCCTGCAAGTGCGTTTTAGGGCCGTCAACCTCATAACGGGAAAAAAGATCACATCCTGGACAGGTCAGATCCTGGAAAAGAGTAGATTCCGAAGAAGAAACAAACAACACACACACACAGGTCATGACATGGCAGATATACAGTTGACATCTTTAGGGTGAGAGGTAAGACTAGGCTGTCAGTCATGACATGGTAGATATACAATTGACATCTTTATGGTGAGAGATAAGACTAGGCTTTGTTCGGAGTGACAGCCGTTTCGCCTGACTTTTTGGAACCCCTTTTCTTTTTCGTTTTCGTTTTTTTTCTTTTCTTTTTTTTTTGTAAATCGAGGGGGGAAATACTGAACACCACCACCACCAACAACAACCAACAAAAACACACACACACACACACACACGCACGCACGCACGCACGATCGCACGCACGCACGCACACACGCACGCACGCACGCACGCACACACACACACACACACACACAGAGGGGGGGGGGGTGGCAGAGAGAGAGACGGGGATAGAGACAGAGACAGACAGAGAGACAGACATACAGAGAGAGACAGAGACACAGACAGAAAGACAGAGACACAGACAGAAAGACAGAGACACAGACAGAAAGACAGACAGGCACACAGACACTACAGAACGGACAGCTGAACAGTGTGTACTTTTTATTAACTAGTGGCCAGAATGCCAGCAAAAACAAAGTGTATAAGACTGTCCAAAACAAAGTGTATAAGACTGTCCAAAACAAAGTGTATAAGACTGTCCAAAACAAAGGCAGGAGAATAGCTCCCAGAGGCAGAAAACGAAAAGAACGACAATCATACTGACACCTCGATCCCCCCCCCCCTCTTCCACACCCCCTCCCTCATTGTCGATCCCTTCTCC
>CM031615.1:151575-164075 GCA_018398815.1 Conus ventricosus
GTGGGTAGTGAGTTATGCCAGATACTGCGAGCGACGACACACTGAAGAGGGGAAGTGGGGTGTGAAGGATGGGAGGCTGGGGAAAGGGGAGTGGAGGGGTGGGGTGGGGGGAGGGGGTGGGGGGGGGGAGTCATTGGCCTCAATGTAGCAGCTATCGTGAAGTCTGCACGCTTATGCCTCAGGATATATTTCTGGTGTGTGTGGAATTTTTGTTCGTTTGTTTGTGTGTTTTGTGATGGCTGTTACTTTTGTGCGCCTGGGGGATGGGGGGGGGGGGGGTGCGGTTAGGAGTCAGTGTCCTGAATGTAGCAGCTATCATGAAGGTTGAAGGCACTCTGCGTTTATGCCTGAGGGTTATTTCTGGTGTGTATGTGTTTTGTTTGTTTGGCTGGTCTAAATCTTTTGTTTGCGTGCTTATTTCTGTATTAATTCTTGTTTGTGTGCATCTTCAGCAGCAATGCTGTTGTGTCCCTTGTGTGTGTATATGTGAGTATTTGTGTGTGTGTGTGGTGTGTGTGTGTGTGTGTGTGTGTGTGTGTGTGTGTTTGTGTGTGCATGCGCGCGTACGTGTGTGTGTGTGTGTGTGTGTGTGTGTGTGTGTGTGTGTGTGTGTGTGTGTGTGAAAATGGTAAAATAAAGAGAGAAAGAGAGAGAGAGAGAGAGAGAGAGAGAGAGAGAGAGAAGAGAGAGAGAGAGAGAGAGAGAGAGAGAACATGTCTAGGAATTACTGTGATTTGGAGATAAAAAAACGACGATTGAGGAAAAATGTGTGGCTGAATAAGTAGATGTGTGTGTGAACCGAGCAACAAGGACAGGCTACACAGAGACGCAGAGACAGACAGACACACACACACACACACACACACACACACACACACACACACACACACACACACACACACACACACGTGCACGATGAAGAGAGAGAGAGAGAGAGAGAGAGAGAGAGAGAGAGAGAGAGAGAGAGAGAGAGAGAGCCCAGAAACCATAATGTGCGACCATTGAGGTGTGGGTGTGTGGGAAGAAATGGGGCTGGGGACCAAGGCGATGAAATCTATATCATTAACCAACTGATGTTTTAACTTGACAAAAACATCATCGAACATACAAAAGTACTCAAGTCCCCTACATGACCTCATAGTTCAGACCAACAAAATCTAAAACAAAGGAAAAATAAGAAAAAGGAAACGAAAACGAAAGAAGAAAGAAAGAAAGAAAAAATGTTGGCGGCAGAGAGAAGGGAGAGGGGCAGAGAGGGGATAGAGGGATGGGGGTGTTGAGATTTTTTTTTCTTAAAGCAAGCACTGACTATCATACGCAGTCACAGTCCACCTTTCCGGCCAGTTCCTGTTTACCACCTGCACTTTTGTTTCTTTCACTTTTGTTTCTTTCACTTTTTGTCCTCACTTGTTCCATGCACTTAGTACAAAACAAAACACGACATTACCTCCTCACCTGACCCCACACACTCCCCACCCGCAGTTAACGCCACCCTGAGCCCTGACCTGACAAATGACCCCATAACACCTACACCCCCCCCCCCCCCCCCCCCCCCCCCACACACACACACACACACACACACCGTCCTACCCCGACCTTGTAAGTCGGCAAAACATAGTTGTCTTACCTGGCCCATCAGATGGAGAGGTGAACGGTGTAACAAACACTGGGGGTAGGGTAGTGGGTAGTGAGTTATGCCAGATAATGCGAGCGACGACACACTGAAGAGGGGAAGTGGGGTGAAGGATGGAGGCTGGGGAGAGGGGGGGGGGGAGTCATTGGCCTGAATGTAGGAGCTATCGTGAAGTCTGCACGCATATGCCTCAGGATATATTTTTGGTGTGTGTGGAATTTTTGTTTGTTTAGTGATGGTTGTTGCGCACCGTCACCGTGAGGGATGGGGAATGGGGGTGGGGTGGGGATGGGAGTCACTGTCCTGAATGTAGGAGCAAACATGAAGGTTGAACATGCTGTGAGTGTATGCCTTGGGATTATTTTTCTGGCGTGTGTGTGTGTGTGTGTGTGTGTGTGTGTGTGTGTGTGTGTGTGTGTGTGTGCGCGCGCGCGTGCTCTTGCATGCATGTATGTGAATGGAAAATGGAAAAAAATCATAGAAATATGTACCGCAACGTTTGACAGAAAAATATCAATTGATGGAATATGTGTGGCTAAATGTCTTCAGGTGTGTAGAAATAATGCAATAAAAGATAGAAATAAAAATAAGAAAAAGAAAGAAAGAAAGAACAACGCTGCTATTGGGAAACCATGTCTACTTTCCGTTGATGTCAAAGGAATGATGACCTCCAGTGGAAGTTACAAACTCATTTGTCAAAAACTGTGTCATGTGCCCTCACATTCATCGTCTTTACCGCTAGGCCTCGTTTGCTCAAAAGGGACAGCCTCCAAATATTTTGATTGTGCTTGATTGTGTGAAATCTGGGAGACATGTAAAACCAAATCACAAAGCGTTTTATATGAAAAGGAACAATGTGACAAGCAACAGACTTGAACAAAAAATAGGGCGCATGACTGTTTAGGTAAATCATATCATGACTGCTTAGGTAAATCATGTCAATGTGTAAAACTGTGTACATACAACGGGAATGCAAATTTGGGGAAGAGAGGATGTGAGAATTATGAAAGACAGCAACCAGAGCAAAAAGAGAGAACACGTGCGCACTCACTGACACATGCACCCACATACACGCACAGACGCGCGCGCGCGCGCGCGCCGCACGCACGCACGCACGCACGCACGCACGCACGCACGCACGCACGCACGCACGCACGCACGCACGCACGCACGCACGCACGCACGCACGCATGCACACACACACACACACACATACACGTGTGCATGATGAGAGAGAGAGAGAGAGAGAGAGAGAGAGAGAGAGAGAGAGAGAGAGAGATTCATTTGGATCAAGTAACCTTGTATCAGTCCTAACAACACGGAAAAACACATTTGCAGCTTTCAACAGAACCATTTTCCTTCCGGCCCTGCCCTCCACCACGTTCCGTCACTCTCAAGGACTTGTTTGAAGTAGCCTCCCTTTTGAAGGAACTCCAAGATCACGAGCATCAACCTTAAACAATCCGCTGAGAGTTGAGAAGGACATCTACCTTCTGAAGACGTAATGGGGCTGTCTAAACGTTTACGTCATGGTGTGGTAAACAATCCGCTGAGAGTTGAGAAGGACATCGACCTTCTGAAGACGTAATGGGGCTGTCTAAACGTTTACGTCATGGTGTGGTAAACAATCCGCTGAGAGTTGAGAAGGACATCTACCTTCTGAAGACGTAATGGCTGAGAGTTGAGAAGGACATCGACCTTCTGAAGACGTAATGGGGCTGTCTAAACGTTAGGACATCTACCTTCTGAAGACGTAATGGGGCTGTCTAAGGACATCTACCTTCTGAAGACGTAATGGGGCTGTCTGAACGTTAGGACATCTACCTTCTGAAGACGTAATGGGGCTGTCTAAACGTTTACGTCATGGTGTGGTAAACAATCCGCTGAGAGTTGAGAAGGACATCTACCTTCTGAAGACGTAATGGGGCTGTCTAAACGTTTACGTCATGGTGTGGTAAACAATCCGCTGAGAGTTGAGAAGGACATCTACCTTCTGAAGACGTAATGGGGCTGTCTAAACGTTTACGTCATGGTGTGGTAAACAATCCGCTGAGAGTTGAGAAGGACATCTACCTTCTGAAGACGTAATGGGGCTGTCTGAACGTTAGGACATCGACCTTCTGAAGACGTAATGGGGCTGTCTGAACGTTAGGACATCGACCTTCTGAAGACGTAATGGGGCTGTCTGAACGTTAGGACATCGACCTTCTGAAGACGTAATGGGGCTGTCTGAACGTTAGGACATCTACCTTCTGAAGACGTAATGGGGCTGTCTGAACGTTAGGACATCTACCTTCTGAAGACGTAATGGGGCTGTCTAAGGACATTGACCTTCTGAAGACGTAATGGGGCTGTCTAAGGACATCGACCTTCTGAAGACGTAATGGGGCTGTCTAAGGACATCTACCTTCTGAAGACGTAATGGGGCTGTCTAAGGACATCTACCTTCTGAAGACGTAATGGGGCTGTCTAAGGACATCTACCTTCTGAAGACGTAATGGGGCTGTCTGAACGTTAGGACATCGACCTTCTGAAGACGTAATGGGGCTGTCTAAACGTTAGGACATCTACCTTCTGAAGACGTAATGGGGCTGTCTAAACGTTAGGACATCTACCTTCTGAAGACGTAATGGGGCTGTCTAAGGACATCTACCTTCTGAAGACGTAATGGGGCTGTCTGAACGTTAGGACATCTACCTTCTGAAGACGTAATGGGGCTGTCTAAACGTTAGGACATCTACCTTCTGAAGACGTAATGGGGCTGTCTGAACGTTAGGACATCTACCTTCTGAAGACGTAATGGGGCTGTCTAAGGACATCTACCTTCTGAAGACGTAATGGGGCTGTCTGAACGTTAGGACATCTACCTTCTGAAGACGTAATGGGGCTGTCTGAACGTTAGGACATCTACCTTCTGAAGACGTAATGGGGCTGTCTAAGGACATCTACCTTCTGAAGACGTAATGGGGCTGTCTGAACGTTAGGACATCTACCTTCTGAAGACGTAATGGGGCTGTCTAAACGTTAGGACATCTACCTTCTGAAGACGTAATGGGGCTGTCTGAACGTTAGGACATCTACCTTCTGAAGACGTAATGGGGCTGTCTGAACGTTAGGACATCTACCTTCTGAAGACGTAATGGGGCTGTCTAAGGACATCTACCTTCTGAAGACGTAATGGGGCTGTCTAAGGACATCTACCTTCTGAAGACGTAATGGGGCTGTCTAAGAAAATCGACCTTCTGAAGACGTAATGGGGCTGTCTGAACGTTAGGACATCGACCTTCTGAAGACGTAATGGGGCTGTCTGAACGTTAGGACATCGACCTTCTGAAGACGTAATGGGGCTGTCTGAACGTTAGGACATCGACCTTCTGAAGACGTAATGGGGCTGTCTGAACGTTAGGACATCGACCTTCTGAAGACGTAATGGGGCTGTCTAAACGTTAGGACATCGACCTTCTGAAGACGTAATGGGGCTGTCTAAACGTTTACGTCATGGTGTGTTGATCTCCACCTCGGCTCATGCGAAAGGCTGAGGAATTCAGAACAGAGATGTGTTCAGTAAAGACTACGTTTCTCTTCTTTTGGCTGCTTTTCCCTCCGTTTTCCTACTGTGGCCTACATTTCCGATTCCTGTGTACTTTCCGCTACAGTGGTGATTCCCGTCTACTCGTTCTTACTATCTGTGTACTTTCCGCTACAGTGGTGATTCCCGTCTACTCGTTCTTACTATTCCTACGGTTTCCTTCTTGGTGTTTTGTCCTCCTTTTACTTTCTTTTTTTAAACTTCTTCTACTTTCCCTAGCCCTTATCATTATTGATACTTTCCCTGGCTACTTCAGTCAGCCCTCTCCCCTCTTATATATATATATATATATATTTGTTAAAATATTTTTAAAATGAAGTGCTAAAATTCATCTACAGGCCTGTTTCAAGATACATATCTCTCCTCAGGATGTCTTTTTTTGTGGCACGTCAACGGTCTTTTATGGCGTGCGGGACCTGATCTTGTCTCTGTGTGTGCGGGTTTCGTTTGCTGCACGTGAGGCCTGGTTTTATTTTTATTTTATTTATTATTTATTTTTTTTTTTTTAGGGCCTGTTCAGGTGGAATGTGCTATCAAAGATTTCCACGTGTGCCTGCAATTATTCACTATTTCTACTTTTGTGTTCAGAGTTGCTAAGTATGGTTTGCATAATATTAACCATTTTTCTGTGGAACATAGGTTGCATTTTTTAAAAATATTGTTGTATGGTGTTGCTCTTTTTTCTGATTTTCCATGATATGCTGTAGTCTATTTTTTTTTATCTTTGAGTTTCCAAATGTATTTACCCAGTTCTGTTTGATTTTTGTATTTTTCATTTTTGTATGACTGTTTATGGTTTGCGTATCTGGTTTTGAAAGTGTTTTCAGTAATCCCTATGTATGTTTCTTTTTCATTTTCTGATGTTACCGTAGCTTGGTATACAATATTGCTGTGAAGACATTTGTTGCTTAGGGGGCACTGTTCTATATATACAGTCTCCAGGATTTTTCTACTCTTGACATGCTCTTCCCAACTTTGTGGTGCCTTTTGTCTTTCTCCCCGCCCCTTTCATCGTTGCTATTTTTCACACAAATTTTGCCCCAGTTGTTCGCATTCTTTCCTATTTTCCCTAACTTTCCCTTCCCTTAGTACCTTTCCCTTCTCATATCTATCTTCACGTTTTGTGTTTTCCCTGCCATCTTCAGGTAGTTGTTGGAAAATAATATCAAATCATGTTTAGCAAAAGGCTGTGGTTAAAAAGTCCATTTTAACTGAAACGAAGAAGTGGAATAAACATTAGATAAGTAAAAAAAAAAAAAAAGCTAGGAAGGCAAGTTTTTTTCTTCTCCCATGCTGAAACAATTACCTTATTTGTGTGACAATAGAACACCTCTTCTCTTGGAAGGAATAATACAAGGAACAAACAAACAAACAAAACAAACAAAAGAAAACCTCGGCAGTGCAACCTACTAGAGAAGTGATGGCGCATCACGGATGACATTCTGGATTTGGTTCATTGAACTTGACATCTGCAGTGCCAACATGTATAGAATGACACTTCTTTGTTATTGATCGTGTTCACGTTCTGTTGGTTGACATCTGCAGGGCCAACATGTATAGAATGACACTTCTTTGTTATTGATCGTGTTCACGTTCTGTTGGTTGACATCTGCAGTGCCAACATGTATAGAATGACACTTCTTTGTTATTGATCGTGTTCACGTTCTGTTGGTTGACATCTGCAGGGCCAACTTGTATAGAATGACACTTCTTTGTTATTGATCGTGTTCACGTTCTGTCGGTTGACATCTGCAGGGCCAACATGTATAGAATGACACTTCTTTGTTATTGATCGTATTCACGTTCTGTTGGTTGACATCTGCTGGGCCAACTTGTATAGAATGACACTTCTTTGTTATTGATCGTGTTCACGTTCTGTTGGTTGACATCTGCAGGGCCAACAGGTATAGAATTACACTTCTTTGTTATTGATCGTGTTCACGTTCTGTTGGTTGACATCTGCAGTGCCAACATGTATAGAATGACACGTCTTTGTTATTGATCGTGTTCACGTTCTGTTGGTTGGTTGTTCGCTTGTTTCTGTTTGTTTTGTTTCAGTGTGTTTTGTATAGCAGCACTCTGCATTGTTGTAGTGTGAGTTGGAAATGGAACGTAGCGTCAACTGCTATGTAGTATCTTTTAACTTCACTTTTACACAAGTAGCATCATTCAAGGTATCTATATGTAGCATCTTTCAATTTACACACAATGCATGCGTGTAACCCGTTCAAGCTGCCCGGTTTGTAGAATGCATTTTAGCAGGGAAGAATGCACGACAAGATTAGAAAAAGTAAGAAAGGTTGTGAAATAGGGGTAAAGGTAGGAAACACATAGAAAAGGTGGGGAATAACAGTTGTACGAAAAGGAGGTAAAAAGCCAGGGGAAAAACAACAACAAAGTAACAGAAAGCAATACGGGACCGCCTTGGCTTGAGGCTCTCGGGCAAGGCCAGAACTCCAGGGTTACATCAAAATGTTGTTAAGCTCTGCATAGTTATGCGAGGATTGTCTTCAGTCGTGACAAGCTCCTAGCAAAACATTATCAGTCTCCCAAATCCCTCGAAGTCGCAGTGTGGCTGCCCATGTGGCGGGGTAATCAAAAACGGTCACACACGTCATGTTCTCATTCCAGCTGATGCATTTGTACCATAGTGTTCAAGTACTTCGGCTGTTCGGATGATCCCTGGAGTATTGCTTTAGCCAGGGTAGGACAACAACAACAACAACAATACGGGAGAAATGAAAAAGATAGGACAAAGATATCAGGAAAAGGTGAAAAGAAGCTGAAAACGTGAGGGGAAAGGTGTGGAAACTGATAAACAATAAAGGGTGGTGGTGGAGGAAAACGTGAGGGGAAAGGTGGGGAAACTGATAAACAATAAAGGGGGGGGGAGGAAAACGTGAGGGGAAAGGTGTGGAAACTGATAAACAATAAAGGGTGGTGGTGGAGGAAAACGTGAGGGGAAAGGTGGGGAAACTGATAAACAATAAAGGGGGGGGGGAGGAAAACGTGAGGGGAAAGGTGTGGAAACTGATAAACAATAAAGGGTGGTGGTGGAGGAAAACGTGAGGGGAAAGGTGGGGAAACTGATAAACAATAAAGGGTGGTGGTGGAGGAAAACGTGAGGGGAAAGGTGGGGAAACTGATAAACAATAAAGGGGGGGGGGGGGGGAGGAAAACGTGAGGGGAAAGGTGGGGAAACTGATAAACAATAAAGGGGGGGGGGAGGAAAACGTGAGGGGAATGGTGGGGAAACTGATAAACAATAAAGGGGGGTGGTGGAGGAAAACGTGAGGGGAAAGGTGGGGAAACTGATAAACAATAAAGGGTGGTGGTGGAGGAAAACGTGAGGGGAAAGGTGGGGAAACTGATAAACAATAAAGGGTGGTGGTGGGAGGAAAACGTGAGGGGAAAGGTGGGGAAACTGTAAACAATAAAGGGGGGGGGGAGGAAAACGTGAGGGGAAGGTTGGAAAACTGATAAACAATAAAGGGTGGTGGTGGAGGAAAACGTGAGGGGAAAGGTGGGGGAAATGATAAACAATAAAGGGTGGTGGTGGAGGAAAAACGTGAGGGGAATGGTGGGGAAACTGATAAACAATAAAGGGGGGTGGTGGAGGAAAACGTGAGGGGAAAGGTGTGGAAACTGATAAACAATAAAGGGGGGTGGTGGAGGAAAAGTGAGGGGAAAGGTGTGGAAAACTGATAAACAATAAAGGGGGGTGGTGGAGGAAAACGTGAGGGAGAAAGGTGGGGAAACTGATAAACAATAAAGGGGGGGGGGGGGGAGATAGGTTATTAAAAAGGCTGGAAACGTCGGGAAGCTGGGTGGGGGAGCAAAACGTGGTAAAATAGAAAAAAAGAAAGGGTGGTGGTGGAGGAAAAGTGAGGGGAAATAGAAAACGATGGGGAAAATAGAAAAGTTAGGCGGGACATAAGAACTTCAGGGAGGGGGGGGGGGGGGGAGGGGGGGAATAGGAGAAGATTAGGAAATGCGAGAAGTTGGGGGAGGGGGAGGGGGGGGGGGGGATGGAAAGAAGAAATGGGAAAACAGCGAAAGCGAAAAAAAGGAAAGTTCAGAGAAAAAAATAACCAGAAAAAAAGGTGGGAAAAGAAGGAAAAGCAAAGAAGAACATACACAACATGTCAACAGACCGTAAATTCCAGGAAAAGGGAGCAATACAACAATATGTCAACAGACCGTCAATTCCAGGAAAAGGGAGCAATACAACAATATGTCAACAGACCGTCAATTCCAGGAAAGGGAGCAGTACAACAATATGTCAACAGACCGTCAATTCCAGGAAAAGGGAGCAATACAACAATATGTCAACAGCCCGTCAATTCCAGGAAAAGGGAGCAATACAACAATATGTCAACAGACCGTCAATTCCAGGAAAAGGGAGCAGTACAACAATATGTCAACAGACGTCAATTCCAGGAAAAGGGAGCAATACAACAACATGTCAACAGACAGTCAATTCCAGGAAAAGGGAGCAGTACAACAATATGTCAAACAGACCGTCAATTCCAGGAAAAGGGGACAGTACAACAATATGTCAACAGACCGTCAATTCCAGGAAAAGGAGCAATACAACAATATGTCAAACAGACCGTCAATTCCAGGAAAAGGGGGAGGCAATACAACAATATGTCAACAGACCGTCAATTCCAGGAAAAGGGAGCAGTACAACAATATGTCAACAGACCGTAAATTTCCCAGGAAAAGGGAGCAGTACAACAATATGTCAACAGACAGTCAATTCCAGGAAAAGGGAGCAGTACAACAATATGTCAACAGACAGTCAATTCCAGGAAAAGGGAGCAATACAACAATATGTCAAACAGACAGTCAATTCCAGGAAAAGGGAGCAATACAACAATATGTCAACAGACCGTCAATTCCAGGAAAAGGGAGCAATACAACAATATGTCAACAGACCGTCAATTCAGGAAAAGGGAGCAATACAACAATATGTCAACAGACCGTCAATTCCAGGAAAAGGGAGAAATACAACAATATGTCAACAGACCGTCAATTCCAGGAAAAGGGAGCAATACAACAATATGTCAACGGGACGTCAATTCCAGGAAAAGGGAGCAATACAACAATATGTAACAGACCGTCAATTCCAGGAAAAGGGAGCAATACAACAACATGTCAACAGACCGTCAATTCCAGGAAAAGGGAAAGCAATACAACATAATGTCAACAGACCGTCAATTCCAGGAAAAGGGAGCAATACAAAAACATGTCAACAGACCGTCAATTCAGGAAAAGGGAGCAATACAACAACATGTCAACAGACCGTCAATTCCAGGAAAAGGGAGCATACAACAACATGTCAACAGACCGTCAATTCCAGGAAAAGGGAGCAATACAACAACATGTCAACAGACCGTCAATTCCAGGAAAAGGGAGCAATACAACAACATGTCAACAGACCGTCAATTCCAGGAAAAGGGAGCAATACAACAACATGTCAACAGACCGTCAATTCCCAGGAAAAAGGGAGCAATACAACAACATGTCAACAGACCGTCAATTCAGGAAAAGGGAGCAATACAACAACATGTCAACAGACCGTCAATTCCAGGAAAAGGGAGCAATACAACAACATGTCAACAGACCGTCAATTCCAGGAAAAGGGAGCAATACAACAACATGTCAACAGACCGTCAATTCCAGGAAAAGGGAGCAATACAACAACATGTCAACAGACCGTCAATTCCAGGAAAAGGGAGCAATACAACAATATGTCAACAGACCGTAAATTTCCCAGGAAAAGGGAGCATACAACAACATGTCAAGACCGTAAATTTCCCAGGAAAAGGGAGCAATACAACAATATGTCAACAGACAGTCAATTCAGGAAAAGGGAGCAATACAACATAATGTCAACAGACCGTCAATTCCAGGAAAAGGGAGCAATACAACAACATGTCAACAGACCGTCAATTCCAGGAAAAGGGAGCAATACAACAATATGTCAACAGACCGTCAATTCCAGGAAAAGGGAGCAATACAACAATATGTCAACAGACCGTCAATTCCAGGAAAAGGGAGCAATACAACAAAATGTCAACAGACCGTCAATTCCAGGAAAAGGGAGCAATACAACAATATGTCAACAGACCGTCAATTCCAGGAAAAGGGAGCAATACAACATAATGTCAACAGACCGTCAATTCCAGGAAAAGGGGAAAGCAATACAACATAATGTCAACAGACCGTCAATTCCAGGAAAAGGGAGCAATACAACAATATGTCAACGACCGTCAATTCCAGGAAAAGGAGCAATACAACAATATGTCAACAGACGTCAATTCGGGAAAAAGGGAGCAATACAACAATATGTCAACAGACCGTAAATTTCCCAGGAAAAGGGAGCAATACAACAATATGTCAACAGACCGTCAATTCCAGGAAAAGGGAGCAATACAACATAATGTCAACAGACAGTCAATTCCAGGAAAAGGGAGCAATACAACAATATGTCAACAGACAGTCAATTCCAGGAAAAGGGAGCAATACAACAAATTGTAAACAGACAGTCAATTCCAGGAAGGGAGCAATACAACATAATGTCAACAGACCGTCAATTCCAGGAAAAGGGAGCAATACAACATAATGTCAACAGACAGTCATTCCAGGAAAAGGGAGCAATACAACATAATGTCAACAGACCGTCAATTCCAGGAAAAGGGAGCAGTACAACAATATGTCAACAGACAGTCAATTCAGGAAAAGGAGCAATACAACATAATGTCAACAGACAGTCAATTCCAGGAAAAGGGAGCAATACAACATAATGTCAACAGACCGTCAATTCCAGGAAAAGGGAGCAATACAACAATATGTCAACAGACCGTCAATTCCAGGAAAAGGGAGCAATACAACAATATGTAAAACAGACCGTCAATTCCAGGAAAAGGGAGCAATACAACATAATGTCAACAGACAGTCAATTCCAGGAAAAGGGGAGCAATACAACAATATGTCAACAGACCGTCAATTCCAGGAAAAGGGAGCAATACAACAATATGTCAACAGACCGTCAATTCCAGGAAAAGGGAGCAATACAACATAATGTCAACAGACAGTCAATTCCAGGAAAAGGGAGCAATAAAAACAATATGTCAACAGACGTCAATTCAGGAAAAGGGTGCAATACAACAATATGTCAACAGACCGTCAATTCAGGAAAAGGGAGCAATACAACAATATGTCAACAGACCGTCAATTCCGGGAAAAAGGGGGAGCAATACAAAAAACATG
>CM031615.1:168923-171423 GCA_018398815.1 Conus ventricosus
CCCCCCCCAACCCCCGACACACACCCATCCCGATCCCCTCGCCCAAGACTTCCTCTTCAGCTTGCATTCCTTCTCCGTTCCACCTGTTCTTATTGTTCTAACTGTTCGCTGGGGACACAAATACACGCAAACACATGCGCGCAAGCACTCACGTACACACGCACACACACACGCAGGCCCGCGCATTCGCACAAGCATGCACACACATTCACACATATACACACACATATTCTCACATACACAAACACATATACACACATGCACGCACACACACGCAAGCATGCACGCACGAGCTCACACACATGCTCTCTCTCTCTCTCTCTCTCTCTCTCTCTCTCTCTTTCACACACACACACACGCACGCACGCACGCACGTGCGCGCGCGCGCCTTTCACTTACTCCCCCTCAATACAACAATGCAGACATCACTCATACCATCGCCATCACTCACACGCCCACCATAACTTCGGCAACGCCATCCCACCGTCCCTCCCCTCCCATCACCCTAATCCACCCACCCACCCGCCTACCTCCCACTTCCTCCCACATACCATCCTCCTTAGTCCTAACACCCCCCACCCCACCCCTTTGTCTTCTGGTACACCACCATGGATAGGCAGTTGAAGGTAAGGGGGTGGGTGGGGGGTGGGGTTGGAGTAGGTGGGTGAGGGATGAGAGGGAGGGGTGGAGGACATGGAGGGGTGAGATGTTGACTGCATGTTGCGGAGGGGGGGGGGGGGTGAAGGGTGAGGGGGGTGAAGGGGGGGTGGTAAAAGCTGAGGCAGCAGCGGCTTGTAATCAGGGTTCACTGGAGCCTGACCTTCGTCATTCTCTTGTCTTACATCACGCCGCACTGCTGGACTGGACTACACACACACACACACACACACAACACACACACACCACACACACACATACACACACACATAAATGACATAAGTAGAAATCTCTCTCCTGGAACTACTATAAGGCTTTTTGCAGATGACAGCTTAGTATATATACTGTTCAAAAAAAGAAACGCAAAATGAAATTTTGCCACCTGGGGTGGACCATACAGTTGAGAACACGCCAAAAACCGGCCCTGATGTATGTCTTGAACGTCGACGTGCTAGGATAACATTGATTCCGGTTGTCACTATGTGCACGTGCGTGTTGTGGGCCAGGTGCGACAGTGCAAACATTGGGTTGTGCTTCTGTTGTTTCGCCTGCAAAGCATGCCCAACTCAGTGGTGAACACACACACACACCATGGTCATAGTGCAGTATAAAAGCCGGGTCATTTTGGCAACCGGCAGGCACACCGTACCAAAAAACAGCATGCCACGTTTGAGCCCAGCAGAGAGAGAAAACGCCCTGGGTCGTTTGCAAGTTGGTCAGAGTGCAACTGATGTGGCCCATGCTTTGAATGTCTCCCCCAGTACCACATGCCGACTTTGGACTCGCTTCCAGAGGACAGGGTCATCAGCTGATGCCCCGAGGTCAGGCCGACCTCATATCACAACGCCAGCCCAGGACCGCTTTATACGGCTAAGACATCTCCGCAATCGCTTCCTGCCGGCCTCGTCCACTGTCCAGGCATGCGCTGGTGTCCGTCGCATCTCCGACCAGACTGTCCGGAACAGGCTGCATGCTGCTGGGCTGAGGGCTTACAGGCCCCTACGTGGCAACGTAATGACGGGGCGCCATCGACAGACCAGACTGCAATGGGCTAGGCAACACAGACACTGGACACTGAGGAACCATTGGCGACACGTCTGGTTCTCGGATGAGTCACAGTTTCTGCTGCAGCGCCATGACAGGAGGCGAAGGGTTTACCGCCGGGTTAATGAACGCAACCAGCAGAACTGCGTCGACGAGGCACCTCCGCATGGTGGCGGCAATGTCATGGTATGGGGGGCCATCAGCAACACAGGCAGGAGCCAGCTGGTGCGCGTGGAAGGTCACCTGACAGCCCAGCAGTACGTCCAGGTCATTGTTCAGCCACACGTCCTGCCTCTAATGGCCACTCCCAGGGCCGTGTTCCAGCAGGACAACGCCAGGCCCCATACAGCACGCCTGACCACAGCCTTCTTTACCGCCAACAACATCAACACCCTGGCCTGGCCCTCTCTTTCCCCGGATTTGAATCCTATTGAGCACGTTTGGGACGTTTTGGACAGACGCCTGAGAGTGAGGGCCAACGCCCCAGCGACTCCAAATGAACTGTTCCGGGCATTGCAGGCCGAGTGGGCGGCCATCCCACAGCAGACAATCAGGAACATTATTGCTTCATTGCCCCGCAGATGCCAGGCTACCATTGCAGCCAGAGGGGGTCACACCCGTTACTGACTTTGGAAGCGGCCTGCCGATTTCCCTGAGGGTCTGGGGCTGGTTCTTTACCACAGCATTGCAGGGGAGACTTCTGTCCTACTGATGACCTGTTTTTGTCATTTTCACATTAAACGTGTTGTCACACTGAGCTTCAATAAATTGTGTTTCAAATCGGCAGCTTGGCATTTTG
>CM031615.1:178923-181423 GCA_018398815.1 Conus ventricosus
GTGTTCGATGAAACAAAGGGACATCACTTCAATCAGCACTGGACTGAGTTGTGTGCCTTTTTTTCTGTTATGCAAGCAAAACGTTATCTCACTTTCTGTATAAGTCCTTATCAAGCAACAGCAACAGCAAAGCGAAAACAACCACCGAAAACAGCAAGAGAATATAATTATTCACTTGTTTATTTCATGTTTTATTGTGACATCCTGATTACCCCCATCTTAAATGGTGACATTAGCATTTGATTGGCCTGAGACCGAGACCGACGAGAAGTTCCCAGGTCTAATCATTATTTTTCCTGTCTATCCTTCAGCGCCATTGTCAGTGACATTGCGTCCATGCCCCCAATTCCAAGGACTTCCCTGTCCACAGCCACAGCCTGGCTGGTCCTTCCCTGTCCACAGCCACAGCCTGGCTGGTCCTTCCCTGTCCACAGCCACAGCCTGGCTGGTCCTTCCTTGTCCACAGCCACAGCCTGGCTGGTCCTTCCTTGTCCACAGCCACAGCCTGGCTGGTCCTTCCCTGTCCACAGCCTGGCTGGTCCTTCCTTGTCCACAGCCACAGCCTGGCTGGTCCTTCCCTGTCCACAGCCTGGCTGGTCCTTCCCTGTCCACAGCCACAGCCTGGCTGGTCCTTCCCTGTCCACAGCCTGGCTGGTCCTTCCTTGTCCACAGCCACAGCCTGGCTGGTCCTTCCCTGTCCACAGCCTGGCTGGTCCTTCCTTGTCCACAGCCACAGCCTGGCTGGTCCTTCCTTGTCCACAGCCACAGCCTGGCTGGTCCTTCCTTGTCCACAGCCACAGCCTGGGTGGCCCTTCTCTGTCCACAGCCGCAGCCTGACTGGCCCTTCCTTGTCCACAGCCACAGCCTGGCTGGTCCCGCCACAGCCCCGGCACCGGCAATATACAAGGAGCAGTCAATGTCAAGTCGTCATGAGGCCACCTACCACAGGAGACACTGCACTGCTGCCGGGTTGCTTGAGTGGTGTTCAGTGGTGCCTGTTCTGATCCAGCATATGCAGAACACCACTTCAAAGCACCTTGCTGACAATGGTAATTGCTTAGTTGCGGATCTGGTGTGAGTGAGCTCTCCTTCTGAGGAGCGCCACTACGTCTGTACAACGACAGCTCTCATGTATTTGTCGATACCGATGACCCCGACAGAACTCACCAAGGGCATAGACGAGGGGAGAAAATAGAAACTGAGGTCGCCATGAGAGTAGGACATGAAGCGCCACAGAATTTTAGACTTTTTATGCTGATCGATGAGGACGAGGATGATGAGGATAGTGTAATTCTGGTCTGAGACTGCATGACAGGGTTAGCTGTACTCTATACTTCCTTTCATTATGTAATATCCCGGCGTCAGCCAGGCCCGAGAGATACAGACACCTGCAGTGCTGCTGGTCAGGAAATTTGAACAATACTCTGAGACGCATCCACTAAGTGGATGAAACTCGACTGTGTGATCCAAGTTCTTCCCAGCTGTACCTTTGGCAAACTCAGCTGTGGGTAGGAGCCGGTCGGATCACAGCTGTGGGGAGGAGCCGCTGTGCCTTTGGCAAACTCAGCTGTGGGTAGGAGCCGCTGTGCCTTTGGCAAACTCAGCTGTGGGGATGAGCCGCTGTGCCTTTGGCAAACTCAGCTGTGGGTAGGAGCCGGTTGGGTCACAGCTGTGGGGAGGAGCCGCTGTGCCTTTGGCAAACTCAGCTGTGGGTAGGAGCCGCTGTGCCTTTGGCAAACTCAGCTGTGGGTAGGAGCCGGTTGGGTCACAGCTGTGGGGAGGAGCCGGTCGGGTCACAAAAATCCCACAAACGAAAGGCTCTGGTGGGATTCGAACCTACGACCTCCTAGCCGAGAGTCCGCGACGCTAACCACTTAGCCACGGCGGCTGGTAGGTTATCTCAGCATTCTCATTGGTCAGTGTGTAGACGGTGAGACTGCGTGAACGACTGAACAGCTGACGACTCACCTAATGAACCAAACGAATCTTCCAGAACTAAAGAGCAATAAAAGACATCTGCTTAGAGGCTACAGATGGCAGCCTCATAATTTTTAGAATACATATTCATTCCCTGATGATCACTTCTGATTTTATAGGATAACAATGAACATAATGCGCTCTTGATTAATGAAACCACCAAAACAACCTCATAACATTTAAAACACATATACATGGCCATATTCACTAATGATCGCTTCTGATTAAATGGGACAGCAATTAACACAACGCGCTTGTCATAAACGAAACCATCAAACACCGCATCGGTTTTGGATACATGCATTCTATCTTTTTATATCCTGAGGTTTTGGATACATGCATTCTATCTTTCTATATCCTGAGGTTTTGGATACATGCATTCTATCTTTTTATATCCTGAGGTTTTGGATACATGCATTCTATCTTTCTATATCCTGAGGTTTTGGATACATGCATTCTATCTTTCTATATCCTGAGGTTTATGTGCTGTTCTGTCGTTTTTCTTTTTCTCGCAGGTACACTC
>CM031615.1:183923-193923 GCA_018398815.1 Conus ventricosus
AGGCATAGACAGAGAATCAAGAGACAGATAAATAAAACATGAGGGTATCATAGAGCGGGAAGGGGATGGATGAAGCTGAGGGGTGGGGCGGAGACACATTCCAGTCTTCGCGGCGTTCTATGTCCACGGTCACAAACGTTACTCCTACCTGGCCGCCGTGGGAGAACCAGACAGACGCCATGGAATCGTGACACCCAAACAGTGGAACCACGCCAAGTGGCACCGGAGACTGAGGACCGGCCTGGCTGACCACCAGCCAGACAGATTCCAGACTGAGGACCGGCCTGGCTGACCACCAGCCAAACAGATTCCAGACTGAAGACCGGCCTGGCTGACCACCAGCCAGACAGATTCCAGACTGAGGACCGGCCTGGCTGACCACCAGCCAAACAGATTCCAGACTGAGGACCGGCCTGGCTGACCACTAGCCACCAGAGAGATTCCAGAGTGAGGACCGGCCTGGCTGACCACCAGCCAGACAGATTCCAGACTGAGGACCGGCCTGGCTGACCACTAGCCAGACAGATTCCAGAGTGAGGACAGGCCTGGCTGACCACCAGCCGCCAGACAGATTCCAGAGCTGAGTGGAACCTGACCGGCTTCACTCTTCGTGCATCACCCAGACACAGGACGGTGCCAAGGTGTCCAAGGCGACACAGCAGCAGGACGGTGCCAAGGTGTCCAAGGCGACACAGCAGTTAGCGATCTCTGCACTCTAGGATCCCATGTCTGCTGTCTCATTATGATTTGCCCCCCCCCCCCCCCCCCCCCGCCCTCCCCACCCACCTAGTCATGCCCCCCCATCTCGTCTTTTTTCTGCTTCCCTTCTTTTATATCTATCCATCCATCCATTCATCTATCCATCTATCTGTATGTATATGTATATATATATATATATATATATATATAATATATAAAAGTCTACTATGTCAAATGTGATAAATACTTTCATAACAATCCAACATGCAGACTAATAAACCCATCGAAATCTGAATTAGGCAAAATAAGCAAGAAAATTCTGGAAAAAATAACAAAGGACATAAAATCAAACTCTGATTACAACCTCTGGAAGAACACATACGAAGTTATCCAATGGTTAAAAAAACTCAATAAACAAAGTAATACAGTATTTATCACATTTGACATAGTAGACTTTTACCCATCCATAGATGAGGAACTGCTCTCCAAAGCCCTGAAGTTTGCCAGTAACCACACAGACATAACAGGGTCAGAAATGGAAATCATTCTCCACACCAAGAAAACATTACTACACAGCAGAAATGAAACCTGGATCAGGAAAACCAACAGAAACTCAACATTCGACGTAACCATGGGTTCATATGATGGTGCAGAAACATGTGAACTGGTCGGACTATTCATGCTGTCCAACATCAAGAAAAAACTCGGAAAACAAGTCGGACTGTACAGAGACGATGGCCTTGCTGCACTAACAAACAACCCAAGAACCATCGAAAACAAGAAGAAAGAACTATGCAAAATCTTCCAAAACCACAACTTAAAGATCACCATTGAAGCAAACAAAAAGGTAGTGAACTACTTAGACATAACACTGGATCTCAACAACCATATATATAAACCATACAAGAAACCCAACGATACACCTCTTTATGTACACACCAAAAGTAACCATCCACCATCTGTATTAAAGACCATACCCCATGGCATAAACAAGAGACTATCAAACCTGTCATGCAATGAGAGAGTGTTCAACAATGCAGCAGTGGAATACCAGGAGGCACTACAAACAAGTGGATACAATTACAAACTACAATACAACCCGGACAACAACACAAATAAAAGCAAGAAAAATAGGAAAAGAAAAATCATATGGTATAACCCCCCATACGACGGAAACTCAAAACAAACATAGGGAAAGAATTCTTCAAAATCCTAGCAACTTCATTTCCAAAAGAGCACAAACTGTCCAAAATATTTAACAAAAACACTGTCAAACTATCGTACTCATGTATGCCCAACCTCAAAAACCTGATTGACGCATCCAACAAAATGAAAATCAACACAGCAAAGAAGGGTGAAGAAAGGAAATCTTGCAATTGCACGAGAAAGGAGCAGTGCCCACTAAACAATAAATGTCTCCACAACAACATTGTATACCAGGCTACTGTAACATCAGAAAATGAAAAAGAAACATACATAGGGATCACTGAAAACCACTTCAAAACCAGATATGCAAACCACAAACAGTCATTCAATAAAGAAAAATATAAAAACCAAACAGAACTGAGCAAATATATCTGGAAACTTAAAGACGCAAAAACAAGCTACAATATATCCTGGAAAATCATAAAAAGAGCATCACCATACAGCAATGTTTCAAAAAGGTGCAACCTATGTTTAACTGAAAAATGGTTAATACTATGCAAACCACACTTAGCAACTTTAAACACCAAAACAGAAATAGTAAACAACTGCAGGCATAAATGGAAATCGTTGTTAGTGAACACATCCAAAACAAAAACCTGAAAGCCCCAAAAAACACGTGCAGCCAACCCGCACGTGCAAACAACCGCAAACGTGAGCCCACACGCTATATAACATCGGCGGTGGGCAAACAAAAACCATCCTGACGACAGCGCAACGCCGCTAGAAACAAATTTGTCGAGTTTTAACCTTGAGTTTTAACCTTCCTTTTTAACATCATTGACAGATATATATATATATATATATATATATATATATATATATATATATATATATATATATATATTATATATATATATATATATGAATATAATTAAAACCATCCTGATGACAGCGCAACACGCTCGAAACAAATTTGTAGAGTTTTAACATTCCTTTTTAATATCATTGACATATATATATATAGAAAGAGGTTTATATTTTTTCACGATCTCTAATTTTATCCGGGTATCCTATTGTAAGGGTACCGAAATATCCTCACACCAGGCTGAAATTTGCTTTAAGAAATCGGACAGGACTGAAAGTTCTTCCCCTCCCCTCTCCTCCCCCCCCCCCCCCCCCCCCCCCCCCCCACACACACAACACACAGAACACAAAGTGCAGGCCTTCATTCATTTCCGACATTGCGTTGCCCAATAATTCGTTGCCGCGAAGGTCCTTGCGTTTAGCCAGATTGGTTGGGCATGTATGAGATAGCTGCTGGCTTTGCGTCGTTCCTTGAAGTCGCGTCACGTATCTGCCACACCCTTGACACCTTTCGTATGGGACCATATCAGAGTCAAAAGCTGATTGCTGCTTTTTCTTTTTCGTGTGTGTGTGTGTGTGTGTGTGTGTGTGTACGTGTGTGTGTAAGTGTGAGTGTGTGCGTGTGCGTGTGTGTGTGTGTGTGTGTGTGTGTGTGTGTGTGTGTGTGTTACGTGTGTGTGTACGTGTGTACGTGTGTGTGTGTGTGTGTGTGTGTGTGTGTGTGTGTGTGTGTGTGTGTGTGTGTGTGTGTGTGTGTGTAGAATGAGGCATTGTCCAGCAGGAAAGCAGCAATAATAGGGAAATCAGTCATTGATGTTGCCATCTCTATGGATCATGACTGATTTCATGGTTTTCTTGGGACGGGAGGGGGGGGGGGGGGGGGGGGGGCAAATGTCTTTCTCGTTTTCTCTTTGAACTACAGCTGATTTCCATAAGGTGTTTCTTCGTGAAAAACAATTTATATCCCCAGGGAAAACAGCGACAAAAAGGAAATCAGTTAGCGTCTCTTTGAACGATGTATCATTCCAACATGCCTGCAGTGGGTGCCTGCCTGATACATTCCAACACGCCTTCAGTGATGCCCTGCCCTGATACATTCCAACACGCCTTCAGTGGGTGCCCTGCCCCGATACATTCCAACATGCCTTCAGTGGGTGCCCTGCCCTGATACATTCCAACATGCCTTCAGTGGGTGCCCTGCCCTGATACATTCCAACACGCCTTCAGTAATGCCCTGCCCTGATACATTCCAACATGCCTTCAGTGGGTGCCCTGCCCTGATACATTCCAACACGCCTTCAGTGGGTGCCCTGCCCCGATTCATTCCAACACACCTTCAGTGGGTGCCCTGCCCTGATGTATCATCCCAACACGCCTTCAGTGGGTGCCCTGCCCTGATGTATCATTCCAACATGCCTTCAGTGATGCCCTGCCCTGATACATTCCAACACGCCTTCAGTGGGTGCCCTGCCCTGATACATTCCAACATGCCTTCAGTGGGTGCCCTGCCCTGATACATTCCAACATGCCTTCAGTGGGTGCCCTGCCCTGATTCATTCCAACATGCCTTCAGTGGGTGCCCTGCCCTGATACATTCCAACACGCCTTCAGTGGGTGCCCTGCCCTGATACATTCCAACATGCCTTCAGTGGGTGCCCTGCCCTGATACATTCCAACACGCCTTCAGTGGGTGCCCTGCCCTGATGTATCATTCCAACATGCCTTCAGTGATGCCCTGCCCTGATACATTCCAACACGCCTTCAGTGGGTGCCCTGCCCTGATGTATCATTCCAACATGCCTTCAGTGGGTTCCCTGCCCTGATACATTCCAACATGCCTTCAGTGGGTGCCCTGCCCTGATACATTCCAACATGCCTTCAGTGATGCCCTGCCCTGATACATTCCAACACGCCTTCAGTGGGTGCCCTGCCCTGATGTATCATTCCAACATGCCTTCAGTGGGTGCCCTGCCCTGATACATTCCAACACGCCTTCAGTGGGTGCCCTGCCCTGATGTATCATTCCAACATGCCTTCAGTGGGTGCCCTGCCCTGATGTATCATTCCAACATGCCTTCAGTGGGTGCCCTGCCCGATGTATCATTCCAACATGCCTTCAGTGGGTGCCCTGCCCTGATGCATCATTCCAACATGCCTTCAGTGGGTGCCCTGCCCTGATGTATCACTCTAACATGCCTTCAGTGCGTGCCCTGCCCTGATATATACCAACATGCCTTCAGTGCGTGCCCTTGCCCTAGCAGCCACCCTGGCACCACTACGGGTTTTCTGGACAACCCACGACCTCAGAGTCACGAAATTCCTCTGACCACATCCAACCCAAGGGATACAACCCCTGAAGTCCAAAGAGGCAGAGGTCCCACAGAGGAAGGCAAAGAGTGTCCAAAGAGGTCCCACAGGGGAAGGCAAAGAGTGTCCAAAGAGGTTCCACAGAGGAAGGCAAAGAGTGTCCAAAGAGACAAAGAGGTCCCACAGAGGAAGGCAGAGTGTCCAAAGAGGTCCCACAGAGGAAGGCAAAGAGTGTCCAAAGAGGTCCCACAGAGGAAGGCAGAGTGTCCAAAGAGGTCCCACAGAGGAAGGCAAAGAGTGTCCAAAGAGGTCCCACAGAGGAAGGCAAGGAGTGTCCAAAGAGGTCCCACAGAGGAAGGCAAAGAGTGTCAAAGAGGTCCCACAGAGGAAGGCAAAGAGTGTCCAAAGAGGTCCCACAGAGGAAGGCAAAGAGTGTCCAAAGAGGTCCCACAGAGGAAGGCAAAGAGTGTCTAAAGAGGTCCCACAGAGGAAGGCAAAGAGTGTCCAAAGAGGTCCCACAGAGGAAGGCAGAGTGTCCAAAGAGCTAAAGAGGTCCCACAGAGGAAGGCAAAGACAGTCCAAAGAGGTCCCACAGAGGAAGGCAAAGAGTGTCCAAAGAGGTCCCACAGAGGAAGGCAAAGAGTGTCCAAAGAGGTCCCACAGAGGAAGGCAAAGAGTGTCCAAAGAGGTCCCACAGAGGAAGGCAAGGAGTGTCCAAAGAGGTCCCACAGAGGAAGGCAGAGTGTCCAAAGAGGCAAAGAGGTCCCACAGAGGAAGGCAAAGACAGTCCAAAGAGGTCCCACAGAGGAAGGCAAAGAGTGTCCAAAGAGGTCCCACAGAGGAAGGCAAAGAGTGTCCAAAGAGGTCCCACAGAGGAAGGCAAAGAGTGTCCAAAGAGGTCCCACAGAGGAAGGCAAAGAGTGTCCAAAGAGGTCCCACAGAGGAAGGCAAAGAGTGTCCAAAGAGGTCCCACAGAGGAAGGCAAGGAGTGTCCAAAGAGGTCCCACAGAGGAAGGCAGAGTGTCCAAAGAGGCAAAGAGGTCCCACAGAGGAAGGCAAAGACAGTCCAAAGAGGTCCCACAGAGGAAGGCAAAGAGTGTCCAAAGAGGTCCCACAGAGGAAGGCAAAGAATGTCCAAAGAGACAAAGAGGTCCCACAGAGGAAGGCAAAGAGTGTCCAAAGAGGTCCCACAGAGGAAGGCAAAGAGTGTCCAAAGAGGTCTCACAGAGGAAGGCAAAGAGTGTCCAAAGAGGTCCTACAGAGGAAGGCAAAGAGTGTCCAAAGAGGTCCCACAGAGGAAGGCAAGGAGTGTCCAAAGAGGTCCCACAGAGGAAGGCAGAGTGTCCAAAGAGCTAAAGAGGTCCCACAGAGGAAGGCAAAGACAGTCCAAAGAGGTCCCACAGAGGAAGGCAAAGACAGTCCAAAGAGGTCCCACAGAGGAAGGCAAAGACAGTCCAAAGAGGTCCCACAGAGGACGGCAAAGACAGTCCAAAGAGCCAAAGAGGTCCCACAGTGTCCAGCCTTGGGTGGAACTTCTGAGCCTCACACCCCTGTCCTCTGGCCTGCCAGCCCGGGGTGGGGCTGGAGGAGGTGGGGAGGGGGTAACCAGTTAGGGTGTAGGTGTTCTACCCAATCTGGCCCAAACTGGATCGTGTGGGTCCATATCAGTGGTCCTGTGAAGGGACTGTACACGGCCTGGGGAGGAGGCTGCCACAGAGAGCAGACGACCAACAACACTGACTCCGACCAGTCACCGCTGGGGACAGCACCGCCAAGAACTACACAGCTACAGTCTGGGAAACCTTGTCCTTCAGGGCCTCCGGCCGATAGAATGTCAATCTCCCCCATCACTACCAGTGTCGCTTTCTTCCCTGTCATCCCTGGCATGCGCACTAGCATCATTGGTATTACTACGCCGGAAGCGGTTGTCGGGAAAACAGGACAAGAGTCGTAAAAGATAGGGATCCTAGCGATAATGGCTGTTTTCCCTATCATGGCTGTTTTCCCTATCATGGCTGTCTATCATGGCTGTTTTCCCTATCATGGCTGTTTTCCCTATCATGGCTGTTTTCCCTATCCCTATCATGGCTGTTTTCCCTATCATGGCTGTTTTCCCTATCATGGCTGTTTTCCCTATCATGGCTGTTTGCCCTATCATGGCTGTTTTCCCTGTCACGGCTGTTTTCCCTGTCATGGCTGTTTTCCTTGTCACGGCTGTTTTTCCTATCATGGCTGTTTTCTCTGTCATGGCTGTTTTCCATATCCCTGTCATGGCTGTTTTCCCTGTCATGGCTGTTTTCCCTGTCATGGCTGTTTTCCTGGCTGTTTTCCCTGTCATGGCTGTTTTCCCTATCATTGCTGTTTTCCCTGTCATGGCTGTTTTCCCTATCATGGCGTTTTCCCTATCATGGCTGTTTTCCCTATCATGGCTGTTTTCCCTATCGTGGCTGTTTTCCCTGTCATGGCTGTTTTTCCCTATCATGGCGTTTTCCCTATCATGGCTGTTTTCCCTATCATGGCTGTTTTCCCTATCATGGTTCTTTTCCCTATCCTGGCTGTTTTCCCTATCATGGCGTTTTCCCTATCATGGCTGTTTTCCCTATCCTGGCTGTTTTCCCTATCATGGCTGTTTTCCCTATCATGGCTGTTTTCCCTATCCCTATCATGGCTGTTTTCCCTGTCATGGCTGTTTTCCCTGTCATGGCTGTTTTCGCTATCATGGCTGTTTTCCCTGTCATGGCTGTTTTCCCTATCATGGCTGTTTTCCCTATCCTGGCTGTTTTCCCTGTCATGGCGTTTTCCCTATCATGGTTCTTTTCCCTATCCTGGCTGTTTTCCCTATCATGGCCGTTTTCCCTATCCCTATCATGGCTGTTTTCCCTGTCATGGCTGTTTTCCCTGTCGTGGCTGTTTTCGCTATCATGGCTGTTTTCCCTGTCATGGCTGTTTTCCCTATCATGGCTGTTTTCCCTATCATGGCTGTTTTCCCTATCCCTATCATGACTGTTTTCCCTGTCATGGCTGTTTTCCCTGTCATGGCTGTTTTCCCTGTCATGGCTGTTTTCCCTATCATGGCTGTTTTCCCTATCATGGCTGTTTTCCCTATCATGGCTGTTTTCCCTATCCCTATCCTGGCTGTTTTCCCTATCATGGCTGTTTTCCCTATCCCTATCATGGCTGTTTCCCTATCATGGCTGTTTTCCCTATCATGGCTGTTTTCCCTATCCCTATCATGGCTGTTTTCCATATCATGGCTGTTTTCCCTATCATGGCTGTTTTCCCTGTCATGGTTGTTTTTCTGAAGGATAGGAACTGTTGGGAGAACAGGGAGAGCAGTGTCTGTTCCGTAAGAAAAGCAGTCGTGATCCTTATGAGGCCCTCAGACATAGCAAGTTAGCAGTCGTGATCCTTATGAGGCCCTCAGACATAGCAAGTTTCGGGGCTGTCGTGAGCCTTATGAGGTCCTCAGACATAGCAAGTTTCGGGGCTGTCGTGATCCTTATAAGGTCCTCAGACACAGCAAGTTTCGGGGCTGTCGTGATCCTTATAAGGTCCTCAGACACAGCAAGTTTCGGGGCTGTCGTGATCCTTATGAGGTCCTCAGACACAGCAAGTTTCGGGGCTGTCGTGATCCTTATGAGGTCCTCAGACACAGCAAGTTTCGGGGCTGTACGGGCTGAGCAACACGGTTTCAAGCACTGGCCGAACCTGTCCGCTATATCGCGAGCGGATAGGTGGCAGAGTATAACAGTGTTCTACTCGGGTTATCTTCCCCAACCAATATTGCTTGCAATTGTTCAGTCAAACTCGGTTTCCCGGATCAGGAGTAATTAAGTCACGCAAGGCTTACGTCCCTTCTAAAATGGCGGCCGGTTCACATACGTCGATTCGGTAATACATTTGACAACACAGAGTATTCACTGGTTCAAACAGGCTTAGAATTGAAGAGACTGAATTACGTAAAGAAGAAGAAGCTCATTTGACCACCTAACATCGGCTGAATATGGAAAATCATGTTTAAACGACGGACAAATAGTCTTCTCCCGTGGAGCGACAATCGATAACAGTACACCAATGTCAACCAGGCTGAATACCCGAGTTGACAGGCAGGTATCTACGTTGGCATTAAGGCATTATTATCTCTCGGCTAATGTCTGACTGCTACAAAAGTCTTATTCGGTATTGATCTCACAACGACTTCATTTTTTTCAATTTCAAAGGTAAGCATTTGCGCAGATTGCACGCGCCTAAAGCAAGGTGAAAGGTCAGATGCGCGAATGTCCCACTAGTGTGTCTATCGTGTGACTGGCTAAGTCTGCGAAGTGTGGTGTGTCTGCAAACTGTCTCAACACGGTGTATATCTCCTTCGTCTGTGGTCCGCCTGAGGAATAGTGGGTTTAACATTTGTTTTCCTTAATCATAGCGCTTATCTCAATGATAAGACCTGAGTTTCTTTGGAAAATGGGGAAAACAGATATTTTCGGCTTATGACGCTACTGTGCTAACATACTGGGGAGGAGAGGGGTGGAGGGTGGAGGCGGGGGAGACAGCAGAAGAGGGGAGGGTGCGAAGGAGAGGCCCTGGGAACGTCTGGCGGAGAGTATCTGTGAGTGCGTTGAAATAAACTTGCGCCACAACAATGTAATGCGGCAATGAATGCCTTGGTCCGGTTGGTACCACACCGGTTGAACTCCGGCTCTTTCCTTTTCTGTCTGTGCGTCTTTCTTTTGCTCGTTTGTTTGTTTCTTTGTTTGTTTGTTTGTTTCTTTGTTTGTTTGTTTGTTTGTTTGTTTCTGTTGTTTATTTCTTACGTTTTACGCGTTTGATTCTTTCTTATTTTTTCTTTGTTCTTTCCTTTCTTCCTTCCTTCCTTTCTTCCTTCCTTTCTTACTTTGTATTCTTTCTTCCTTTCTTTTTATTTTTCTTTCATTCATTCATTCGTCTACTTTTTCTTTCTTTTTTCATCCTTTCTTCATTTCATTCA
>CM031615.1:206423-213923 GCA_018398815.1 Conus ventricosus
GAATGTCTGCCAAATGAGCCAGGGGTCATCCGTGGTCACGTCTTCACTATTTTCTTCCGTTACCACCCTCCCTTCCCTCTCTCCCCTGCCCCCACCCTCCCTCAAACACAACACCACACACCACACAACACACACACACACACACACACACACACACACACACGTCGCCCGTTTCACCCCCTCGTCTTACCCCACTCTTCTTCATCACCGACCCCCACCCCATCCATCTTTAACTCCACCCTCCCCCTTCTCCCCTATTTCCTTCCCCTCTTCCTACCCCCCCCCCCCCCGATCCCCCCACCCACCCACCCCACCTTCTTCTTCATGTGATCCGTTCAACTGGGCGTTGTTCGGGTTCACACATTCCGAATTGCATGTGGACATATGGATACATGCCATACATTTCTCTGTTACACCTTTTTCACGTGCGTAGGAGTCAACACTTTACGGGAAGATTGGAGCTTGGGATTGGGGCGGGTGGGGGACGTGGAGGGGATGGGGGAGGGGGAAGGAATGTCAGCAATTCAAAACGTCTATTGCTTTTCTTTTTTTTTTACAGTTTTTCGGTCGTTATTTGCTCTCTCTCTCTCTCTCTCTCTCTCTCTCTCTCTCTCTCGTCTCTCTCTCTCTCTCTCAGTGTGTGTGTGTGTGTGTGTGTGTGTGTGTGTGTGTGTGTGTGTGTGTGTGCGTGTGCGTGCGTGCTTGTGCGTGTGTGTGTGACGCGATTGGCTGAATGACGTATGTAACATTTCTCGCGATTGGCGAATACTTTCTGTGCCTTTTAGATGCAGGGAAACGCCAGATCAAGGAAGTATGAGCAAGAAAAAAGAACAAGTGGGAGAGAGTATGGCGATAGTGAAGGGGGGGGGGGGGACGAGGGGTCGAGTGGGAGAGGGTTATGGCGATAGTGAAGGGGGGGCGGACGAGGGGTCCGAGTGGGGAGGGTTATGGCGATAGTGAAGGAGGGGGGGGGGGGGCGGACGAGGGGTCCGAGTGGGAGGAGGGTTATGGCGATAGTGAAGGAGGGGGGGGGGGGGAGGGGCGGACGAGGGGTCCGAGTGGGAGAGGGTTTATGGCGATAGTGAAGGGGGGGGGGGAGGACGAGGGGTCCGATGTGAGAGAGGGTATGGCGAGAGGTGAAGGAGGGGGGGGGGGGCGGACGAGGGGTCCGAGTGGGAGAGGGTATGGCGATAGTGAAGGAGGGGGGGAGGGGCGGACGAGGGGTCGAGTGGGAGAGGGTATGGCGATAGTGAAGGGGGAGGGGGAAGGACGAGGGGTCCGAGTGGGAGAGGGTATGGCGATAGTGAAGGAGGGCGGGGGGGGGGGGGGGGGGGGGGGGCGGACGAGGGGTCCGAGTGGGAGAGGGTTATGGCGATAGTGAAGGAGGGGGGGGGGGGGGAGGGGCGGACGAGGGGTCCGAGTGGGAGGGGTTATGGCGATAGCGAAGGAGGGGGGGGGGGACGAGGGGTCCGAGTGGGAGAGGGTTATGGCGATATGTGAAGGGGGGGGGGGGGGCGGACGAGGGGTCCGAGTGGGAGAGGGTATTTATAGCGATAGTGAAGGGGGGGGGGGGGGGGCGGACGAGGGGTCCGAGTGGGAGAGGGTATGGCGATAGCGAAGGAGGGGGGGGGGGGGACGAGGGGTCCGAGTGGGAGAGGGTATGGCGATTAGTGAAGGAGGGGGGGGGGGGGCGGACGAGGGCGGGGAGGGGCGGACGAGGGGTCCGAGTGGGAGAGGGGTATGGCGATAGTGAAGGAGGGGGGGGGAGGGGCGGACGAGGGGTCCGAGTGGGAGGAGGGTATGGCGATAGTGAAGGAGGGGGGGGGGACGAGGGGTCCGAGTGGGAGAGGGTTATGGCGATAGTGAAGGAGGGGGGGGGGGCGGACGAGGGGTCCGAGTGGGAGAGGGTTATGGCGATAGTGAAGGAGGGGGTGGGGACGAGGGGTCCGAGTGGGAGAGGGTTATGGCGATAGTGAAGGAGGGGGGGAGGGACGAGGGGTCCGAGTGGGAGAGGGTATGGCGATAGTGAAGGAGGGGGGGGGGGACGAGGGGTCGAGTGGGAGAGGGTATGGCGATAGTGAAGGAGGGGGGGGGGGGCGGACGAGGGGTCCGAGAGGGGAGAGGGTATGGCGATAGTGAAGGAGGGGGGGGGGGGGACGAGGGGTCCGAGTGGGAGAGGGTATGGTGAGAGTGAAGGAGGGGGGGGGGGGACGAGGGGTCGAGTGGGAGAGGGTTTATGGCGATAGTGAAGGAGGGGGTGGGGGGGACGAGGGGTCCGAGTGGGGAGAGGGTATGGCGATAGTGAAGGAGGGGGGGCGGAGGGGCGGACTAGGGGTCGAGTGGGAGAGGGTATGGCGATAGCGAAGGAGGGGGGGGGGGGGGGGGGCGGACGAGGGGTCCGAGTGGGAGAGGGTTATGGCGATAGTGAAGGAGGGGGGGGGGGGGGGACGAGGGGTCCGAGTGGGAGAGGGTTATGGCGATAGTGAAGGGGGGGGGGGGGGGGCGGACGGAGGGGTCGAGTGGGAGAGGGTATGGCGATAGTGAAGGGGGGGGGGGGGCGGACGAGGGGTCCGAGTGGGAGAGGGTATGGCGATAGTGAAGGAGGGGGGGAGGGGCGGACGAGGGGTCCGAGTGGGAGAGGGTTTTATGGCGATAGTGAAGGAGGGGGGGGGGGGGGGGGGGGCGGACGAGGGGTCCGAGTGGGAGAGGGTTATGGCGATAGTGAAGGAGGGGGGGGGGGGACGAGGGGTCCGAGTGGGAGAGGGTATGGCGATAGTGAAGGAGGGGGGGGGGGGGGCGGACGAGGGGTCCGAGTGGGAGAGGGTTATGGCGAGAGTGAAGGAGGAGGGGGGGGGGGCGGACGAGGGGTCGAGTGGGAGAGGGTATATGGCGATAGTGAAGGAGGGGGGGGGGGGACGAGGTGTCGAGTGGGAGAGGGTTATGGCGTGAGTGAAGGAGGGGGGGGGGGACGAGGGGTCCGAGTGGGAGAGGGTTATGGCGATAGTGAAGGAGGGGGTGGGGACGAGGGGTCCGAGTGGGAGAGGGTATGGCGATAGTGAAGGAGGGGGGGGGGGGGGAGGGGCGGACGAGGGGTCCGAGTGGGAGAGGGTATGGCGATAGTGAAGGAGGGGGGGGGGGGGAGGGGCGGACGAGGGGTCCGAGTGGGAGAGGGTATGGCGATAGCGAAGGAGGGGGGGGGGGGGGGACGGAGGGTCGAGTGGGGAGAGGGTATTATGGCGATAGTGAAGGGGGGGGGGGGGGGGCGGGGCGAGGGGTCCGAGTGGGAGAGGGTTTTATTTATAGCGATAGTGAAGGGGGGGGGGGGGGGGGCGGACGAGGGGTCCGAGTGGGAGAGGGTATGGCGATAGCGAAGGAGGGGGGGGGGGGACGAGGGGTCCGAGTGGGAGAGGGTATGGCGATAGTGAAGGAGGGGGGGGGGGGGGGGCGGACGAGGGCGGGGAGGGGCGGACGAGGGGTCCGAGTGGGAGAGGGTATGGCGATAGTGAAAGGAGGGGGGGGGGAGGGGCGGACGAGGGGTCCGAGTGGGAGGGGTTTTATGGCGATAGTGAAGGAGGGGGGGGGGGGGGGGACGAGGGGTCCGAGTGGGAGGGGTTGGCGATAGTGAAGGAGGGGGGGGGGGGGGGACGAGGGGTCCGAGTGGGAGGAGGTTATGGCGATAGTGAAGGAGGGGGGTGGGGACGAGGGGTCGAGTGGGAGAGGGTATGGCGATAGTGAAGGAGGGGGGGAGGGACGAGGGGTCCGAGTGGGAGAGGGTATGGCGATAGTGAAGGAGGGGGGGGGGGACGAGGGGTCGAGTGGGAGAGGGTATGGCGGATAGTGAAGGAGGGGTGGGGGCGGACGAGGGGTCCGAGTGGGAGAGGGTTATGGCGATAGTGAAGGAGGGGGGGGGGGGACGAGGGGTCGAGTGGGAGAGGGTATGGTGAGAGTGAAGGAGGGGGGGGGGGGGGACGAGGGGTCCGAGTGGGAGAGGGTTGTGGCGATAGTGAAGGAGGGGGTGGGGACGAGGGGTCCGAGTGGGAGAGGGTATGGCGATAGTGAAGGAGGGGGGGGGGGAGGGGCGGACTAGGGGTCGAGTGGGAGAGGGTATGGCGATAGCGAAGGAGGGGGGGGGGGGGCGGAGAGGGTCCGAGTGGGAGAGGGTATGGCGATAGTGAAGGAGGGGGGGGGGACGAGGGGTCGAGTGGGAGAGGGTATGGCGATAGTGAAGGAGGGGGGGGGGGGGCGGACGAGGGGTCCGAGTGGGAGAGGGTATAGGCGATAGTTGAAGGGGGGGGGGGGGGGGGGGGGCGGACGACGGGGTCCGAGTGGGAGAGGGTTATGGCGATAGTGAAGGAGGGGGGGAGGGGCGGACGAGGGGTCCGAGTGGGGAGAGGGTTTATGGCGATAGTGAAGGAGGGGGGGGGGGGGCGGACGAGGGGTCCGAGTGGGAGAGGGTTATGGCGATAGTGAAGGAGGGGGGGGGGGGGGAGGGGCGGATTAGGGGTCCGAGTGGAGGAGGGGTATGGCGATAGTGAAGGGGGGGGGGGACGAGGGTCCGAGTGGGAGAGGAGTATGGCGATAGTGAAGGAGGGGGGGGGGGGCGGACGAGGGGTCGAGTGGGAGAGGGTATGGCGATAGTGAAGGAGGGGGGGGGGGGGGGGAGGGGTCCGAGTGGGAGAGGGTTATGGCAATAGTGAAGGAGGGGGGGCAGGGGTCGAAAACCTGAAGGACCACTCCCCACCCTGTGTCCCCCCCCCCCCCCCCCCCCCCCCCCCCCCCCCCCCCCCCCCCCCCCCCCCCCCCCCCCCCCCCCCCCCCCCCCCCCCCCCCCAGCGTCCACCTCTGATCCGCTTCTGGTCATTTCGTGTTGCGTTTGGCGAGGACTGGTGTCAGTTGTATTTTGACAGGATGCACGGAAGTCACGTGTCGGACACACACACACCACACAACACACTCACACACACACACACAAAACACACCACACCACACCACACCACACCACACCACACACACACACACACACACCACACCACACCACACACACACACACACACACACACACACACACACACGCACGCGCGCACGCACGCACGCACACAGATACAAAAAAGAGAGAGAGAGAGAGAGAGGAGAGGGGAGAGAGGAGAGAGAGAGAGAGAGAGAGAGATGAGGAGAAAGGAGAAGAGAGAGGGGAAGAGAGAGAGAGAGAGAGTACTCAACTATTCCACTGGACAAACTGTTCATGCTCGAACCTATCCTTACAGTACAAGAAAAAAAAAAAAAAAAAAGAAAAAGAAAAGAATGAAAAAAAAAAAAAGAAAACAGAAAGAAAGAAAGACGAAAGAGGAGTGTATTGCTTCGCCGAGGTCAAGACGCCATCCAACAGCATCGGATGATGTTCATGAACAGCGTGAATATTCAACGCTCTCGCCCGTGAATGTCCACAACGGTGCTGCTCGTGCGAGCCCCTTCACCTGCCTCATTTGCATGCCTGCGCATGCGCACATTCCTGCTTCCTACAACGTGACTCTCCGTCTGTCCCTAGCCTTGGTTTGTTTGGCAAGCCGAAATGGAGGACATGTGACAGCTGCTAACATTCAACTTAATGTCTTCCGTCAAGGTCTCTGTCTCTGTCTGTCTGTCTGTCTGTCTCTCTTCTCTCTCTCTCTCTCTCTCTCTCTCTCTCTCTCTCTCTCTCTCTCTGAACTGTGAACACATTTGGATATAATTTTTCAACGTCTTGCCCCATCACTCAATTTTTCTTCTTTTTTTTTTTTTTACATTCGTATGGCTAAAAATAATACAAATAATCTAGTGTTTCATAAGGGTGGCTTTTCGGGAATAGGGGAAAAAAAGCTATGGCCCTATATTATGTAGATTTATTGCTAGTTGTAAATGTTTATTGTAAAGATTGGGGGGGGGGGGGGGGGGCGGATTGTTTCATCGACAGCTCAAGGCTAAAATCTTATGGGTACAAGCAGACTCAGCAAATAGAGAGAGAGGAGGAAGAAGAGAAGAAGAAGAAGAAGAAGAAGAAGTAGAAGTACAGTTCAGTTTGTCAGGAGAAAACCTCATACCCTCAGTGATATTTTCTCTTTACGTTTTCGTTGTTTGACGCTTAAGTATAGCTGCAATGAACTGCCATTTTTTTTTCGTGCATTTTCTTCCTTAAAGACGTTCCGAGTGGTCTTGAACATAGTCTTGTGAGATTCAGTTTGTGATTGCTAGTGTTGTCAGCTTTGAATTTTTGTTTCTAAATATTTCTGTATTTTTTTATGTAAAACATTTAAAGTTACATAAGTCTTATTTTGAAACAAAAAATGTATAATACTATTGTGTTCTTATTTACTATATATACTGTTCAAAAAAGAAACGCAAAATGAAATTTTGCCACCTGGGGTGGACCATACAGTTGAGAACACGCCAAAAACCGGCCCTGATGTATGTCTTGAACGTCACGTGCTAGGATAACATTGATTCAGGTTGTCACTATGTGCACGTGCGTGTTGTGGGCCAGGTGCGACAGTGCAAACATTGGGTTGTGCTTCTGTTGTTTCGCCTGCAAAGCATGCCCAACTCAGTGGTGAACACACACACACCATGGTCATAGTGCAGTATAAAAGCGGGTCATTTTGGCAACCAGCAGGCACACCGTACAAAAAACAGCATGCCACGTTTGAGCCAGCAGAGAGAGAAAACGCCCTGGGTCGTTTGCAAGTTGGTCAGAGTGCAACTGATGTGGCCCATGCTTTGAATGTCTCCCCCAGTACCATATGCCGACTTTGGACTCGCTTCCAGAGGACAGGGTCATCAGCTGATGCCCCGAGGTCAGGCCGACCTCATATCACAACGCCAGCCCAGGACGCTTTATACGGCTAAGACATCTCCGCAATCGCTTCCTGCCGGGCCTCGTCCACTGTCCAGGCATGCGCTGGTGTCCGTCGCATCTCGACCAGACTGTCCGGAACAGGCTGCATGCTGCTGGGCTGAGGGCTTACAGGCCCCTACGTGGCAACGTAATGACGGGGCGTCATCGACAGACCAGACTGCAATGGGTACGCAACACAGACACTGGACACTGAGGAACCATTGGCGACACGTCTGGTTCTCGGATGAGTCACAGTTTCTGCTGCAGCGCCATGACAGGAGGCGAAGGGTTTACCGCCGGGTTAATGAACGCAACCCAGCAGAACTGCGCCGACGAGGCACCTCCGCATGGTGGCGGCAATGTCATGGTATGGGGGGCCATCAGCAACACAGGCAGGAGCCAGCTGGTGCGCGTGGAAGGTCACCTGACAGCCCGCAGTACGTCCAGGTCATTGTTCAGCCACACGTCCTGCCTCTAATGGCCACTCCAGGGCCGTGTTCCAGCAGGACAACGCCAGGCCCCACACAGCACGCCTGACCACAGCCTTCTTTACCGCCAACAACATCAACACCCTGGCCTGGCCCTCTCTTTCCCGGATTTGAATCCTATTGAGCACGTTTGGGACGTTTTGG
>CM031615.1:218923-248931 GCA_018398815.1 Conus ventricosus
GTTTGGGTTTTGTGCCTCCCTCCCTTTTCCCTTGATTTTTATTTTTTTTTGGTTTGTTTTTGTTCCGTTTTTGTGGCTTCTCCATTGCTTTGTGGCTTCTCCATCTGCTTTGTGGTTTTCCCCCTTCGGCATTTCTCCAAGGAATTTCTGCTCCCCTTTTTTTCTTCTTTGGGGCCCTTTTGGCTTTTTTTTTTGTTCCGTTTTTTGGGCTTCTCCATCGGCATTTCCCAAAGGAAAGGGTCTGTCCCCAGTTTTTTTCTTGGGGGCCATTTTTTTAATTTTTTTAAAATTTCCCAAATTTTTAGTCTGGTCACGAAGGGGAGACCTGGGCCACGAAAAAAGGGAAATCCCAGCTGCGCTTTTTCCGAAATTATTCCCAGCGGTGGGGAGAGCGTTCTGTGTTTTTTTGGGCCCAAAAACCAGCCCCTTGGGGTTTTTGATAGGGGTTTGAAAACATACTTTGCCAAAATACCCTCTAACGGGCCCGGGCGCAAAGTTAAGTGTTCTCAACCAACATCTCACCCTCTTCATCATCATATAATCATCATTTTCATCATCATCATCATCACACTAGAAAATTCTTTCCATAAACATCATTGTCAAAAATTACAAATTTCTAATAAATGTGATAAAAATTTAATAATAATAAAAAAAAATAATAATAATAATAAAAATAAAATAATATTTTTAAATAATAATAATAATAATAATAAAAATTTAAATAATATTATTTTAAGAAAAAGAAAAAGAAGAAGAAAAAAAGATGAAGATGAAGAGGGAATGAATGATGATGAGGGATTTGGAAGGAGGAGGAGGAAGAGGAAGAGGAGGAGGAGGAGGGGGGGGAAAGGAGGAGGGGGGAGGAGGGGGGGAGGGGGAGGAGGAGAAAGAGGAAAAAATTTTTTGGGTTTTTAAAACAGAACCCTGCAGAAAAAAGTAGGGGTTTAAACCTTTTTCCCATTCCTATTAAGACATGTGTAAATGTTTTTGGGTGGTTTTTGTCTGAGGGACAGGAACCATGTGTCATGTTGTTGGGGTTTTGGGGCATGAAAAGGGAAATCCAGACTTTGTGTCTGTTGTTGTGGTTGTGTCATGAGCAGGAATCATGTTTTATGTTGTTTTTGGTTGTGTCATGATGACGGAATCCATGTTCTTTGTTTTTTGTGGTTGTGTCATGATGACAGGAATCAATTCTTTTTCCCGCAGCGAATATTTCCTGCAGACGCGCTGAGAATAAAGGTCGGCGGACTGTAAAAAATTAACAACTAAACCAAATTGAGTCTGAAACTGTGAGCCTCTGATCATTTAACAGCTTTTTTGGGAAACCCTGTTGCGAAAGGGACTCTTCTTTTTTCTTTTTTTTTTTTTCATTTTTTGGGTTTCCTTTTGTTCTGTCTGTCAGTTCGTTATTTTCCGCCCGGGGCCCCCCGTGCGCCCGCGTGCGTGCGTGTGTGTGTGTGTGTTGCGTGCGTGCGTGCGTGCGTGCGTCCCCGTGCGTCGTGCGTGCGCGCGTAAGGTGGGTCCCTGCGTGCGTGCGTGGGCGTGCTTTGTTTGTGTTTTTGTGTGTGGTTTTATGACTCGTAACACTAACAAAATGACGAAGCAATTTTCCACAGCGTGACGAAGCTTTGTCAGTCGAAAAAAACGCTGTTGAAGGAGTTTAGGTTGTTATTAAGGTGAAATCAAATACAAAAAAACAAACACGGCCAAAAAAGATTTGGGGAGGAAATGAAGAACGAGCGAGAGAAGAAAGAAAGAAACGTAGAGGAAAAAACAAGAAAAAGGATGAAAAAGGAAGAAAAGGCGAAAGAAGAAAAAAAGGGTGAAAGAAAACAAAAGAGAGAGGGGAGAGAGGGGAGAGAAAGGGGAGATGAGAGGAGAGAGAAAAGAGAGAGAGAGAGGAGAGAGTGGGGAAAAAAAAAGAAGATAGGGAAATTTAAAAAAGGGAAACGAAAGAGGGAAACCCAAAAAAGAAAAGGGAAGAAAAAAGAAGAAAAATGAATTTAAAAAAAAAGAAGAAAACAAAAGAAAGAAGAAATATGAAAGGGAAAAAAAAACAAAAGAAAATTTAAAAAAAAAAAAAAAGAAAAAAAAGAAAGAAAGAAAGAAAAAAAAAAAAAAGGGAAAGAAAAAAAAAGAAGAAAAGAAACAGAGATAAAGGGACAAGAACGGGTTTTTAGGGAGTAGCGGCACTAATTTGTAACTATAAAGTTTTCAACATAAAATTCGTTTCATAAAAACGTACAAAATTAAATGAACGGTCCCTAACCCTTCTCTTTCCCCACTCGCACCAGCGGGTTTCTTTTTAAGTGTTGTTCATGTGACTGTTTTTGTTGGAACATCATCTTGGGTCTCTCTCCCCCCGCCCGCCCCCTTTTCCCTTTCCCCCCCTCCCGCCTCCCCCACCCCTCCAGCCTTTTCCCTTTCCTTTCTCCTCACTCTCCCCCCCCCCCCCAAAAACCCCCCGTTTACGCCAAAGACAGCGGCCTTGACCCCCATGACATCAGGGCCGGTTCAATGGGCCCCGGGCCCCTTTAAAATACGGGGGCCCTGGGGTGGGAGGAATGCGATTTCCCTATGTACGAATGTCCGATTCGAAGGTTAGTCTAATGGAGGGTTGTGTGTACAGATTTTTTTAAACCCGTTTCGAAAGTTTTCCACGCCGCAAGCACACAGCACGCCCCCGCACGCACGCAGGCAAGCGCCCCAAACCCCCCCACACACCACACACACAAAACACCCCACCCCGTGCGTGCGTGCGTGCCCTGCGTGCGTTGGGGTGCGTTTTTGTGGTGTGTGTTGTGCCCTACGTGCGTGCGGGCCGTGCGTGGTGTGTGTGTGGGGTTTTGTGTGTGTGTGTGTGTTGTGTGTGTGTGTGTGTGTGTGTGTTTTGTGTGTCCCCCTTTTAGGGGTTCCCCAACTTTCCCCGAAGGATTTTTATTTCTTTTTTTGAGGGCAGGTGAAAAAAAAGCTGCAAAAATTTTCTTTTAAACCCCCAATAAAGATAATTTTTAAATTGACTTGACTTGACTTGACACACACACCAAAACACACACTCGAAATCTCTCTCTTCTCTCTCCTTTTCTCTCTCTTTTCTCTCTTCTCTCTCCCCCTCTCTCCTCTTTTCTGTTTGTGTTTTAGTGTGTGTGCGGCATTGGGCGCGTGCAGGGGTTCATTCGTGCATCCCTGTGTGGTGTTGTGTCAAAGAGGCCCCAAACCCAGGGGCACAGATGTTCCAGAAATAAAACAAACGTTTCCCCCCCACCACCCCAAACACGCAAGGGTGCGCGCGCGGCGCACACACACACAAACACACACACACACAACACAACACCACACACCCACACAAAACCCCACATTTAACCAGAAGGCAATTTCTTTAAAAACTGAGCGACTAGCATTTTGTCCCCAAATGAACTGACAAAACAATTCCCCCCACACCCACCCCAAAACGGGAGGCAAGCAGCCCCCTCCCCTTAAATTTCACCGTATCCGGCCCCCCTGCTCCCGCTTGGGGGGTCAACTGATATCCCTTGGGTTGGGGCATGCACGTATGGCCCTTTTGCGAACCGTGACGTTTTCCCTTCCGTTCATCAAGAAAGGTCAGAAAAAAGGGAAAAAGTTGGGAAAGGGCCTTTTTTTCTGAGGGAAAATTGGGGGGCACACACACACACAAAACACACACCACACAAAAACCACCCACACACACAAAACACACACCAAAACAAAGCACGCACGGGACGCACGCAGTAAAGCAAAACCCCAAAAACCCCCACGCCCCGCACGCACGCCCACGCAGCAAGCACGCACGCCCCCACTCACACAACACACACACCAAACACACTCCCCAAAACACACCCACACACACACACCACCACACTCGCGTTTATGTATATATTGTTGTTTTTGTTGTTGTTGCTGTGTTTTAAAGTGTCCCCCAGTATGATTTAATATTAATTCCCTCTTTTTTAAACCCCTTTTTTAATTGAGACCCAATTTTACCCAAATTCCGTTTTCTTGTTTTAAAAAATTTTAGTTGATTAAAAGGCTCCTCAACCCCCCCCCCCCCCCCTCCCCCCCTCCTCCCCTTTTCCCTTTTTGACAACCAACAAACCCCAAAAGTCTTTCATGTGTTTTGGGGTGTGTGTGTGTGTGGGGTGTGTGTGTGTGGTGTGTGTGTGTGTGTGGTGTGTGTGTGTGTGTGTTGTGTTCGTTTGTGTGTTGTGTGTGTGGTGTTTTGTGTGTGTGGTGTGGTGTGTGTGTTGGGGCGTGCGTGCGTGCGTGCGTGTGGTGTGTGTGTGTGTGTGTGTGTGTGCACGCGCAAAGCGTGCTTGCATGCCCTGCGTGACTGTTTTTCCCCGTTACTTATCATTGCCAAACTAATAAGTAACAGTGGAAAAAAGTATGGTGTGTGTGTGTGGGTGTGTGTGTGTGTGTGGGTGTGTTTGTGTGTGTGTGGGTTTTTGGGTGTGACGTTTCCCTTTGCGTCAAAAGTAAAGTTTAAACTGCCCCACTCCCCAGCACATGGGATGGTCCCCCTTCTGTCTTAAAAAGGGAATTTATTTTACATGACGTTTCATAGCGTCAGTGTAAAAAGTTAAACTGCCCACTCTAGCACATGGGGTGGGCCCATTCCCTCCCTTTAGAAGGGGGAAACATTCAAAGGCGTACATGCGTCGTGTAAAAGTTAAAAAATGCTCATGTCAGCACTGGGATGGTCCCATTCCCTCTTTTTGAAGGGAAACATTCACCCTGAAGTACATTGCGTCAGGTAAATTTTTAAAACGTTTACTGTCAGGGGCCTTTGGGGTGGTCCCATTCCGTCTTCTGAAGGGAATCATTCAAATGATGTACATAGCGTCAGGTAAATGTTAAACTGTTTTACTGTCAGCACTTGGGGTGGTTTCCCCTTCCGTCTTCTGAAGGGAAAAAATTTTACATGAACCCAAATAGCGTCAGGGGTAAATGTTAAAATGCTCCCTGTTCAGAAAAATGGGGGGGGTCCCATTCCCCTTTTTGAAAGGGTTTTATTCACATGACGTTCTTTGCGGCAGTGTAAATTGTTAAAAAATGCTAACTGTCAGCACATTGGGGGGCCCATTCCGTCTTCTGAAGGAATCATTAAAAATGACCTACTTTGCGTCGTGTAAATGTTTAAAAAATGCTCACTGTCAGAAAATGGGATGGTCCCATTCCCCCTTTCTGAAGGGAAACATTCACATGGGCGTACATAAACGTCAGTGTAAATGTTAAAAAATGGGTCACTGTCAGCACATGGGATGGTCCATTCCGTCTTTGAAGGGAAACATTCACATGACCCTACATGGTCCCGTGTTCGTTTCCCCGGTTCAAAAGTCATCGTTAAACCCCCTTTGGTTAGGCTCAACCCCGGGTGGCGGGGTTTTCTCTCTTGTTTAGGGCGGAAAGGGTCCCAAGTCCCCGCGCGCCGCACACACATACATAATCACAAATTCTCATCAAAACACAATACACACCGGCGTGCGCACGCGCCCGAAAGCCCCGCACAACACACACACCCCACAAACACACCACACACAAACCACACACACACTCACCCCACAAAACTAAAATCCCAAGATGGCTATCACCAAAGGAGACGGGTTTTCAGTTTTGAGCGGATTAGCAAATGGGACCCCCGAGGTGTCAAAGCTTTCCGTTTTTGCGTTTGTGAAATCAGTTGCACAGTCGAAGGGTACCCCATTGAAAAGAGTAGTTTAAATGATTTCTTGATTTTGTTAATGTGTTTTTGATTAATTCTTTAGGGCGTTTTAAAAGAGGCTTTTGACTGGGTTTAAGACTGGGCTGAACCCACCCCGAAAATGGTTAATTGACTAAATCATTTAAATGAAAGGCGGGGCTGATTTTTTTGGGCCCTTGGATGGGGCTGACTGTTACTGACGTGAATTTTTTCAAAAAAACGTTTTACCCTTTTTCTGACTTCCCCCAAGTAAACATTTTTTTTTTTTCTTTGTCTTTGTTTTTTCTCCTTTTTTTTGCTTTGTTTTCTTCCCTTTTTCTTTTTTTTTTCTCTCCTTTTTTACTCTTTTTTTTCTTTTTTGTCTTTTTTTTTTTTCTTCCTTCTTTTAATGCCCTTTTTTTTTTCTTTGTCTTTTGTTTTTTTCTCCTTTTTTTACTGCTTTGGGTTTTTTTTTGTCTTTTTTTTTCTTCCTTTTTTTTACCCGCTTTGTTTTTTCTTTGTCTTTTGTTTTTTCCTCTTCTTTTACTGCTTTGTTTTCTTCTTTTTTTTGTTTTTTCCCCTTTTATGCTTTGTTTTTTTCTTTGTCTTTATTTTTCTCCCCTTTTTTATGTTTTGTTTCTTCTTTGTCTTTATTTTTTCTCCCTTCTTTTACTGCTTTGTTTGTTTTTTGTCTTTTGTTTTTCTCCCCTTCTTTTACTGCTTTGTTTTTCTTCTTTGTTTTATTTTTCTCTCCTTCTTTTACTGTTTTGTTGGTTTGGTGTTGTTTGTGGTTCTTCTTCTCTTCTTTTTTCTGTTTTTTATCTTTCCTTTTTTTCTTTCTTTCTTTCTTTCTTTCTTAATCTTTCTTTCTTTCTTTCTTTCTTCCTTTCTTTCTTTTTTTTCTTCATTCCTCTTTCTCCTCCTCCTCCTTTTTTCTTCTTTTTCTTTCTTTCTTTTCTTTCTTTCGTGTCTTTTTCTCTTTTTCCCACTTTTTTTTTTTTTCCCTTTCTCCTTTTCTTTTTTTCTTTATTTCTTTCTTTCCTTCCTCCTCCTCCCTCCTCTTTCTCTCTCTCTCCCCCCCCCCTTTTTTTCATCGGATTACGCCATTTACGTCCGTCACATCAACCCAGTTTTATAACTGTCGTCGTCTGTCATATCACCCAGTTTATAACTGTGTCGTCTGTTATCACCCATTTTTATATATCTGTTGTCGTGTGTCATATCACCGTTTATAACTGTCGTCGTCTGTCATATCCCCCAGTTTATAACGTCGTCGTGTGGTCTATCACCCAGTTTATAACTGTCGTCGTCTGTCATATCACCCAGTTTAAATGTCCTTTTATCACCCAGTTTAAACTGCCCGTCTCTGTCATATCACCCAGTTTATAATTGGTCTTGTCCATGCCCCCAGTTTTTTTAACTGGCGCCCGTCGCAAGACCCAGTTTTTAATAGCGTCGTCTGTCAATACCCATTTTTAAACTTTTCCCCTTTCATATCCCCCGTTTTTTTCCACTACTATCTCTTTTATTTTTCTTTTTTTTTTTTCTTTTTTTTTTTCCCCTTTTCCCTCTTTCTCCAATCAACCCCTTACGCACCATGCATTGTCTGTATTCTTCTCATAAATGGACCCCTTTTAGCATTTTAGTGTTTTGACGCTTGAAAAAAATGTCGGGTTTGTTGTGTTCTAATGGGGGGTTTACTGGCACTCTCACCGAATAATGCCTGTTATAAAAAGAAGAAAATATAAAAAAAAAAAACTTCTCTTTTTCTTTTCTTACGTTTTTCCGGAGAAGAGAGAAAGAAAGAGAGAGAGATAGGGAAAGGGAGAGGGGGGAGAGAGAGGGGGAGAGAAAGAAGGAGAGAGAGAGAGGAAGGGGAGAGAAAGAGAGAAGGAGAGAGAGAGGAGAGAGAGGAGGAAAGGAGGAAAGAGACGACACAGAAAAGACAGAAGACAAGTAGAGAAAGGGCAGAAGACGACAGAGGGGGGCATCGTAGATAGTATGTAAAATGTGTTAAACCCCCGGGCTCACCACTTAGTTTTTTTCTCCATAAAGGATCCCCCCCTCCCTTCTCCCCCCCCCCCCCTCTTCTTTTTTCAGCACTTTCCTCCCACCAGATCCTGTTTCCCTTTCTGTATACTTTGTATCAAAGTTGGGGGGAAAAAAAGAAGGAATATTCGCTCCATCGCGTAAAACCCTTTTGTAGTTCCTTGACAAAAAAAAACGACAAAACCCAAAATGCAGGACGCACCGGGAAAGAAGTTAAGCAAACGGGGGCACAGCGATGCTCACTAAATCTCGGAAATTGGACTTTCCCCAAAGATGCCCCCTTATAGGAAAAGGAAGTTTTCAAGGGAGACATGGGAAATCCAAGAAGCGAGTGATAAGTTAAATGTATGAGTGTGTGTGTGTGTGTGTGTGTGTGTTGGTTGTGGGGGTGTGTGTGTGTGTGTGTGTGTGGTGTGCGCCCGCGCGTGCGTATTGTTTTGCGTGTGTGTGTGTGCGCGAGCGCACAGTCGGAGTGGATGGAGTGGCTATTTGTGAATGAAAAGCATATACCATTTTAAAAACTGGCGCCCTTTTGTCATACACCCAGTTTTTTAACTGGCTTTTCTCGTCATATCACCCGTTTTAATGTCATCTTCATATCCCCCAGTTTATACTGTCGTCGTCTGTCATATCACCCATTTTATACTGCGGTCTGTCTTCACCCGGGAAAAAGCTTTTTCCCAATCCGGCTCACTTCGCCTAACCAGTTTCGGCGAATGACCCAGGTTTCGTAAAATGCTGTTCTCTGACAAGTAAGATTTTCAAAAACCCAAAAAATAACGATTATCACAAACAAACATACTGTGTAGGGTTTCCTTTTTTCAATACAATTTACTAAATTTTTCGATTTGTTTTTTTTTTAACCCTGTGTTTTTCTGGCTTTTCAAAAACACAATTTTCACGCAAACATTCTTCAAAGAGTCCTGTTTTTTTGTGAAAAAACATACAGTTTTTAAAACTTTTCCCTTAAAGTCTTTTAAAACTGAGTTATTTTTTTGGGCAAAAAAACCACACACTTTTCCGGGCATGTTTTCCCACTGAAAGAAGTTTTGATAAAGTTTTTCCCTTTTTTTAACTATGTCTCTTTTGCTAAACAGTCATCTATAATAAATAGTGTTGCTTTTCCTTCAAACAGTCTATAAAACTGTTTAAAAACACTCACTCAGTTATTGGGGATCAATAAAATTTGTCACCCATTGTCCATTAAAACCTTCATCTGATTGCTTTGTTCCTTTAAAGTGTTGGACAGAAAACCCCAAATATGATTAAAATTTTAAGAAAAAACTGTTTGTAACGGGTCGGGATAAATTTTTTTTTTCCAAAACCCGCGCCAAAAAATCAAGAGCATGGGGAGTTTTTGTCATAAATTTTAAAACGCTCCATTTTTTTTAAAAACAGGTTTAATCTAATCCAGTTATTATTTTTATCATACCCCCCCTGTCAAAACTTTTTTCAGTTTTAATTTTAAAACCCACGAGGCCTAAATGTGAAAGTTTTAACCCCAATTCGTTCGTAAGATTGTTTTTTTTTAAGTCAACGTGTTTTTTGTTGTTGTTGTTAGATCTTAATATCCTCACCATTGTGAAGAACGCGACAACAATTTTTAAGGCGTTTAAGTCAAAAGGTTTTCCCAGCTAAAATTAATTCCTTTTAAAAGGGTCATCACAAACGCCCAAAACCCCCCCATCCCTCTCAATTTTAAAGACAAAAATTTCAAATATCATTGTAAAAACGTGCCTTAATTTTTCGTTTGGGAAAGAACGTAATTTTGTAGAAGTTTTTTTTTTCAACTGTTTCTTTTTGTGGAGGATGTATCTTTTTTCCATCGGCGTTTTTTCAATTTCTTTCCGACTATTGTCGTCCGGCATAAACTTACATGAAAAGGGCCAAGTTGAATGCTTTTCGAAATTTTTTTGACGGCTAAAATATGTAAAGGGGCTTATGAATTAAAATTTTATTTTCCCTTCAATAGGGTTTAAGTCCCCATTTGGGAAGGTTTTCGAACTATTTTTATATTCATACGGCCCAAACATTTTTTCCCTAGATTGCGCAGTGTTTAGTTTGGGAAAAATTTTTTCGTCCCCAACCTTTGCTTTTATAATCACCACTTTAGGTACTCAAAACCAAAAAAAAGCCCCTATCCCCCGTTCTGTTCAAAGTCCCCAACGTTGCAAGGTCTTTTAATTCTGTTATAACCTACGGGTCAAGTAACCCTTTTCTTTGGCCAGCGACATTTTTTTAGAACAACTTATTTTTTATTTCTAAAACAAGTGAGGTTATCACATTTCACAACTTTCCCCGCTTTGTCTTTGATTTTTATATTAAATATCCAAACCCCTCCCAAAACTAACTTTTAAACTGTAAATTAGGGATTGTATAATTCTAATCGAAATATGCAGTTTTCCTGACGGAAGGTTTTTTTAAAAAACAGGGGGGGGCCTTCCATCAATAATTTTTATCATTCACTCATCCAAATGAACATAGAGTAAGAATGTAATGCAAGATCGAGCGGACTTTCCCCCTCAAACGTAGTTTCATCTGGCAAAACAAAAAAAACTATGAGGGGGTTTAATTTGCTAGTTGTAAAGCCTGCTTTTTAGCAGCTTTTTTTAAAAAACGTATTTTGCTTCTTCATTTTGAATGTTAATATTGTTTTTAATTTGCATTTTTAAAGTTTAAGAGTAAGTTAATTTACTCATTGTTTTCTTTTGTGAGCAAAACCCGAAATACCATCGGGTTTTTTAAAAAAATTTTTAACGCGTTTTTTTCCCCTTTCATATTTTGTAATTTATTATTCCCTTGGTTTCAGTTATTTAAACCTCGCTTTGTAAAATATTTCATGGACGCGCCCTTTTTTGGCCCCGCAATTGTTATAAATAGCATGTTCTAAAAACAAAGGGAGGGTCTTGAGTTGTTTTTGTTAAAAAACTTTTTTTAAAAACAAATTAAAATGAGTGTTTTAAATATATAGGCAAAATTTTTTCTGTGGGGCCGCACTACAATCCTAAAAAATATAGCAACTGTTACTCTTGACATTGCTGTGACCCAGCTGCCTTTTTTCAAAAAGGGAGTATCCATTAAAGAGTATCTTCCCCCCCTTTTTGAAAAAGGCACTCCAAAAAAGCGGGTTTAGTCCCCTTTTGCAGTTTTATCGAACCAGTTAAACTTTGCGTGTTTTGTGCATAACGGGTGTGGAGTGTCGTTGCAAATCATTTAACTCATCCTGCCCTTTGGTGAGGTAGGTACAGATTTCATTTTTATTACACCTTCAGATATTTGACTGAACTGCAAGCGCCTTTACTGAAGACAAATCGTTTAATCCATTCACAACAGAAAACAAAAGGCTTTTAAAAGGATCTGACAAATTTCAATATTACACAAGACAACTTTAGACAAAATTTGGATTTTGATCATGGCAAGGCCCCCCTTATTTCGGGGCCACGCACAAAAAGTATAAATTGTCTTAAAACCCTCCTTTAAAATTGTTCGCCCTGGTCCATAGAGCAAGACATAAAAACACATGGACAACTTTTATCTTAGACATTTAAAGGCCCCTAACTAAGGGGGAAAATAGAACAAATAAACGACTCTATTCGATTTACTTTTGGTGTTTCTGGGTTTCGCAAGACAGGCAAGATCGAGCATAACTGATCTTTCTAGGGGCTTTGATGCACAAAAACAATATTAGCAAATTTAGGGGGACCCCTTTAAATTTTCTACAGTTATTTACCTTAAAGTTTCAAAGGTACCAACATTTTTTCAATACGAAAGATCGAAAGTGACTTTGCTGTTGGGCAGGGTTTTTTAAAATGCTGCCTTTGCCCTCAGACTCCGATGGGTACAATAAAAAACTTAATAATGAAATTTTTAAAGCAGGCATGAAAAAAGGTTTGGGAAAAACGACATAAATTCTGAGCCGTAATATTACAAAAAAAAAAAGAACGCCCAAGTTTAAAGTATCTACCCCCGAACCCAAACCCCCCAAAAGTCATTGAAGACCAGCAAAGTTTTGGGACTCTGTTCGCGATGACCATGAATAGAAAAAGACAGCGTTGTTTTTGGATTGAGGGCCCTTTGGATTACTGGGTCTTTATTTTACTAAATTTTAAACCCCAATTTTAAGAGAACTAATGCCCAAAAGTGCTGGCCAAAAAGCCAACAACTTTGCTTGCAGTAGACAAAACCCACTAACAACACCCCCTAAAAACCCGGTAAAGCGTCCCGGCTTTATGGCAAATTTTTTTAATAAATTCGAAAGTGTCAAGGGTTTTTTTCCCCATGTTTATCAGGGGGAGGCGATGGTTTGGCGGGGCACTGGATTTGACCTCCCCCGCGCCGTAATACCCAACCCCAGTGTACATTGCAAACCCTAAGGCTGTTTAACGCTTACTAAATGTGACTCCTTGCCTCAAAAAGTGTTCGGTTTCGTTCTGCTAGCGTTGTGTTTTCTATAAAATTTTTCGGATAGTTTTCTTTATTCTATTAAAACTTGAGTTTTTAATTGGCTCGGTTATTTGTTAGCATTCTGTTTTGTGTCTCTCTTGTTCAAGATTTTTTAGTTTTTTGGGGGTTATTTTTCTTAATATATGCCCTAATTTGGGCTCATCAGCCTCAACGGTTTTTTTTTTCTCTTTTTATTGCCCATCTAGTTCACCTGTTTTGAAAAAAATTGTTTTTAATTCGCCCCTGAGGTTTCTTAAAGCATGATAAAGGGCCTCTTTTTCTCGAGGGGGCGGGGGGTCGTGTTATTTTTTTAACGCTGTTTTTTTTCTAAAAAAAGGGGATTCTGCTTTTTATTTTTATTAATTCCCTCTGATTGATTTAATTCTTTAAGTTCCATGTTTTGCTTTTTGGTTTATCTGTTGGGGAGTTCTTGCAGTGTGTTTTGAATTTTTGCAACTGCCTCCGCCAAATTTTTTGGCCTAAAAGGGCCCAAGGCGTTTTTGTCTTTCACCCCCAGTCTATTTTAATTGAACCCACGGCAAAAACTTTGATGGGTCTTTTTTAGTTGTAAGCTGAAAAAGTTGCCCTTGGCCGCCCTCACAAAAAAATGGTCATCTTTTACTTTCAAAATCTTAGGGTCTTTTAAATGGGGAGGTTCTGGCCTAAACTTGGTTAATGATCTGACCTTACTTTTTTAATTTATACCGATTTGTTGGATGACCCCCTTTTTCTCTAATTCATATGCAATGAGAGCCCCGAGCGATGCCGCCCCCAAAGGGGAAATCACTCTGTCGCCCCCACGATCAAAAAAACACATAATCTTTTTCAATCCCTGCCATGTTTCTTTATAATTAATTTTTTATTTTTTTTTATAAAAAAATGTTACAGCAAGGCTCGATTTTGGGGCCCCGCATAGAAGACGAAAAAAACCCTTTTGGGCCCCTAAAGGGAAAAAATTTAACGGAATTTTTACTGTTCCAAAAAATCCTCAATTGTGCAGATCAAATTCTTACGTCAAATTTCCGGACCTAGGACAGATGAAGTTTTGTCCCAGTCTGCGCGTCTATTTCAAAAAAGACTCGATTCAACAACAGCACAAAAGGACATTTGTCCAGAATTTGGGGGGGGCCAATTTAAAAAAATTTTATAAAACTAGGGGCAAAAAAATTTTTCTTACCAATGAAAACATTTTTTTTCCCTATTTGTTTAAATGGCTAACGGGATGAAAGGGTGATCTTGGGTTTTCAAGAATCGAAAATAAAGAAGCCCAAACTAAAATAGGCGCTGAAAACAAAAGAGGGCAAAAAAGTATTAGCCGAAAGTTTGCTTTGGGAAAATCGCTTTCCATTCCTTAGTTTTGAGTTTTTTAAAAGCGCATGCGCCATACTTTCGGGAGCATTAAAAGGGCTGTCAAAAAATCTTTTAACGAATCCCAACGTTTTATCAGTCAACGAAAACCGGAAAAAAGTACAGCATTTCTACATCTGTTAGGTTTGACGTTGTTAGCAACCTTTTTTAGCAAGGGATTGGCAACAATATCAGTCAAAATTAGAATTTTTCAAGAGGATTCATATAAAATATCCAAAGCAGGGCAGACATAAAGGGGAATTTTAGTTTTAGTGTCGCAGAAAAGATCGTTTTAAAGGATTTTTTTGCTGGTAAAGAGAAAAACCGTTCAAAAGAGCAAGGAAAAGTTTTTTAATCCAAAAATGCGAAAGTGCATGTACAATTGAGGTAGTCCAAACCCAATCTACGCTAGGGGGTTTTTAGTTTATCATTTTGACGAAATAAGAAAATTTTTTGGGGGGTGGGGGGGTAAAATCAAACGCAGACCGGTCTAAAAGATTTCCTCTTCAAATTTTTGGCTTGATGTTTTTTTTAAAACAACGAAAAGGGTTTTATGGTTGACCAAGGTCAAAGAGGATAATCAGTTGCTGGAAGCGGGGGGGGAAAACTGTGAGGACTAAAAAACTTCAAATTGATAAAAGAAGAAGAACCCGAAAAACCGCTTAATGTACATTTGTTTTAATTATGTGCGACAAAATATTGAAAAAAACAGTTAAAAAATTACAATCTAAATTATTTTTTTTTTAAAAAAAGCATGTTTTTAAAGTTTATCCAAATGTCCCTCGCGCCGCCAAAAGAAAGATAGTAAAAACCCCCTAACATAAAAACCTTTAGATTAAAAAATTACGAAAATGCAGCAAAGTCTGACAAGACTTTTAAAATACAGCAAAACCAAACAAAGGTATTCTGTCCCTTTAATGCTGTTACATATGTTATACTGGAGCATGACATAAGGTCTTTCAGCAGGAAACGAGGGTTGGCTCTTAGCAAGGGCATAGGCGTCCCCGAGCTTTAACCTCTAGGAGTTTGTCTTAGCTCTGGGTTGTGTTATTAGCTGAAAGGGGCGGTGGCAAAAAATTAAAACTAAACCCCAAAAGCAACAGCATGGTTTAAAACTAAAAACGGCTAAATTATTCTTTTAAAACTGACAATAAATAAAGCGTTTGTTGACTCAAACATCACGGTGAAAAATTTTAATTTTTTTCAGGCCGTTTTTAAAGACTACAAAAGAAAAAAGTTTGATCTTCAAAAAAGGGCGGGGGCAAGTTTTTCTCAACAGCCAGCCCCCGAGCAGATAAAAAAAAATGTTTAAAAAAAAGAAAACGAGACATTAAACTCTGTTCTAAACAGTCCATTTAAAAACCCCGGAAGGGTTTTTTATATTTATTTTTAGAGCCCAAGCGCAAAAAGACCGTTGATATTGATTCTGATTAATTTTTTTTTTTTTAATTTAAAAAAATTTTTTTGAGTTAGAAAAAAAGCTCAACATGGCAAAGATTAAAAGGGGCAAACAATTTTTTGAGGAATGCTTGAGAGAGAGCGTTATAAAGGCACGAATGTTTTTTGATCTGGGAATCTTTTGACCAGCAAACGTGGGACAAGCGTTTTACATGCTTTTTCCAAATTTCCAAGTAAACTATAATAGACCCGCCATTAAAGTAATGTTAGCTGTTTTAATCGTATGTAAAAAAATAAAGAAAATTAGAAGTCTGGGTCTCAACAAACAACAACTTTTCTTTCCATAACGACTTAACACCCGGGGGGGCAGCGAACTGCTTACCAGTTTGACGCTGCGGCAAGAAGCCAAAAGAGAGGCTCGGTTTGGTCGAGGGCGAAGTTTTAGAGATCAGATTAAAACAGGCAAAGTTGCGCCGTTTGTTGGTAAGGCTTACTTTTCCACTACCTCCAGATTGTTGCAAAAAAAGCGTTTTAAACTAAAAATACAGACAAAAAATGTTTTATGTGGGTTTTCTTGCAAGGCGCATCACGCCGAAAAAACGCAGGGGGTTGTCTAAACTATCACCCGTACATCATTGATTTAACTTTAGTGGGGTGTCCTTTCCTTTTGGAGACCAAATTGACGGTTTGAAGAAAAAAAAAAAAACCCCAATAACTGTTAATGTTACACATGGGATGGGGAAAAAAAATTTGGGTGCCAATTAAAGTGTCCAAGAACAGTCCAACAATTGGCGAACCAAAAAAAATCATGTTGATTACTACTGATGTTTTCACCACCCGGGGCTACCCCGCATTCACATAATACGAAATGAAAACAAATGGGGCCAACTTCAAAAGAGGGGCAAAAAACAAGAATTCGTAAAAAATGTTTAAAAAGAACCCATCGTTCAAGCCCAAGCGAACAAAAAAACATTGTAGGGCCCCAGTTGACTGTAATACAGAACAATTACGCCCCCCCCTGGATCTAAATTATTTTAAAAACGGGAAAAAACGCAACATTCTCCATATTTTGTTTACGCGATTCGAATCATCTTGTCCTTATGAAGGGCCGCCCCCAAAAAAAACTACGAAAAACATTTTTTTAATGAGTAATCACAGATTTTTTCATTTCCCTTCATTGTTGTCAGTCGGATGGCCCCCAAATCGCCCCGAATTATACAGAGGCCCAAATGCGGTAGAAGATTTTTACAGCGCTCAGCAATGCGAAATGCTGTTCTAATAATCTAAACTTATCTGAAATCATAAGGCCCCTGAAGACCAAAAACAGTATGACTCAGCCACACATTGTTGGTTTTGCGGTTTAGGTCTCTCATCAGACCCCAGAGAATCCAAAAGTAAGAGACCATGATCACTTAGGGGAAATTTTCAGAGGGCGGCCATAACAAATGCAATCTTCAACTAAAGTTTGATCCTAAGACAGGAAGTGCCTGTATTTTTTCATAACTTGGAGGTTACGACTCTCATCTTTAATGAAAGCAGGGGACGGCCTTCGGGGTGCTGCTTTTGCACGGGGGTCATCAGAAAAAGTCCATGTGCTTTAATCTAAATAACATGTCTTTTTAGACTCTATGCAAACATGAGGGTTCATTAGATACTGGCTATGTCCTTAAAGTCCTGCCAATAACAGAAGAATATTTTGACTCAACCTTTGTTAAAAGGGCGTTTACCCTTAGGTACATGAACAGTTGGGGAAGGTTTTGACGAGATCACTTCCGCCAAAGGTGGTTTCTTTTTTTAGAGGAAAGGACACAGCGCTCCGCCCCAACATGCCAAGTGCGTGGCAGAGTTAGAGGAAAAACGATGGGGAATCTGACTCTACTGATGGAGATGTATGTTTTGTTAGCGGACGTCTTTGAAAATTTAGGAAGCCTCAAAAAACATTACAGCCTGGATCCCGGTTAATTTTCTGCGCCCGGGATGAGTTGGAGCTTTCTTAAAGTTTACGGATACAGTTTGATTTTTTGTCGGTTTTACCAATGATTCAGATGATTGAAACGGATTGCGTGGGGAATTAGTAGGGTGCATATTACTGAAAACAAACAACAAAAAAATTGGGGAAAATATGATCCAAAAAAAGGTCTAACTATCCTGTTTTAACGCAAAAAAATGTAGGGTTGGGCAATGGCGCAATCATTCCATTACGAAACTTTAAAATGTAACAGGTACGAAAAAAATTAAAAAGGCTTAAAGGGTTGAACAGTTTAACGCCGATCAGCAGCGCGGTTTTTTTTAAGAAGTGACTTGTTACCTCATGAACCCCAGCCAAAAAGACTACCTTTAGCAGCAAAAATTTTAAAAGATGGATCCAAGAGAGCCACTAACTTGTCCCCAATTTTCGGGGCAAAAAAAATTATGTCTGTCATTACAACTTCTACAATTTTTTTAAGACGGTTTTAAAATTTAAAAGCTGTCCATCGCAAATTGCTTTTGATCAAGAACAGTTCTAAAACCATACTCATGAAAAAAACCAGACCTCAAACAAAAACCACAAATGCTTCAGAAAAAGCTTTTTCAAGTGATGAACAACAGCTGTTTTGGAAAGATATGGAGAATCCGCACAAGCGAAAAGATTTTGATTAGCACCAAAAGAGAACGAAGAAATTTAACGACTTAAAAACCTAAATTATCAGGACTTTAAAAATTTTCATGATCCCTTTTTGCTAATGATAAAAAAAAAGAAAGTCAAATTAACAAACCTGTATTTTTTGGTTTTTTCTGTTTTAGAAATCAAAGCTTTTGATGTTAGATTTCTTTATGACTAATTAAGCCCTTTTATCCTGAGTCCAGAGTATTTTTCCAGATACAGATAGTTTTTTTTAAAGATATTCCACTGAAGACACTAAAAGAAGGAAAGGAAGGCTAAGGACATCGGGATGGTTTGACACGTCCGATTATCCAAAGACCGCCTTTACATTCAATTTTTTTAAAACAAGAAGGTTTTAGGAAAGTGAAGGGTGAATTATCTGGAAAAGGGGACAAGGAGTATGTGGGGGTTTAAAAGGTTTAAAAATGTACATATTTCGAGCCCGGAGAAAAACATTAAAAGGGAAAGGGAATATCTCGCAGCGTTGTGCAGTCAAAATATCGCATGACAAAAAACAAAGAAGCATTGTTTGGCAAAAGACTTTCCTCATGACAACGAAAACTGCGATCTAATCACATGAGATCAAACAACAGTGAACAAAGAAGTCATTAAAGAACAAAAAACAAAGTTGTTTTTAATTTAGAGTTTTCATATGCAATCGGGGGAAGGAGAAACCCTAATTAATTAAAGCGGCTGGCCCGGCGGGATTATCGCAGTTCTTCCCTTTCCCAAAAAATCGAGGGGGTTTTTTTGTTTGTGTCAGTTTTTTCGTAAATAAACACGGGCGGATTCTTTTTACAATTCTTTTTTTTTCGAAGGATCAACACTCCAAAACCCGGATGGTTGCCCTGATGCGGTGTCCCCTTCTGCTTCCCCCGGTTTTAAAAAAGGCCCCCTTCTTTTAAAACCAAATGGTAAAGTTTTTCCGGATGAAGATCTCCCCAACAGCATTTTTTTTTTTCTTTTGATTCTTGTATGGGTTTTTGGCCTTTAAATTTTCATTTTTCATTGCGCGCAAAATGAGGGCGTCTTCTAAATTCTGTGTTTCGAGAATTGTCAATCAGCTCCGGATTGGTGGAAAAAGTCTTTCGGCTAACTGTTTGTTTAAAATTTTTGACTAAAGCCTTATCTTGAACTCTGGGAAGCCCCTTTAATGGTAACTCTGTGTTTTAACAAAATTGATTTACTTGCCTTTAATTTTTCCCATCATCGACTTGAATCATGCGGGAAAAGTTTGCGGGGGTCCTGGTATATCATGTATGGCAACGCAACAGCAGAAGACTCTTTTGTGTTAAGGTTCTCTCTTTGATCTTGAAGCCCCTGCAAGACTGTGAGTGCGTACTTAAAAACTTTTTCGCTAAACCTTCAGGGGTAAATATAAAGGCCCCTTTTTATGGGGGTCGTTCGGTATTTTATTCAAAGTGTGGTCCTGTTTCGTCTGGGCAGGTAAATAAATTTGCCCAAAATTGCTTGTTTAGATAAAACCCTTCCTTTGCTGTTTGTTTACTGACCCTGCCGCTTGGCTTAGCTTTTTAATTGTGTGATGCCCTTCCAAAACCTTTGGGGCGAATAAAGATTTTGTTCATTTTTTTTCAGCCCCAAAATTATGTGCAACAAAATACAAAACAGTAAACCAAAGACAATAAACTGATTTTTGCATCTTTTTTTTTTTTTGATGGTTGAAAAAGTTCTGAAATTTTTGGGGGGGGCAATGTCCGATTTTTTGCCTGTTACTAGAAAATTGTTTTATGCTTTTATCAACATTTTTTAAAGTGTAAGCTGCATGCCCCGTCTTTTCAGTGTGTCATTAAAAAAATTAACTGCTCAAATCTTGCCTTTCATGGGGTCTGTCAGCGTAGTTGTCCAAAAGCTTTGTTTTGTTTTTTCTTCGCCCTAAACCAGTTTATAAATGCGAAAAATTTCTTCCGCTAAAAGCAACGCATTCACCCACCAGCCCCCGCCTATCATTTTTGCGAGTGAAGCCATTTTTTATAAAATGTATTTTTTTCTTACAATTTAAATTTTTTGGGAAATTTTTTCCTTGCTTAAATAGAAAAAACTTTGTAGCAAAACCCAAATGCAAGAAAGCAAACACTTTGCTGAATCCTCAAAGTCTAGTTTCAAGATCTCTGGTTTAATTCTTAACGGCTTTTCCAAACATTGAGTACCAAAACTTAGTCCTCCAATAACAGCAGAATGGTATCAAAGGGTTTGCAACAGTTTTTTCGGTGCCATTTTTTATAAAATAAAAAAATTTTTAATTTTAAAAAAACAGAACAGTGATGACTACTACAGCTACAAGGGGGCCTAAACCTGCCTGAATTTTGAATGACCAAGTTGATGATCAAGCTATTTGCCCAAAAAAGGGGAGGCTGATTCTTTGGCAGCATTGGGAAAACAAAACAGTTCCTCGGGAAAAGAAAACAGCTTTAACAAATTACAGATGCCGGCAAAACATTTTAAAGTATATAACAGGTAGAAAGCGCAGCTGGGGTCTAGAAGGTGAAAAGTGTGGGGCAAAAAGGGTTTTTAGTTTGTAATAATAGTCATGATTTCTCCATTGATTTTTTGAACAAGATTTATGTTGATTTAACGCAGGATCCAGTTTTAACAAATTTTAGAGTCCTAGGAGGATCTATACTACAGTTTGGAAAATTGTTACGCCTTAATCAGGGATTAAAACTTTTTAAACATAAGATTTTTTTTCCCTTTTTAAAAAAGAACGATCTGGAAAATCAGCAAAACAGAAAAACCCGAAACAGGGGAGAAAGTAACCAAGCCAGAAAATCCAGAAAACACTGAAACAGGTGGAGACCCTTAAAAAACCCGGGCGTGTTTGAAAAACAGGAAAAAAAAATTGCGGGGTGGAACAGACAAAAAAAATTTAAAGTTACAGAAATGACTCATCAGAAAAAAACACCGCCAAACCCCCGAAAAAGTTGATTCAATGGCACTAAAAAACTCCATGTGATTCAAGGCCCAAAGCTTCATGGAAAAAAATTTTAACTTAAACGTTGCCCTTTTTGGCGCCCTTGCGCTGCTGGGGGAGTAAATTTTGGGTTAAAAATTATAAACCAAAGGCAACAAAAAAAAAAAAGTTTTTAAAAAAATGAACCGTTAAATACAGAAAAAAACACTGCACGCCAAAACCGTCAAAACAAAAGATCATTTTGATCCATTATAAGCAATAAAATTTTAAAATTTTTTAAAAAAAAATAAACTGGGTATTATAAAAAAAAAAGTCAAAAAATAAAGACATGGATCTAAAAAGCATTTCCATAGACCCAAAATTTTAATCAAAGCGGTTGCTTTGGATGTAAAAACCTTTTCCTTAAAAATCTATGCGAGAACGGAGCAAGACATCCCAACGATGACGCGTTTTTTGAGGGTGTTGTACTATATTGGGTCGCTATTTAAGATAAAAACAAGATTTTTTTTTTTGATAATTTAAGAACTTGAATAAGAACTTGGTTTTTTCTTAGGGAGACTTAGTTAGATCTTGAGGTGATTAATAAGAATTAATTAAAAACTTAACCAAAAAACTTATTAAAACTTTTAATATTAAATTTAAAAAATTAATTAAAAACTTAATTTAAAAACTTGGGGTGAATTGAATTTACTTAAGTTAAGACTTAAAAGTGACTTAAATGTGTGCATGCGGGGGGGAGGTGTGCATGCGTGGGGTGGGGGTGGGGGGAGGAGGTGGCATGCGTGGGGTGGGGGGGGGGGGGAGGGGTGTGCTGCGTGGGGTGGGGGTGGGGCCCTGCCCCGTTACGACACCCTACATCCGTTGACCATCGCTAAAAATACCTTCATATATAACGGGTTTTTTTAGAGAGTCAGCAAGGCGGTTTTTCCCCCGCCTCTTGTGCAAAAAAGCCTTAGTAAAACGGCTATTTTGCAAGGCGGATTTCCCCAAGGCCTCTTGCGCTAAAAATAGCCGTTCATGTAAAAACGGGTATTTTTTTGCAAGGCGGTTTCCCCCCAGTCCTTTGCTGCACTTCACAATAACATGTTTAAAACCCCCCAAAAAGCACAAACCCCCCCACCCCCCAATCTGGCGTGGCGCGAGCAAAGGGCGAAGGTGGGGGTTGTGACGTCAGAGAGGCGCGGCTGTCTGCCGCAGCTGGGCTTGGCGAGGAAAATGAAACGGTGGTGGGGACAGAAAGAAAGGAAAAAAAAAGAAAAAAACGGGGGTGGGTCACGTTACGCCATTGAATGAGCTGGGCTGCTGTGGGGCGACGAGTGCCACCCACCACTGCCTCCACCTCCCCCCCCCGCACACACACACACACACCACACAGCGCGACAAGCACTCACTCCTCTAACTAAAAATAGCGTTCATGTAAAACGGCTATTTAAGCAAGGCTGACTTCCCCCGGCCGCCACCCGGCTACCCCACACTCCTCCCATACTGGGATGTACTAAGGTCGCCTAAACCCATCTAGTTTGTTGCCAGAAATTCGAAAAACGCCTTTCAGTTTATAAGGGCACATTGAAAGGCAGATAACGGTTAGAATTAGAAAAGTAGAAAAGTAACACATCTTAATACACAGATCGCTTGCTACATGAACCTGAATCTGTAGTTAAAAAATCATCAAGTCTGATACAAAAGGGAAAATTTTTACGGGGGAACAGCAAAAAAGTTTCAAATAGAACAGCCCGGGTTTCCTCCGCCCTTTAAAAAATGAACGCCATGTTTTTTAAACATGGGCTTTTGCTGTCTCAAGCCGCTCCCCAATTTAAGCGGAGGTTTGTTTTGTTCAGCCCACTTTCAACAAAGCCGCCCATTTATTAGATAAAGGGAACCATCTCAAGTAGTCAAACACGTATTTAAAAATAGCTAAAACTTGTTTCATTTTTTTGAACCAACAAACCTTTAAAATAGTCGTTTATTTCCAAAGCGTTAGTTATTTTTTTGTTTTCTAGAAAAAAAAAAATTCCCCGGGTTTTACAACAGCTTCGCCTAATTTTTTCAAAAAAAACTCTAACATGCAGTTTAAAAATAAAATTATGGCCTCAAAAGCAAACCGTTTTTCTAAAGTTTAACAAAAAACCCAACCGCACAAAAACCCCGGGAAAAATTTCTCACTACAAGCACACACCTTTTCAGCCCAAAGCCCCCAAATTAATGACAAAACAAACCCCGGGCTTGCTGACGTGGGAGGGGACACTGACAGCTGACCATTCGCTAGCCAAAAGCGCCACCTGTGTGTTTTTTGATTTTTTGGTCGCAAAGCGGGCCGTGCGTGTGCAACCAAAACGCGAGCCTTTATGACATTTAATGAGAGAGAAGAGAAAGAGAAAGAGTGTGTGGGGTGGTTGGGGGTGTGTGTGGGGTAGTGGTCTGTGTTGTTTTGTGTGTGTGCCGCCCCCCTCTGTCTGTCTGCTCTCTTTTTGTCTGTCGTTGTCTGCGTTCTGAGGGGAACTTGCCTTAAAAAGGGTTTTTTAGGGGTGCCAGTGATTCCTCTCTTCTCTTCCGCCACAGGAAAAAGGCGGCTTTTAGCCACTTTCGCCCCAAAAAATCAGTGGTTGAGAAGTGAGCAGGATTGGTAAAATGTGTTCTCTCACCAGTTTTTAAAATGTCGCGTGTGTACATGACCCGTTTTTATCGTCGTCTGTCATTCACCCGTTTATAACTGTCGTCGTCTGTCAATTTACCCAGTTTATAATGTGTCGGTGTCCTATCCCCGTTTATAACTGTCGCGCTTCATATCACCCCGTTTATAAAATGTCGTCGCTGTTATATACCCATTTATAATTGGTCTGCTTATCACCCAGTTTTACCTGTCGCTGTCATATCACCCAGTTTATAAAATGTCGTCGTCTGTTATATACCCCGTTTTTAACGTCTCGTTGTCATATCACCCAGTTTTTAAGTGGTCTGTTATATGACCAGTTTATAACTGTCGTGTTTTTAATACCCAGTTTAAAATGTCGTCGTTGTCATAGACCAGTTTATAACTGCGCGTTGTTAATGACCCCGTTTTTTAAATGTGTCGTCTGTTATATGACCCAGTTTTAACTGTCGTCGTCTGTTATAAGACCAGTTTTTAACTGTCGGTGTTCGGGGTAACTGGCTTACTCAGCTCCCAGTTGCACGGAATTCAAACCTTGGTATTTTTCAGACCTGAAACAACAAAAAATAAGAGAGAGAGAGAGAAGAGGAAGAGAGGAGAAGAGAGAGAGAAGAGAGAGAGAAAAAAGACAGACGGGGCAGACAGAGAGAGACCGGACAGACACAAGACATATAAACAACAGCAGAGACAGAAATTTTGGGAAAAAATTTTTAAACCCATAATCTTATAACCACCCAATTTCGAAAAATCGGTAATGACCCGGAGTTATATGTTTGTGAGTTCCCCCTATGGAGGATTTTCTTCTCCCCGGAGAAAAAGCTTGCTAAGGCTCATTTTGAGAAGATTTTTTTTATTTTTCCCCCCCACCCCCTCAAGCCATACTGTTTGTTAGGAAATCATCTGCCACTGCAGGTTGAATGCGTATTCCCCCCCATTTCTTCAACTAAGACATAAAAGCAAGCTTTTTTATAATTTAATATTTCTTTCAGTCATTGCAAACCAAGCGCTCTGTAAGTTGCTGGAACGGGGATGGTACTTATCCTTGGAATTTTTTTTTTGTAGTATTTTTTCCCCTTGGGGTTCATTCCAAAACTGGCCCCCAGCATTTTGTTTAGAGGTATTTTTTTTTATTTTCTACTTTTTTACAAAAAAATGTAGCTTGTTTTGCTTTTCATGATTTTCTTTTGCTTCTTGGATGGCCCTTGGTTGGGTTTTTTGAAAACTCGGCAGGCATACTGCGGTATTGCACGCCAGCCTTTTTGGGATTGCATTCTTCTTAAAACTGAAAAAAGGGAGGGGTCAAAAATTTCCATTTCCGCGGTCACTGAGGAAAAACCCCAAATTTCGAAATATGGGAATGACCGGATTATAATTTTTATGATTTCCCTCCCCATTGGGGGAGCTCCCCCCTTTGGGGAAAATAACTTGCTGAAGGTCATTTTGAGAAGCATTTATTTTATTTTTCCCCATCCCCCACTCAAGCACTATGTTGTTAGGCAGAATCATCTGCCCCGCAGGGATGAAAGCTATTCCCCTATTTCTTCAATCTAAAATAAGAGCAAGCTTTTTTATAATTCAATATTCTTGCATCATTGCAACACCCAAACTGTTGTAAAATTGCTGGAAAGGGCCGGTATTATCCCTTGGAATTTTTTTTGTTTGTAGTATTATATATATATATTATTTAAAAAAAATATTTTTTATTAGGGAGAGAGAGAGAGGGGAGAGAGAGAAGAGAAGAGAAGAAGAGAGAGAAGCAACACACAAACAAAAAATCCTCAATCTTAAGTGACGAAACTTTAGTCAAAGCCATGCCCAAGAACCCCGAGAAAAACGAAAAAGCTGCGACTCTTAAACGGGAATTTTGGGCACGTGAGTGTGATGAAAATTATGATGATTATCTGGTGATGATGACAGATGAGATGGTGGCCTATTTGCCGTTTAACGCTCCCCCGTTTTCTAATGGGGGGCCATTGTTGCACATTTCTGGATTTTGGTGAGGGTAGGTTACCAGTCATGCAAGGCTGGCTGCTTTGTTTTTTGTTGGTGTTTTTGGGTTTGGTGTTTTTGGTGATTCCGCTGCAGTTCATGAAATGTGGTGTGTGGTGTGTGCGTGCGTGCGTGGTGGTGCGCGGGCGCGGCGGGCTGTTAGTGTGTGTGTGTGTGAGCCTCTGTGTGTGTGTTGTGGGTGTGTGTGTGTGTGGAAGAGACAGAGACAGAACAATTGCACAGACATATGAGGGAGGAGAGAGAGAGGGGAGAAGAAGAGAGGGGGAGAGGGGGAGAGGGGAGGAGGGGGAGGGCCGCAGCGAACACCCGGCGGCGCAAAAAGGGGCAAATTGAGAACAAAGAAAGAGGGAAGGAGGGGGGGGGGGGGGGAGGGGGGGGGGCGCGCGGGGGGAGTTTCCCGCGCAACAACGGCGGCGCCGGGGGAAAATGCCGCGAAAAAATTTTCCCCCGGCGGGAAGTTTTCCCCGGGGGGCTGCGTTGGAACAAGTTTCCTGGCCGCACTAAAAGGGGAGGGGGGGGTCCCGTATACCGTGAAGAAAGGAAAAAAACAGGGCTCAATGGACAGGGGTCCGTGGTGGGCTTTTTTCCAGAGGACGCGTAATCAGGTTTTTTCCTTGCCCCGCTGGCGCGCTGCGTTGTTGCGCGTCTCCCCCCCCTCCCTCCCCCCTCAAAAGGGAAATAAAAAGCATAGTAACAATGAACAGCCAAATTCAGAATTGGTGTCACAGACATCTTCGCCTCTTAACCCCGGGGGCGGGGTCACAAAGGGGTGAAAAAGCTTTCCCACTCCAGATCGCCCCCCCCACTTCCCATCCCCAAAAGGCACACCCACTTTGGATTTTGTCCCCCTCCTTTTCCCCCTCCCCCCTCCTTTGGTCCCCTTCTCCTCTCCCCTCTCTTCCTCCCCCCCTCCTTACCCCCTCCCTTTCCCTCTTCTCTTTCCCCCCTTCCCTTCCTCTCTCTCCCCCCCCCCCCCCCCCCCCTCCCCCCCCCCCCCCCCCCCCCCTCTCTCTCTTCTCCCCCCCTCTCTCTCTCTCTCTCTCTCCCCTCTCTCTCTCTCTCTTTTTTTTTCCCAAATTTTTTCTTTTTATCTTTCGGCTCCTTTTTAATTCTAAACTTATTTTCATCGGAGAAAAAAATTTTTTTGTGGTCGTAAAAAACAAATGACCAAACAAAAAAACCAGCGTTTCGGGCCTACCCACTTTTTGATGCACGACAAGTAACACAGAAGACATGAAAAGGAAGGGCGAAAAGCAGTGACTTTTTCCGCCTGCAGGACTCACGTGAAAAACGTTGTCAGCAGGTTTCTATGAGACAGTGACTCTCTGTCACGGTCAAAAAAAAACTAAACCCAAAATTTGTGGGCAAACGCCCCCCCCACCCCGTTGGACTTAAACTCTAACGCAAATATTTGGGTCAGGCGGCGGGCCCCCTGGTTGGGTCCGGAATTAAACAAAGGGGGGGGGTAATCCAAACCCCCACAGAGACGGTCTGTCCAAAACCCGCCGGATAAATAGGAGAGCATTCACCTGTCGTCAGCCCCAAATTTAAAGGTATTTTTAGCTCTCGTGGAGACAGCACTGTCTGCTAACGGTAAACGGTCTGGCCCCAATGTTCGATTTGTTTTCCAGCCAAGTCTTGGAGCCCACCCAGACTCACTAGCCAATTAGAGTGGGCCAGTGTCCCCCGACTTAAGCCCCACGGCGCCGTTAAGTTTGGGGAAAGGGGGGGAAAGGGATGTGTGGTGGGGGTTTAAATCTGTAAAAAATTAAAAGACCAATTGACCACCCAGAATAAAGGGGGTAGGCGTGACTGCAGATTTGAAATCCCAAGGGAAATTTGAGGGAGATAACTTCGGGTAAAAATAGACCCAAGGTACTCGCCCCCTTTTGGGGCAGATCGGAACACAATAAGAAGGGTGAGAGGAGAGAAAGGGGGGGAACGAGGGGAGAAACGAAAAGAGAGACAGAGAGAGAGAGGCGGGAATCTCGGGGGGAGAAAGCAGGAGATGAGGGAGGGAGAAGAAAACCAAGTTTAAGTTACATGGAAGCGCGAGGAAGGACGGGGAGATTTGGGAGAGAGAGAGGTTGCTAATAATGAAGAAGAAAAAAAAAAGAAAAAAAAAAAGAAACAACCCTTCCATTTTTTAAAAAGCAGATAGAAGGGGGAGAGAGAGGAGAGTGCAATGCGTTAAGCAGGGGGAAAGAAAAGGGGAAAAAAATTGAGTTGATTTTCACTGTTCTTCCTCACGGGGGTTCGACCCCATACTTGGCCCCGGCCACTTTCCTCAGCAGTCCCCCCGACCCGGTGCCCGCAGTCCCGCTTTACCGGTGCAAATAGACCAACACCCGTGCCCGCATTGTGGTGTTGTGAAAAATGACAGTGAAAAGAAAAAGAAAAAAAAGAAAAGACAGGATTCGTGAATGTTAAGATCACCTGGGGCCCGGAAAAATAGAAATCTATTTATACCCGGGTTATTTTAAAGATGTTTTAGAAATGATTTTGTGAAATGCAGGAAAGAGAGAATGTTTTATTTCATTTGATTCCCTATGCATTGAGTTTTGTTTTTGACATGTGTGTAAAGTTTTGCTTTACTAGTGGTTTGTGTGACGAAGATGGGTTTTGAATGAGATTTTAAGCAAGCTTTTATGTGTTTGGGGGTGTGCGTAGTCCCCTCCATGACTCACCCGAGGTTGACAATTTTTTGGGGGCCCTCCCAGGAAAATTTCCCCTTTTTTGTAATTTTCAACTTCTCGGGAAGGAAGCTGGGGGGGGTTTCAAGTGTTTTAATCAAAGACAAGGGGTTGTCTTACTGTATGTTCCCAAGATATTTAAAAATACTGGTTTGGATTGCTCCAAGATGTAATACTAGGCTTGGCTTTTCGCCCCAGGAAATTTATTTTCGCCAGAGCCTATAATTCGCTCTCTAGTTGGGCGGCGCTGGGCGTCTTAAAAAATAACTGTTTCCCAAGCAAATTTTATCTTCATGGTTGGTAACTCCTCGTTCGGAAACCACCATTTTGGGCTGTCGAGTAAAAAATTGTGTTCAAAAAAAAAAAAAAAAAAAAAAAAAAAAAGGATACAAATGGCGAAAAAAGAACCCCCTATTGAACAACTCGTGAGCGTCGCTCGTTTCTGGGTTTATCAGGAGATGAGTTGCGTGCATTCGTTAAAAACCCGCAAAATGGAAAGGGAGAACGCCGGAAAGACGCCGTTTGCCGAGAGATAGCATTACCCGAGCGGGAAAAGGAAAAGCTAGCGCAACGCGGAAACGAGAGAAAAAGGGAAAAGGGGGAAACAGAAAGAATGAAGAGGGAACAGAAAAATTAAGGATTCAGCTGCGAAACGCGGGGGAAAACAGAAAAAATAGGGAAGCGCGGGAAACAAAAAAGAAGAACGGAAACAGAAAGATTAAAGGTTAAATTAAGTTGGAGAAAGTAGAATACAAAGGGGGCCCACCGGGAGGGAGTTAGTTTCCAGTGACTTGTGCGCAGCTAGCTCCCGACCCAAGTTCCCAAAATTCTCTGAAGGAACCTTTTCGATTGATGAAATCATCGTTTCGAAACGTTTGCGACCATCAGGGTTGGCCTCCAGAAGAGGGGGCAGTCATTTTGTCTGCTTTATTGAGGGGTTTAAGGCATTAGATTTTCACTGCTTGCCAGAGACACCCAATTGTTTTTGGTGGGGTGAAGGAAATCTTTAAAAATAAAGGGATTTACCTCACAAGGAAGGTTTTAGAAAGAAATTTCTTTCAGCAGATTGCAAGCGGGAAACGACAATTTGTTTTTTGCACGTTTAGATCAATTTTGGAAGTGGTTAGAGTTGAGCGGTACGAAGAAGGAGTTCGCGAGTTTAAAGAGTAGTTTGAAAGAAAGATTTTGTCCCGGTTGCGGCCCCGAGTTACCATCATTTGAAAGAGAGACAGCCAAAACAGCAGGAGAGTTTTTGAAGTTCGCGAGGGGTTTTAAAAAGGCAGTTTGGGCACTAAGGGCAGGAGAAAAAAGGTCCAGGCACGGTGGAAGAGTGCAAGGAGACCAGGGGGTTTTCTGCAAAGTCTGCAAAACCCGGGTGGGGCAGAAGGAAGGGCAAAGGGACATTAGGGTTTTATTTGTACAAAAAGGGGAAAGTGGCGAGGGATTTCGCATGAGGTTCCAGGCGAGCCTTGCAAGAGGGGGATAGGGTCGCCGGGGAAACGCCCCGCAGTGGAACCAAAAGGGGACAGTCTGAAGGGGGAGGCGCCCTTTTGGGTAGCACTGGACGCAGCGTGTCAGGGATAGAGGGCCAGGCTGAGTGGTTCGTTCCGTGGAAGAAGGGTGGATTGGCCGCAGAGGGAAAGGTTACGGCACGGGTTTTTTATGCGGGGTAACCAACAAAGCGGTCGAGAAAGGGGATTGACAGGGCAAATCCAGACGACTCTAACTGGCACTGTGAGGGGGGTTTCCCCTTGCTAAGATAGAAAATACGTACCCCTTTCTTCTCAGGCGGTTGTCTGCGTTGGGTGGAAAACCCCTCTGATTTGTCATTGGAAAATTTTTCCCGGGGCAAGGGACCCGGGGTCCGAGTTGTTACTGCACAGGGCAGCAGTTCAAACACGGGGCAAAAGGGGGAAAGGGTGTAACCCCTTAGTCGTTCCGGGAAGGAAGTCGGATGATTTCGCCTGTGAGTTTAGGGCAGCGCAGGAACAAGACCCTTCGCTCGTGAAGTTTGGGGGTTGGCAAGAGGTGGAGGAAAACAGGGGGAGAGGGGTTAAAGACCCGGGGGGGGAGAGTGCCCGGGGGCAAAGGGAAATTTCCCTTTTGTGAAAGGGGCCCGGGCTTGGGGTTTAAAAAGGGATAAAAAC
>CM031615.1:259031-260112 GCA_018398815.1 Conus ventricosus
TTCTCTCCTTTTACTGCTTTGTTTTCTTCTTTGTCTTTGTTTTTCTCTCCTTCTTTTACTGCTTTGTTTTCTTCTTTGTCTTTTGTTTTTCTCTCCTTCTTTTACTGCTTTGTTTTTTCTTTGTCTTTTGTTTTTCTCTCCTTCTTTTACTGCTTTGTTTTCTTCTTTGTCTTTGTTTTTCTCTCCTTCTTTTACTGCTTTGTTTTCTTCTTTGTCTTTTGTTTTTCTCTCCTTCTTTTACTGCTTTGTTTTCTTCTTTGTCTTTGTTTTTCTCTCCTTTTACTGCTTTGTTTTCTTCTTTGTCTTTATTTTTCTCTCCTTCTTTTACTGTTTTGTTTTCTTCTTTGTCTTTATTTTTCTCTCCTTCTTTTACTGCTTTGTTTGTTTTTTGTCTTTTGTTTTTCTCTCCTTCTTTTACTGCTTTGTTTTCTTCTTTGTCTTTATTTTTCTCTCCTTCTTTTACTGTTTTGTTGGTGTTGGTGTTGTTATTGTGGTTCTTCTTCATCATCTCTCTTTTCCTGTTTTTTATCTTTCCTTCTTTCTTTCTTTCTTTCTTTCTTTCTTAATCTTTCTTTCTTTCTTTCTTTTCTTCCTTTCTTTCTTTCTTTCTTTCATTCCTCTTTCTCCTCCTCCTCCTTTTTCTTCTTCTTCTTCTTTCTTTCTTTCTTTCTTTTCGTGTCTTTTTCTCTTCTTCACTTTTCTTTTTTTTCCCTCTCCTTTTCTTTCTTTCTTTAATTTCTTTCTTTCCTTCCTCCTCCTCCTCCTCCCTCTTTCTCTCTCTCTCACCCCCCACCCCTTTTTTTCATCGGATTATCGCCATTTACGTCCAGTCACATCACCCAGTTTATAACTGTCGTCGTCTGTCATATCACCCAGTTTATAACTGTCGTCGTCTGTCATATCACCCAGTTTATATAACTGTTGTCGTGTGTCATATCACCCAGTTTATAACTGTCGTCGTCTGTCATATCACCCAGTTTATAACTGTCGTCGTGTGTCATATCACCCAGTTTATAACTGTCGTCGTCTGTCATATCACCCAGTTTATAACTGTCGTCTGTCATATCACCCAGTTTATAAC
>CM031615.1:260212-290212 GCA_018398815.1 Conus ventricosus
TGTCGTCGTCTGTCATATCACCCAGTTTATAATTGTCGTCGTGTGTCACATGACCCAGTTTATAACTGGCGTCGTCTGTCATATGACCCAGTTTATAACTAGCGTCGTCTGTCATATCACCCAGTTTTTAACTGTCGTCTGTCATATCACCCAGTTTTTTTTTCCACTACTATCTCTTTTATCGTTTCCTTTTTCTTTTTCTTTTTTTCTCCTCTTTTCTCCTCTTTCTCCAATCAACCCCTTACGCACCATGCATTGTCTGTATGTCTTCTCATAAATGGACACCTTTAGCTGATTTTAGTGTTTTGACGCTTGATACAAAATGTCTGGGTTTGTTAGTGTTCTAATGTGTGGTGTACTGGCACTCTCACTCGAATAATGCGCTGCTTATAAAAAGAAGACAATATAAATGAAACAAAAGACTTCATCATTTTCTTTTCTTACAGTTTTTCCAGGAGAGAGAGAGAAAGAAAGAGAGAGAGATAGGGAAAGGGAGAGAGGGGGAGAGAGAGAGTGAGAGAAAGAGAGAGAGAGAGAGAGAGAGAGAGAGAGAGAGAGAGGAGAGAGGGGAGAGAGAGGAGAGAGAGGAGAGGAGAGAGAGAGAGAAAAGACGGACACAGAAAAGAAGACAGACAAGTAGAGAGACAGGCAGACAGACGACAGAGGTGGGCATCGTAGATATGTATGTAAATGTGTTAAAACCCGGTCACCACTTAGCTTTTCCCCGATAAAGGCATCCCCCCCTCCCTTCTCCCCCCCCCCCCCCCCCTTTCTTTTTTCAGCACTTTCCTACCACCCAGATCCGTGTCTTACCTTTACTGTATACATTTGTATGCAAATTTTAGGGGGAAAAAAAAAGGGAAATATTCGACATCCATCGCAGTCAAACCTTGTAGTCATCCTTGACGAAAAAACGACGAAACCAAATGCAAGGACGACACCGGGAAAAGAAGATTAAGCAAAACAGGAGGCACAGACGATGCTCACTCCTAAATCTCGGAAATTGGACAATTCCCCAAAGATGCTACCCTTATAGAGAAAAGGAAGTCTACAAGGGAGACATGAGGAAAATCAAGAAGCGAGATGATAAGTTAAATGTATGAGTGTGTGTGTGTGTGTGTGTGTGTGTGTGTGTGTGTGTGTGTGTGTGTGTGTGTGTGTGTGTGTGTGTGCGCCGCGCGTGCGTATTGTGTGTGCGTGTGTGTGTGTGCGCGAGCGCACATGTCGGAGTGGATGTGAGTGTGCTATTTGTGAATGTGATGATATCACCCAGTTTATAACTGGCGTCGTTTTGTCATATCACCCAGTTTATAACTGGCGTCGTCTGTCATATCCCCCAGTTTATAACTGTCATCTGTCATATCACCCAGTTTATAACTGTCGTCGTCTGTCATATCACCCGTTATAACTGTCGTCGTTGTCATATCCCCCAGAGAACAGCATTTTACCAATCCTGGCTCACTTCGGTCCTCAACCAGTTCGGACGAAGTGACCCAGGATTCGTAAATGCTGTTCTCTGACAAGTAAGACTTCAATAACCAAAATAACGATATCTACAAACAACATACTGTGTAGGGTTACCCGTTTTCAATACTAATTTACTAAACTTTTCAGATTTCAGTTTTTGTTTTAATCCTGTGTTTTTCTGGTCATTTTCAATAAAAAATCATTTTCACGCAAACATTCTTCAAATGAGCCCCTGTCTTTCATGTGAAATAACACTACAGTCTTTAACTGTTCTCTAAAGTCTTTTAAAACTGGTTATATTTTTGGCATAAAATCCACACACTTTATCCTGGCATGTTTTCCACTGAAAGCAAGTTTTGATAAAGTGTTTCTCTTTTTAACTATGTCTCTTTCTGCTGAAACAGTCATCTTTAATAAATGTGTCTGCGTTCCTTCAAACATCTATAAAACTGTTCTAATACACTCACTCAGTTTATTGCTGGGATCAACTAAATATATGTCATCATCTGTCCATTTTAAACCTTCTATCATGATATGCTTTGTTCCATTTAAGTTTTTGGACAGAAAACCACAAAAATGATTAAAATTATAACGATAAACTGTTTGTAACAGGTCGAGGATAAATATTGTTTTTCCACAACCGTTCTGCCCACAATCAATGAGCAATGAGGAGTTTTTGTCATAAAGTTTAAATGCTCCATAGTTTTTATAACAGAGTTTAATCTAATCCAGTTATTATTTTTATCATACTCTCCGTCAAAACTTGTTCAGTATAATAAAACCCTACGAGGCCTAAATGTGTAAGATTATCCAATTCAGTTCTGTAAGTTGTTTCTATTTAAGTCAACGTGATTTTTTTGCTTGTTGTTATGATCTTAATATCCTCACCATTGTGAAGAACGACGACAACAACGTTAAGGGTTTAACGTCTAAGTTTTGCCCGCTAATATTAATTCCTTTTATAAGGTCATCATAACGCCCACAACCCCCTCCCCCTCCACATCTTTAAGACAGAAATTTCAAATATCATTGTGAACGTGTCCTAATTTTCTGCTTGGGAAAAAACTGTAATTTTTGTAGAAGCTTTTTTACAACTGTTTCTTTTCTGTGGAGGATTGTACTGCTTTTTTTCCCTACGGCGTTATTTCAATTTCTTTCCGACTATTGTCGTCCGGCATAGACTTTTCATGTAAAGGGCAGAGTTGAATGCTTTTCTGAAACTTTTTTGACGGCCCAAAATTGTAAATGGGCTTATGAATTCAAATTTTATTTCCCATTTAAATATGGTTCTAAGTGCCATTTGAGGTCAGGTTTTCGAACTATTTTATATTCATACTGGCCAACATTATTTGCCTCTAGATTGCGCAGCTGTTTCTAGTTTAGGAAACTTTTTGCTGTCGCCAACCTCTTTGCGTTTATAATCACCATTTTAGGTACTCAAAACCATTTCAAAGCGCCTATCTCACCGTTCTGTTCAAAGTCCGCAACGTCTGCAAGGTCTTTTAATTCTAAAGTTATTTCAAACCCCACAGGTGCTAATGTAACTCCTGGTTCTTCTGGCCCACGCGACATTTTTTAGAAAAAACTTATTATTTTATTTCTAAAACAATGTGTAGGTTAAACACATTTCACAACTTTCCCCGCTTTGTCTTTGTTTTTATATTAAATGATCCCAAACCCCCCACAAACTAATCTTTTAAACTGTAAATTAGGGAATTGTATAATTTCATATCGCAATATTTCAGCTTTCCCCGACGGAAGAGCTCTTAAAACGTTGAGGGCCTTCCATCATATAAGTTTTTATCAGTGCTCAGCTCATCCAAATGAACATAGAGTAATGAATGTAATGCAAGATCGAGCGGACTTTCCCCCTCAAACGTAGTTTCATCTGGCGAAACACTAAAACTATGAGTGGGTTTGTTGCTAGTTGTAAAGCCTAGCATTTTAGCTAGTCTTTTATCAAAATCGTATTTTGCTCTTCAGGTTTGAATGTTAATATTGTTTTTAGATTTGCATTGTTAAGTTTAAGAGTAATGTCTAAGTTACTCATTGCTTCTTTTAGTGAGCAAACCCCTATAACCATCAGGTATTGTTAACTGGGTTTTAACGTCGTTTGTTCCCTTTCTATTTTGTAATCTTATTATTTCCCCTTGGCTTCAGTTATATTAAAACCATACGACTTTGTAAAATATTTCATGGAGCGCGACCGTTTTGGCCCCCGCAATTGTTTTCAATAGCATGTTCTAAAACCCAAGGACGGTCTTGAAGTTGTTATTTTTTCAAACATTTTTTTTAAAAAAAATAAAAATGAGTGCTTTCAAATATACTGATGCAAAATATTTGTGGGGCCGCACTACAATCCTAAAAAATTAGCAACTGATACTCTTGACATTGCTGTGACCCAGACGCCTCTTTTCATAAAAAGGTGAGTACTCCATTGAGAGCTTATCTTAACCCCCCCATTGAAAAAGAGCACATCCCGAAGCGTGGTTTAGTCATCCGTTTTCAGTTTTATCAGAACTCATGTTTAAACTTTGCAGTGTATTGTGCATCAACTGGGTGGTGGAGTGTCGTATGCTAATCATATAACTCATCCTGTTCATTGGTGAGGTAGAGTACAGATTTTCATTTTTATTTAACACCTTCAGACTTATTTGACTGAACTGCAAGCGCCATTACTGAATGAACAAATCGTATTAAAAAATTCCATTCATCAACAGAATATACAGAAGGCTTTTGAAAGATCTGTACGAATGCAATAATTACACAAGACAACCTTTAGACAAAAGTGGATCTAGATCATGGCAAAGGCACCCCTTAATATTCGTGCCACGCCACAGAAAGTATAAATTGTCCTTGAAACCTCCTTTAAAAATTGATTCTGGGCCCTGGATCCATAGAGCAAGAGCATACAACATCATGGACAACATTTATCTTAGACACTTCTAAGGGCCCTAACCTAAGCGGGAATAGAACGAATAAACGACTCTATTCGAACTTACGTTTGGTGTATGCTAGGTGCGCAAGCACAGGCAAGATCGAGCATAACTGATCCTTTCTACTGATCTTTGATGCACAAAAACGATTACTTAGCAAATTTAGAGACGCCATTAATACTAACAGTTATTATACCTTCAAGTATTTCAAAGGTACCAACAATTTTTCACAATACGCAGATCGAAAGTGTAAGCTTTGCTAGTTGTGGCACTGGTTTATACATGCTGCCGTTCTGTACCTCAGACTCCAGATAGTACAATAATAACCTATATATAATGAAAATTCTTAGCAGGCACTGAACAGAAGGTTGGGAAAAACGACATAAATTCTGAGCCAGATGATATTTACAAACAAAAGAAAAGAACGCCCAAGATTAAGTCATGCTATCCCCGAATCCACCCCCCCAAAGTCATTGAGAAGACTCAGCAAAGCTTTGCGGACTCTGTTCGCGATGACCATGAATAAGCAAAGACAGCGCTTGTTCTGGATTGACTGGCCTAGGGATTACTCGTTCCTTTATTTTACTAAATATTAATTCCAACTATAAAGAGAACTAAATGCCCAAAAGTGCTCTGCGGCCATAAAGCCAACAACTTTGCTTGCAGTAGACAAAAGCCACTAACTAACAACCCCCTATATACCCGGTAAGCGTCCACGGCTATACTGGCTAATTTTTTTTAATTAAATTCGCAAGATGATCAACTGTTTTTTTACCCATGTTTATCAGGTGAGAGGCGAATGGTTGGCGGCGGCACTGGACTTTGACCTCCACCGCCCAGCCGCCGCCTGAAATAGCCAACACCAGTGTACAATTGGCAAATCCTAAGGCTGTTATAACGCTTAAACTAAATGTGACTCCTTGCACTCAAAAACACGTGTTCGGATTCGTTCTGCTAGTCGTTGTGTTTTCAATATAAAATTATTTCGGATAGTTTCATCATATTCTATTCACATCACTTGAGTTCGTAATTGGGTCTCGGTTAGTAGTTAGCACTTCTAGTCTTGCTGATCTCTCTTGTTCAAGATCTTTTAGTCTATGTTATTCTTCTTAAATATCATGCCCTAAGTATGCGTCATCAGCCTCAAAACGAGTATTTTTCTTTCTCTTCTTATATGCCCATCTAGTTCACCTAGTGTTGGCAAAAAAATTAGTTTTTAAATTTTTTCGCCTCTGATGGTTCTTAAAAGCATGATCAAGGGCCTCTATTTCTCTATTCTCGCATGGGAACGTGATCGTGTATAGTCCTTATAAAAACGGCTGTTTCTTCTTCTGAAAAACTGATTCTGCTTCTATACATAATTAATTCACCTCTGATTGATTTAATTCTTTAAGTTTTCCATGTTATATGCATTTTGGTAATCTGTATGGGAGTTCTTGCAGTGTGTTATTGAAGTTTAGCAACTGCCTCCGCCCTAAATTTTGGCCTAGGGACAAGGCCAAGGCGATATAGATCATTCACACGAGTCTATTTCTAATTGAACCCACGGCAAAAAAACTATGATGGGTCTTTTTTAGTTGTAAGCTGAACACGTTGTCCTTGGTCCGCACCTTCACCAACAAATGGTCATCTTTTACTACTTCAAAATCCTTAGGGTCTATAAAATCGGAGGTTCTTGGCCTACACTTGGTATAATGGATCTGACCTTACTTTTTCTGATATTTATACCGACTAGAGTAGGAATGGACTCCCGCTTTTCTACTAATTCATCATGCAATGAGAGCCCCGAGCGATGGCCGCTCCCAAGGGGAATCACTCCTGTCGACTCACGATCCCCCGAAAAAAAACAAACATAATCTTCATCTTCAATGCCTGCCATGTTATCTTTAATAATTAATTTTTTATTTTGTTTATAAAAAAATGTTACAAGCAAAAAGGCTCGAATGTTGCACTGCATGGAGAAGACAGGAAAGACCCCTTTGGCGTGAAGGGAAATTACACGGAATCTAATCCATGAATATCCGAAAAAATCCCTCAACAATTGCTGCAAGATCAAATTCTTACGTCAAATATCCTTCCGGACCTGAGGATCAGATGAAGTACATGTGCCAGCTCTGCGCGTACTTACATACAAAAAAGATACTCGATACAACAACAGACACAAACAGGACCAGTTGTCCAGAATTTTGTGTCGGGCAATTGATACGAAAATTTCTATAAAACAATAGGGGCAAGAAAATATTTTCTTAACCCCAATGCAAACGATATATTTAACCTATACTGATCTATGGCTAACGGGCATGAAAGGGCTGGATCATTGCGTTACAAGAATCCGAAAATGAAGAAGCCCAAAACCTAGACTAGCGCGCTGCAGACAACCACAGACGGCAAACAGTATTTAGCCGAAAAGTTTTGCGTCTGAAATCGCATTTCCAATACCCTTAGCTTTTGAGTATGTTGTAACCTGCGCATGCGCCATACTATACAAGAGCCATATAAAAGCCAGACTGTCAAAGAACTCCTTTATAACGAATACCAACGTGTATCAGATCAACAGACAACCGCCTCAAAGTACAGCATTTCTGACATACTCCGTTAGAAGTTTGACGTTGTTAAGCACCCCTAATTTAAGCAAGGCTGATTGGCAACAATATCAGTCAAAATTAGCAATATATTACAAGAGTGATTCATCATACAACATATCCCAAAGCAGGGCAGACACTAAATGAATTTTAGTATTTAGTGTCGCAGCAGCAGCAAGATGACGCTTTACACCGGGATTTATATTGCTGAGTGAAGAAGACGAACCGTTCCAAAGAGCAAGTGAAAAGTTTTTTATAAATCCTAACCTCGCGACAGAGTGCATGTACAATATGATGGGTAGTCCTAACAAATCTACGCTAGCGGGCTAAGACCTTATTATCATCCTTTGACGCAAATAAGAAACATGTTTGGGGTGGTGGCGGGGTAAAACCTCATAACAGCAGACCAAGAGTCTACCACGATTTACCTCTTCACAAGTTAGGCTTGATGATACTTAAAAACAACGAACAAACGGTTTAAATGGATGACCTAAGGTCAACAGAGGATCAATCAGTTGCAATGGAAGCGGGAGAATCTGTGAGCGACTAATAAACCTACCCATTGATAAAGAAGAAGAAGCCGAAAAACCGCTTAATGTACAATAATGTTTATTAATATATGCTGCGCACAGAAAATATTGACAATAACAGATAAAAAATATACAATCCTAAATTATTTTTATTTTATAAAAAGCATGTGTTCAAGTATTAATCCAAATGTGCCTCCCGCGCCGCCAAAAGAATAGATAGTAGAAACCCCTAACATACAAAACCTTTAGATTAACAAAATTACGCAAATGCAGCCAGATCCTGAATCAAGAGGGGCTTTAAAATACAGCAAAACCAACCGACGTATTCTGCTGCCTTTAATGCTGTTACATATGTTACTACTGGAGTACATCGACAATAAGAGCTACTTATCAGCAGGAGAACGAAGTATGGACTCTTAGCAACGGCATAGGCGTACCCGAGCTTTTAACCTCTTAGGAGTTTTGTCTTAGCTCTCGTCTGTGTTATCCTTAGCTTGTAAGTGCGGCTGTGGCAAAAAATTAAACACTAAACTCCAAAAGCACACAGCAATGGTCAACTAATAACGGCTAAACTTAGTTCGTTATAAACTGACCATAAATAAAGCGCTGGTTGACTCAAACATCACGGATGAAGAATTTAGTCGATTACCAGGCCGATTTTGAAGACTACAAAAGACAAAAGTATGATCTTCAAAGACAGGCGAGGCAAGTTTTTCTCAACAGGCCAGACCCCGAGCAGATAAAAAAAAGATGCTTAAAAAAAGTAAACCGAGTACATTAAACTCTGTTCTAAACAGCTCACAGTATAACAACACCGAAGGGTATTTTATAATTTAGTTAGGAGTCCAAGCGCAAAAAGACCGTTTGATATTGAATCTGATTAATTATTTTTTTTTAATTTAAATAATATTTATGAGATAGAAAAAGAAGCTCAACATGGCTAAGATATAAGAAGGGCAAAACAATTTTTTGAGGAATGCATGAGAGAGAGCGTTCATCAAGAGCACAGAATTGAATGATCTAGGAATCATGATCCAGCAAACGTGCCGGACAAGCGTTGTACATGCATTTCACAAGTTCCAAGTAAACTACTAATAGACCCGCCATATAAAAGTAATGTTAGCTGTGTTTTAAATCGGCTATGTAACAAAAACTGAAGAAAATCTAGAAGTCTGGGTACTCAACAAAACAACAAACAACTGTTCTTTTCACATAACGACTTAAACAACCCGGTTTGCAGCCGAACTGCTTATCACAGTTTGACGCTGCTGGCAGAAGAAGCCCAAAAGAGAGGCTCTGGTAGGTCCGGTAGGGCGAAGTCTTAGAGAATCAGATTACAACAGGCTAAGATCTGCGCCGATTGTGTGGTAAGGCTTACATTTTCCACTACCTCCAGCCATTTAGTTGCAAAAAAAGCAGTTTCTAAAAACATAAATACTACAGACAATAAATGATTTTATGTGGAGTGTATCTTGCAAGGCATGCATCACTGACCGCAAAAACGCAGCGAGATTGTCTAATACTATCACCCGTACATCATTGATCTAACTTTAGTAGGGTGTCCTAATCCTGTACGTGAAGACCAAATTGATCGGTATTGAAGGAACAAAACCAACCAATAACTGTATTAATGTATACAGCATGGGATGCGGTGAAACAAATTTGGTGCCAATTAAAGTGTCCAAGAACAGTCCAGTACAATTGGCGAACCAACAAAAATCATGTATAGAATTACTACTGATGTTTTCACCAGCGGCAGCGGGGCTAACCACCGCATTACACATAAATACGAACACATGAATAAACTATGAGCAGCAAACTCAAAAGATGGCACAAACAAGAAATTCGGTAGAAATGATTAACAGAAAGCCATCAGATCACGAAGAGCCCCAAGCGAACAAAAGAACATTGTAACGGCCCAGTTGACTGTTATACAGAACAAATTACGACGCCCCCACCTGGATCTAAATTAGTTTTAAGAACTGAAAAAACTGCCACATTCTCCATATGTAGTTTTAACGCGACTTCGAATCACTCCCTCATAGTTCCTTATGAAGGGCCAGCACTCCACAAAAAACTACGAAAAACAGTCATAATGAGTAAGTCAACAGATTTGGTTCATTTGCCTTCATTGTTAGTCAGTCGGCATTGGCGCCCAATCAGTCACCAGAATTATACAGAGGCCCAAATGCGGCTAGAAGATTTTTATACAGCGGGCATGCAGCAATGCGCATGACTGATCTAATAAATCTAAACTTATCTGAAATCATAATATGGCGCCTGAAGACCAAACAACAGTATGACTCAGCCACACATTGTTGGATTGCGGTTTAGGTCTCTCATCAGACGCCAGAGAATCCAAAAGTAAGAGACCATGATCACTTAGCGGAAAGTACATGAGGAAGCGGGCGCATAACAAATGCAATCTTCAACTAAAGTTTGGATCCTAAGACATGGAAGCTGCTGTATTCTACCATAACTTGCGAGGTTACGACTCTCATCTTATAATGAGAAGCAGTGACGAAGCCTATATCAGGTTGCTGCATAAGCAACAGGTCATCAGAAAAGTCCATGTGCTATTAATCTAAATAACATGTCTATTTTAAGACTCTATGCAAACATGAGGGTTCATTAGATCACTGGCTATGTCCTTACAGTCCTGCACAATAACAGAAGAATATTTTGACTCAACATTGTTAGAAAGGGGCGTTTACCACTTATGAGTACATGAACAGTATGTGAACGGGTTGACGAAGATCCACTTCCGCCAACGGATAGCGTACGTATTCTATTCATAGTAGGAAAGGACACAGCGCCATCCGATTCCCAACATGCACAAGCTGCGTGCAGAAGTTAGAGAGAAAAACGATGGGAGACAATCATGACTCTACATGATGGCAGATGTTATGATTGGTTAGCGGACGATCTTTGAAAAATCATAGGAAGCCCATCACGAAACATTACAGCCTGGATCCCCCGCGCATTAAATTTCTTACTGCGCACCGAGGAATGAGATTGGAGCCTTTCTTAAAAGTTTACAGGGACTACAGATTGATTTATTGTCGGCATAAACCAATGAATACAGATGATTAGAAAACGGATTGCGTGGCGGAATTAGTAAGCGACGTGCATCATTACTGTAAATCACACAACAAAAAAATTGACAACTATGATCCAATAAAAGGTCTAACTATACACCTGTCTTTAGACGCAAACAAACTGTATGTGGGCAATGGCGCAATCACTTCCAATAACGTACCTTATTAAAATGTCCACAGGTACGAAAAAAATTCAAAAGGGCTTAAAGAAGAGGTTGAACAGTTTAACCGCCAGATTCAGCAGTCGCGGTTTCAATCAAGAAGATGACTTCGAATTACCTCATGAACTCCAGACCACAGAATGACTATCCATAAGCAGCAGAAAGTCAACAAGATGGATACAAGAGAGCCACCTAACCATGTGCCCAAACTTCGAGGGCAAAAAAAATTATGTCTGTCAATTACAACTTCTACAAATTTTCATTTAAGACAAGGCTAAAAGTTAACGCTGTCCATCGGCAAAATTGCTTTTGATCAAGAACAGTTCATGAAACCATACAATCATGAAGAACAACAGACCTCAAACTAAAACCACAAATGCCTTCAGACAAAGCCTATTTCAAAGCTGATGAGACAACAGCTGTTTTGGAAAGACTATGGAGAATCCGCACAAGCGCAAAGATGTGAGATTAGACAACCAAAGAGAATCGAATGCAATAAACAGACATCAAAACCTAAATATCAGGACTATATAAGAAATCATGATCACCTATTTTGCATAATGATTGAAAACAAGGCAAGTCAAATTAACAAACCTGTATTATATTGGGTTAACTGTTTTAGCAAAATCAAATGCTTTTGATTGTTAGAATTACTTTAATGACTACTATAAGCCCATGAATCCTGAGTCCAGAGTACCTTTTACCCAGAATACATGATAGTTTAGTTATAGATATACCAACTGAAGATCAACTAACAAGACATGGCAAAGGAAGTCGCTCAAGGACATGCGGGATAGGTATGACACGTCCGATTATCCTACAGACACGCCATTTGACATTCAATTAACACAAGAAGGTTTTAGGAAAGCTGAAGGATGAATTATCTGGAAAGGTGAACAAGGAGATAAGTGATGTGGGGTTTAAAGGTAAACAATGTATCACTATCATTTCGAGCCAGGAGAAAATCATTAAGAACGCAAAGGGAATATCTCGAGCAGCGTATGTGCAGTCAAACATAATCGCATGACAAACTACAAAGACGCATTGTATTGGCAAAAATGACTTATCCATCATGACAACGAAAAACTGCGATGTCTAATCAACAATGAGAATCAACACAACAGATGAAACAAAGAAGTCAATATAAAGAACAAAACAAACACAACGTTTGTTTATTATAATCTCAGAGTTTTCATATGCAAATCGGCACAGTGAGGATACCGTAACTTAATTAAAAGCGGAACTGTGCCCGGCGGGATTATCAGCAGTTCTTCCTTCCCAAAAGATTCAAAGAGGAGCAGGTTGTTTTGTTGTGTCAGATTTCTCGAGATAAACTAAAACAACACGGGCGGATTATCATTTTTTACAATATCTATTTATTTCGAATGGATCAACACACTCCAAACACGGATCGGTTGCCCTGATGCGAGTGTCCCCTTCTGCTTCCCCCCGGTAAATAAAGGTACCTTCCATCAGGACCAAATGGTAATAGTTTTGCCGGATGGAAGACTCTCCTTCAACAGCATTTATATTTATTATCTTATTGAATTGCTTGTACTGGTAATAGGCCATTTAAATACTTCATTATTCATTGTCGCGCAAAACTGAGGGCATGTCTTCTAACCCATTCTGTGTTGCGAGTATTGTCAATCAGCTCTCAAGAGATAACTGGTCGGAAAAAGTCTTATCGGCTAACTGTTTTGTTAAAGTTTCGACTAAAGCCTTTATCTTTGAACTCCTGAATGCCTCTTTAAATGGTAACTCTGTGTTTTAACAAAAATTGAATCACTTGCCTTTTTAATTCTTACCCATCATCGTGACTTGAATCATGCGAGAAAAGTTAGTCGGGGAGCCTCGCTGGTATATCATCTGTATGGCAACAGCAACAGCAGAAGCACTCTTTTGTGTTAAAAGGTTCTCATCTATGTATCTTGACGCCATGTCAAGAACTGTGAGAGTATAGCGTAACTAAAATCTTGTATCTGACTAATCCTCAACAGCGGGTAAATATAAAAAAGGACCCATTGAATGGGGTGTCGTTCGGTATTGTAATAAACAAAGTGTGGTCACTGTATTCGATCTCGTGGCAGGTAAATACATTTGGCCAAATTGCTAGTTTAGATAAATCCATTCCTTTGCTGTTAGATCACAGTGACCCCCTGCCGCTTGGCTTAAGCTTAATTAATTGCTGTGATGCGCCTTTCCAAAAACCTTTGGTCGAATCATCGATGTTGTTCATATATTAAATATTTCAGCCAATATTAATGTGCAACAAAATACACAACAGTCAAACCAACTGACAATAAACTGATTTCTAGCATCTTTTGTTTATTTTCAGATGGTTGAAACAAGTTCTGAATTTTGGTGGGGGCAATGTCACGAGTGATTAGCCTGTTACTAGAAAATATAGTTTTATAGCTTTGATCAACATTATTAAATGTGTAAGCATGCATGCCCCTGTCCCTTTTCAGTGTGTCATTAATAAAATCTAACTGCTTCAGTCTCTGCCTTTCATAGCGTCCCTGTGCAGCAGCTAGTTGCTCCAAAGCTTTGTATATGACTTATTCTCTCACCTCGCTCTGCCGTCAATACCCCAGTTTACTAAATGCGAAATTACTTCCAGCTAAAAGCAACGCATTCACCATAGGGGGGGGGCGCAGCGCCGCCTATCATTAATGCGAGTGAAGCCATTTTTTATAACTGTATTTTTTTCTTATACATATTTAAATTGTCCTGAATTATCCTTGCTTAACTAGCAAATCTTTCGTAGCACCGAAGATTTCGCAATGAAAGCAATCACCTTTAGCTGAATCCTACCTCACAGTCTAGTATTCCAAGATCTCTGGTTTAATTCTTAACCCTAATGAGGCTTTTACCAAGCATAGAGTAACCAACACTTAAGTCCTCCAATAACAGCAGAATGTATCCAAGGTTAGCAACAGTTTTTATCGGTGCACATTTTTATATAAAATACAAATCATTTATAATTATTAAAAACATGAACCAGTGATGACTACTACAGCTACAAGCGGCCTAAACCTGCCTTGAACTATGAATGAACTCAAGTTGATGATCAAGCTATTATGTCCCAAAAAGGAGAGGCTGATTCTTTGGCAGCATGTGGGAAAACAAAACAGTTCCTCGAACAGCATTCAAGCATTGAACAAATTCACCAGATGCCGCCGGCAAGACATTTGTAAAGTATCATAACAGGTAAGACGCGCAGCTGGGGTCTAGACAGGTGAAAAGTAGTGGGGCAAAACGTTCTTAGGTTTGGTATATACACCTAGTCATAGATTTGCTCCATTGAATCAGAACAAGAATTTATGTATGATTTAACGCAGGATCCAGTTTTAACCAAGTCATAGAGAGTCACTAGGAGTGATCTATACTACAGATTTGGAACATATGTTTAACGCCATTAATCCAGGGAGTTAATAACTTTTAATCATAAAGATTTTAATTCCCTTCAAAAATGAACGATCTAGGAAAATCCAGCAGAATCAGAAAACACTGAATCAGGAGGAGAAAGTAACCAAGCCAGAAAATCCCAGAACCCACTGAATCAGGTGGAGACCATATAAAAAACCTGAGGGCGTGTATTGAAAGCCAGGAAAAAAATTAGCAGGAGTGGAACAGACAAAAAAATTAATGTTACAGAAAATGACTCATCAAGAACACAAAACACCCGCCACCTCCAGAACAAGTAGATTCAATGGCACTAAAAAACTCCATGTGATTCAATGGCCCCAAAGACTTCATGGAAATAAAATAGTTTGAAACTTAACACAGTTATAGCCATTTTTGGCGCCCTTGGCAGCTGGCTGTGGCCAGTTAATTATGGTTCAAAAACATATATAGCCAATGGCAACCAACAAACGGAAGATAAAAAACACCTAGAACGTTAAATACAGAAAAGACAACTGCACGCCAAAAAACCGTCAACAACAAAAGATCATATTGATCCAATTATAAAGCAATAATAATTTTAATTATTTAATACAAATACAACCTGCGTATTATAAAAAGAAAAAGTTCAAAAAATAAAGACATGGATTCTAAAAAAGACATTTCCATAGACCAAATTGTACTCAATGACAATGCGGTTGCTACGGATGTCAGACCTTTCCTTTAAAGATCTATGCCGAGAACGCTGAGCAAGACATCCACAACGATGACGCGATTTTTTTGAGCTGTGTTGTACTAATATTAGGCATCAGCTATTTATGATAAGAAACATAGATTGTATTTTATTTGATAATTAATAAAGAACTTGAATAAGAACTTGGATGTCTTAGAGGAGACTTAGTTATGATCTTGAGGTGACTTAAATATCAAGAACTATAATATAAAAACTTAAACACAAGAACTTATTAAAACTGAAGTATTCATTACAAAACTTAAATTAAAAACCTTAATTAAGAACTTGGGTGAATCCTTGAATTGACTTAAGTTAAGTACTTAAAAGTGACTTAAATGTGTGCATGGCGAGGGGAGGAGGTGTGCATGCGTGGGGTGTGGGGTGGGGGGACGGAGGTGTGCAATGCGTGGGGTGGGGTGGGGGGAGTGAGGTGTGCATGCGTGGGGTGGGGGTGGGGCCCCTCTGCCCCCCGTTACGATCACCACTACATCCTGTTAGACACATCAGCTAAATATACCTTCATATAATAACCTGTTATTTATAGAAGCAGTCAGCAAGGTGCGGATTTCCCCACAGACCCTCTTGCTGGCTAAAAAAGCCTTCAAGTAAAAACGGCTATTTTGCAAGGCGGATTTCCCCACAGGTCCTCTTGGCAGCTAAAAATAGCCGTACATGTAAAAACGCTAATAATACGGAAAACAAGGCGGCTTTCCCCGCAGTCCCTCTTGCTGCTGCAACTTTCACAATAACACTGTTATAAGCTCCCAACAGCACAACGCACCACCACCACCCCTCACCACCTCTGGCGTCGGCAGCGAGGGCAAAGGTCGACAGGTGGGAGTTGTGACGGTCAGCAGAGGCCGCGGCGCTGTCTGCCGCGAGCTGGCTTGGCGAGGAAGTGAAACGGTGGTGGCGGACAGAAAGAAAGAAAAAAAAGAAGAAAGCAAGGGGGTGATCAACGTTACGCCACTTGAAATGAGCTGGGCTGCTGTTGAGGGCCGAACAGAGTGAAACACACCCTACCACTGCCTCCACCTCCCCACCACCCCGCACACACACACACACACACAACATTCTAGCGGCGACATCAGCACTCACTCCTCTACACTAAAAATACGACGTACATGTAAAAACGGCTATATAACGCAAGGCTGACTTCCGCCCGGCCGCCACCCCGGCTACGGCCCTACAACTCCTCCCCATACTGGAGATGTACTAAGGTCTGCCTAGCCCACTCTAGTTTGTTTGCCAGAACATTATCGAAAATCGCCATTTCAAGTTGCATAAGGGCACACTTGAGGTCAAGATAACAGGTAAGAATTAGTAATAGTAGAAAAGTAAACACATCTTAATACACAGCAATCAGGCTTGCTACATGAAACACTGAATCTGTAGTTAACAATCACTCAAGTCTGATACAAACTGGGAAACAATTTTAACTTGGGAGGAACAGCAAACATGTTTCAAATACGAAACAGCCGAGTTACCTCCCTCCGCCTTAAGAAATGAACGCCATGTTTTTAAACATGGGCTTAGCTGTCTCACGCCCGCTCCCAACAATTCAACGCGAGAAGGTTTTGATTTATGCTTCAGCCGACTTTCAACAAAGCAGCGCCATAAATTAGATCAGGAACCATCTCATCGATAGTCACACACGTAATAAAACTAGCTCATCTTGATTTCATTTCCTTGAATCAACAAACCTTTAAGATAGTCGATCATTATCCAAAGGCAGAGTTTAGTTCATTTTTTCGTTTTCTGTAGAAAAACAAAAATCATCCCGGTTTCACAACAAAGCCTTCGCCTAATTCTTTCAAACAAAAACTCTAACATGCAGATAAAGTAAAACTAATGGCCTCAGAATAAGCAAACCAGGATCTTCCTAACGTTTAACAAAAACCAACCAGCACAAAACCCGGTAATATCTTCTCACTTACAACGCAATCACACCTTTACAGCCCACGCCTCCAAGTTAACTGACATACAAACCGGTCTTGCTGACGTGGGAGGTGACACTTGACAGCTGACCATTCGCTAGCCCTACCGCGCCACCTGTGTGCTTATTGATTTTTTGGTTCGCAAAGCCGGGCCGTGCGCTGTGCAACCAAAGGCCGGCGAGGCCATTATATTGACAATGAATTGAGAGAGAAGAGAAAGAGAAAGAGTGTGTGGTGTGTGTTGGTGTGTGTGTGAGTGATAGTGTGTCTGTGTTTGTTATGTGTGTGAGTGCCCTGCCCGCCTCTCTGTGCTGTCCTGTCTCTCTCTTGTCTGTCAGTCTGTCCTGTCGTTCTGAGGCAACTTGACCTTACAGGTTTTGTCAGGGGTGCCAGTGATTCCTCTCTCTCTCTTCCGCCACAGGAAAAGGGAGCGGCTTTTTATGCCACTTTTCCGCCCAAAAACTTCAGTGAGTTGAGCAAGTGAGTCAGGATTGGTAAAATGCTGTTCTCTCCCCACCGTAGTTTATAACTGTCGGCGTGTGTCACATGACCCAGTTTATATCAGTCCGTCTGTCATTTCACCCAGTTTATAACTGTCGTCGTCAGTGTCATATGACCCAGTTTATATATATCTGTCGTCGAGTGTCCATAATACCCCAGATTTATAACTGTCGACGCTTCATATCACCCCGTTTATAACTGTCGTCGCTGTTATATCACCCATTATATAATTGTCGTCTGACAAAAATATGATCACCCAGTTTATACCTGTCGTCTGTCATATCACCCAGTTTATAACTGTGGCGTCGTCTGTTATATTACCAGTTTATAAACAGTCGTCGTGTGTCATATCACCCAGATTTATGAAAGTCGGCGTCCTGTTATATGACCCAGTTTATAACTGTCGTCGCTGTTATATACCCAGTTTAAAACTGTCGTCGACTAGTCATAGACCCCAGTATAATAACTGACGACGTCTGGTTAAATGACCCAGAATTATAACTGTCGTCGTCTGTTATATGACCCAGTTTTTATAACTGTCGTCGTCTGTTATAAGACCCAGATTATAACTGTCGTCGTGTTCGTGTAACTGCAGCTTACTCAGCTCCCAGTCTGCACTGGAACTTCAAACCATGGTAATTTTACATGACCTGAAACAACAAGAAATAGAGAGAGAGAGAGAGCAGAGCGATAGAGAGAGAAGAGAGAGAGAAGAGAGAGAGAAACAGACAGACAGGGACAGACAGAGAGAGACCGCGACAGACACACAGACATATAAACAGACAGGCAGAGACAGACATTTTGGGTATTTTAACCACACTAATCTATATATACCACCAAGTTTCGAAATATCGGTATATGACCAGGAGTTATATGTTAGTGAGTTTCCCTCCCTATTGGAGGATGTCTCTCTCCCTTGGAGAATATAAGCTTGCTGAAGGCTCATTTTGAGAAGCATTTATTTTATTTTTCCCCATCCACCCACTCAAGCACATACTGTTTGTTAGGCAGAATCATCTGCCACTGCAGGTATGAATGCGTATCTCCCCCTATTTCTTCAATCTAAGACATAAGAGCAAGCTTTGTTTATAATTCAATATTTCTTGCAGTCATTGCAACACCAAGCTGCTCTGTAAGTTGCTGGAACGGTGCTCGGTACTTATCCTTGGAATTTTTTAGTTTGTAGTATTTTAGTCCCTTGCGGATTCATTCCAAGAACTGGCCCTCAGCACTTGTGTCTTAGAGGATATCTTTTTATATTTTCTACTTTTCACAAGAAAATGTAGCTTGTTTTTGCTCTTTCATGATTTTCTTTTGCTTCTTGGATGGCACCTTTGGTTGGTTTTCTGAAAGCTCGGCAGGCATACTGCGGTATTGCACGCCAGCCTTTTCTGGGATTGCATTCTTCTTAAAACTGAAAAGGCGAGGAGTCAAATTACCACTTTCCGCGGTCACTGAGGAAAAACCACCAAGTTTCGAAATATCGGTATATGACCAGGAGTTATAATATGTTAGTGAGTTTCCCTCCCTATTGGAGGATGTCTCTCCCCCTTGGAGAATATAAGCTTGCTGAAGGCTCATTTTGAGAAGCATTTATTTTATTTTTCCCCATCCACCCACTCAAGCACATACTGTTTGTTAGGCAGAATCATCTGCCACTGCAGGTATGAATGCGTATCTCCCCCTATTTCTTCAATCTAAGACATAAGAGCAAGCTTTGTTTATAATTCAATATTTCTTGCAGTCATTGCAACACCAAGCTGCTCTGTAAGTTGCTGGAACGGTGCTCGGTACTTATCCTTGGAATTTTTTTAGTTTGTAGTAATATATATATATATAATATATATATATATATAGAGAGAGAGAGAGAGAGAGAGAGAGAGAGAGAGAGAGAGAGAGAGAGAGAGAGAGAGAGCAACACACAAACAAAAAATCCATCAATCTTAAGTGACTGAAACATTTAGTCAAAGCCATGCCCGATGAGAACCCAGAGAGAAACGAACGCTGCGACTCTTCAGCGGTAATTGTGCAGGTCACGATGATGATGATGATGATAATTATGATGATTATCATGGTGATGATGATCATGATGATGATGGTGGCCTATTTGCCGTTGTAATCGCTCTCCCCCGCTTGATCGTAATGGTGGGGGACCATTGTTGCACATTGCTGGCATTCTTGGTGAGGCAGTAGGTTGACTCAGTCATGAATCAACTGGCTGGCTGCTTTGTTTTTCTGTTGGTGTTGTTGGGTTGTGGTGTTTTTGGTGATGTCCAGCTGCAGTTCATGAAACTGTGGTGTGTGTGTGTGTGCGTGCGTGCGTGCGTGCGTGCGCGCGTGCGCGCGCGTCTGTGTATGTGTGTGTGTGTGTGAGCCTCTGTGTGTGTGTGTGTGTGTGTGTGTGTGTGTGTGTGACAGAGACAGAGACAGAGACAATTGCACAGACATATGAGAGAGAGAGAGAGAGAGGAGAGAGAGAGAGAGGAGAGAGAGAGAGAGAGAGAGAGAGAGAGAGAGACACGCAGACAGACACACACACAGACGGACAAGACAAACAGAGAAAGAGACAATTAAGCAGATACAAAGAGAGAGAGAGAGAGAGAGAGAGAGAGAGAGAGAGAGAGAGAGAGAGAGGGAGAGAGAGAGAGAGAGAGACAGACAGACAGACAGATAACACACAGACACAGACAGACAGACAGACAGACAGACAGACCGAGACAGAGAGAAACCATAAGCACGCGAACACGAGTTTTCCACCAGGCGAGGACTAGTTTCCAACCAGGGGAGGACTGTCTATTGTGTGATATTTCAAGTCATTCACTGGTCCCAGCCACGTGACAGTGGGATGGAGGGGGTCCACGTGATCACGTGCGTGAAGTATGAGTGAATGAATAACCATGGGCTCTAATGACATCGTGTCCGTGTGTGGGACTTTTCTCCGAGAGGAGTCGCATTGTCAATCAGATTCTGTCTGTCTGTCTGTCTGTCTGTCTGTCTGTCTGTCTGTCTGTCTGTCTGTCTGTCTCTCTCTCTCTCTCTCTCTCTCTCTCTCTCTCTCTGCAAGAGAGAAATAATGTCATATGTATTACAATGAACTAGCTCAATTCAGAATGGTGGTGTCACAGATTCATCTTCAGCCTCTTAACCCCGGGGTCGTTGGGTCACCACTTAATGGAACTGAACAGCTTTCTCCATCCTCATCAGATTCCGTCCCCCGCCACTCTCTGGGACTCGCCAAAGGTCACACTTCTCTAGTCTTGGATTTTGTCCTTCTCTCTCTCTCTCTCTCTCTCTCTCTCTCTCTCTCTCTCTCTCGCTCTCTCTCTCTCTCTCTCTCTCTCTCTCTCTCTCTCTCTCTTCCTCTCTCTCTCTACCCCCTCTCTCCCCCCTCTCTCTCTCTCCCCCTCCCTCTCTCTCTCTCTCCCTCCCTCCCCCCCCCTCTCTCTCTTCCTCTCTCTCTCTCTCTCTCTCTCTCTCTCTCTCTCTCTCTCTCTCTCTCTTTTGGTTTAGTGATCAACAAGATGGTTTTTCTTGTGTGTGTGATCGGATTTCAAGAGACGTGACCATTTGATTTAAGTTCTCATGTCTTGACTGTTGTCATCAGGAGCAAAAACTTATTTGCTGCGTCGCTAAAGAAAAAATGACCAAACAAACACAACGCGTTTCGACCTACCTAGTCTTTTTGATGCACGACAAGTAACACAGAAGACAATGAAAAGGAAGGACGAACAGACAGTGACTCTCCGCCTGCAGTGACGTCACTGTGAAGACTGTTGTCAGCAGGTCTTCTATGATGACAGTGACTCTCTGTCACGGTCAAAAATAAACTCAACCAAATTCGTGGTCAATCGCCACCAGCCCAGTTGGACTTAAGCTCTAACGCAAATATTCTGGGCGTCAGGCGGACGGCCCCATGGTTCGGATCCAGGCAATTAAGCAAAGGGGGAGGCTAATCCTCATCCTCCACAGAGACGGTCTGTCCAACCAGCCGGACTAAATAGCTGACCGACGCATTCACCTGTCGCCTCAGCCAATTAAAGGCTATTTTTAGCTCTCGTGGAGACAGCACTGTCTGCTAGACGGACTAAGACGTCTGGCCGAATGTCTCGATTTGTCTGCCAGCCAACGTCTTGGAGCCTACCCAGACTCATCTAGCCAATTTAGAGTGACCAGTGTCCACGACTTAAGCCACACGGCGCCAGTTAAGTAGGGAAGGGGGGAAGGTAGTGATGTGGTGGGGGTGAAATCTAGCTAATCAATTAAATGACCAATTGACCACCACAGAGAGTAAGGTGTGTAGGCGTGACTGTCATGATTTGAATATCCAATGGAATTAGAGGGAGATAAACTTCGGGTAAAAATACTGACCAATGGTACTCGCCCTTTTTGGACAGATCGGAACACAATAAGAAGGATGTGAGAGTGAGAGAACGGGAGAACGAGGGAGAACGAACAGAGAGACAGAGAGAGAGAGGTCTGAGTGTAATCTCGGAGGAGAGAAAAGCAGAGAGATGAGGGGAGGAGAGAAGAGAACCAAGTTGAGAGATTAGCATGAGATAGTCTGCAGAGGAAGGACTGAGGAGAGATGTGGAGAGAGAGAGAGTTGCTAACTAATGAAGAAGAAAAGAAAGAAAAGAAAAAAAGAAAAGAAAAGCAACCATGTCCATTTGATAAGAGCAGACTAGAAGAGAGAGAGAGAGAGAGAGTGCAATGCGTTAATGCAGGAAGAAAGAAAGGAGAACAGATTGATGTTGATAGTCACTGTTCTATCCTCACGGGGGTTCGACCTCATACTTGGCCAGCGCCACTTTCATCAGCAGTCCAGCCTGACCGGTGCCAGCAGTCCAGCTTGACCGGTGCAAGTAGACCAACACCAGTGCCAGCAGTTGTGTCGTGTTGTGAAAGTGACAGTGAAAAGAAAAAGAAAAGAAAAGAAAAGACAGTGATTCGTGAATAGTTAAGATCACCTGGCCAGGTAAAGTAGAAATCTATTTATACCCGGGTTAGTTAATGATGTTTTAGATAAATGATTTTGTGAAGTGCAGGAAAGAGAGAATGTTTTATTTCATTTGATTCCATATGCATTGATGTTTCGTTCTATGATCATGTGTAGTAAAGTTATAGACTTTACTAGTGGTTTGATGTGACGAATGCATGATATATGAATGAGATTGTAAGCAAGCTGTGAGTGTGTTTGGGCTGTGCGCTAGTCCTTCCTCCACTGACATCACCCGAGTGTTGACAATTTATTGGCGAGCCTGCCAGGATATTCTGGCCCATTTATTGTAATTGTTCAACTTCTCAGAGAGGAAGCTGGGTGGGATTCAAGTGTTGTAATCCTAAGACAAGGTGTTGTCTTACTGTATGTTCCCAAGATAGTTAAATACTAGGCTTGGCATTGCTTCCAAGATAGTAATACTAGGCTTGGCATTTCAGCCCCAGAGTACTTATTTCGCACAGATTGCCTATAATTCGCTCTCATAGTTGGGTCAGGCGCTGGGCGTCTTATAAAAACTAACTACGTTGTCCCAAGCTAATATTATCATTCATAGGATTGTGCTATTACGTCACTCGTGTCGGTAACCACCAGTTTTGGCTGTCGTAGTAATAAAATTGTGTTCAAAAAAAAAAAGAAAAAAAAAAAAAAAGGATACAATGGCGGAAGAAAAGAACACCCCTATTGAACAACTCGTGAGCGTCGCTCGTGATCTAGGTTACTCAGGAGATGAGTTGCGTGCATTCGTTGAAAACCAGCAAAAGATGGAAAGGGATGAACGCGCGGAAAGACGCCGTGTTGCCGTAGAGATAGCATTAGCCGAGCAGGAAAGGACTAAAGCTAGCGCAACGCAGGAAACAGAGAGAATAAGGCAAGCGCAGGAAACAGAAAGAATGAAGCAGGAAACAGAAAGATTAAGGATTCAGACTAGCGAAACGCAGGAAACAGAAAGAATAAGGGAAGCGCAGGAAACAGAAAGAATGAAGCAGGAAACAGAAAGATTAAAGGTTCAATTAGAGTTGGAGAAAGTGAGAATACAAAGGGAGACCACCGAGGATGGGAGTTCAGTTTCCAGTGACTCTGTGCGCAGCTATGCTCCCCGACCCAAGTTGCCAAAATTCTCTGAAGGAACCGATTCGATTGATGCATACATCAGTCGTTTCGAAACGTTTGCGACCAGTCAGGGTTGGCCTCCAGAAGAGTGGGCAGTCATTTTGTCTGCGTTATTGACGGGTAAGGCATTACAGATTTTCACTGCATTGCCAGCAGACACCCAATCTGATTTTGGTGCTGTGAAGGAATCGTTAATGAAGGGATTTGACCTCACAGAGGAAGGATTCAGAAAGAAATTTCGTTCAGCTAGATTGCAAGCAGGTGAAACGTACATTCAGTTTGGTGCACGTTTAGATCACTATTTTGAGAAGTGGTTAGAGTTGAGCGGTACGAAGAAGGAGTTCGCTGAGTTGAAAGAGCTAGTTATGAAAGAACAGATTTTGTCAGGTTGCGGCCCTGAGTTAACCATACATTTGAAAGAGAGACAGCCAGAGACAGCAGGAGAGTTGTTGAAGTTCGCAGAGGTGTATAGAGAGGCACGTTTGGGCACTAAGGTGCAGGAGAAACAGGTGCCAGGCACAGGTTGAGAAGAGTGCAAGGAGACCAGGGGAGTTTTCTGCAAAGTCTGCAAACCCAGTGGTGGGGCAGAAGGAAGGGCAAAGGGACATTAGTGTTTTCATTTGTCACAAGAAGGGACATGGCGAGGGATTGTCGCATGAGGTTCCAGAAGGCAGCAGCCTTGCAAGAGGTGGATAAGGGTCGCCAGGGAAACGACTGCAGTGGAACCAAAGGGGATTCAGTCTGAAGAGGGTAGAGTGCAGCCTGTGGCTAGCACTGGACAGCAGTCAGTGTCAGGGATAGAGGGCACTAGGCTGAGTGGGTTTCGTTACCAGTGGAAGAAGGGTGGATTGGCCAGCAGAGGGTGGAAAGTGTTACGAGACCTGGTTGTTCATGCGGGGTAGTACGAACAACGCTGGTCGAGAAAGGGATTTGACAGGACAAATCCAGACCTGTACTCTAATCGATGGCACTGTGAGGGAGTTTCCAGTTGCTAAGATAGAAGTACGTACCCCTACTTCTCAGGCGAGTTGTCTGCGTTGGTGTGGAGAGAAACCCCTTCATGATTTGATCATTGGAAATATTCCAGGGGCAAGGGATCCAGGGGATCCTGAGTTGTTGACTGCTACAGGGGCAGCAGTTCAAACACGGAGCAAGTAAGGAGGGAAAGGGTGATAAACCGTTAGTCGTTCCGGCAAGGAAGTCAGGCATAGATGTGTCGCCTGATGAGTTTAGGGCAGCGCAGGAACAAGACCCTTCGCTCGTGAAGTCTTGGGAGTTGGCAAGAGGTGGAGAGAAACAGGAGTTAGAGGAGGTGGAGACAGAATTTCTTGTGAAAGGCGGGCTGTTGTACCGAGTGTTCACCAAGGGGAAGACAGGTAAGGTGACCACTCAGTTAGAGTACCAGCAGGTTATCGTGACACTGTCATGTCAGTGGGTCACGAGTCGCTCATGGCGGGTCATCTCGGCACCACAAAACGGCTGACCGAATCTTTGATGACTTCATTGGCCAGAGCAATGGCAGACATCAAGCGTTTCTGTATGTCATGTGACGTGTGTCAAAGGTCAGCCACAAGAGGGGTGAAGAGGAAGGCGCCTCTTAAACATCCCCCTTTAATTGACACACCGTTCAGGAGAGTGGCTGTTGATTTGATTGGCCCTAATCTCGCCCTGTTCCAAAGGTGGGCACAGGTATGAGACATGTAAGGTTGCAAGGGAAGGTTTGCAGGAGGCTAGGGTCGGTCAGAAGAAGCAATATGACAGGAAGGTGAGGAAGCAATCCCTCAAGGTGGGAGATCAAGTCCTGGTACTGCTTCCCACGGGTCACAACAAGCTGCTGATGCATTGGAAAGGACCATTCACCATCACTGAAAGGGTCGTCGGGATTACCGAATTGATGTGAATGGGAAACCAAAACTTTTCCATGCAAATTTCCTCCGCAAATACATTCAGCGTGAGACTCAGCACATAGGCGCAGCAGCAATCATTGATGAGGTGAAGGAGACCCAGCAGAAGAAGGGGAGATTTTGTTGCCTGAGTTTCCAGGAGAAGAGTCATACAGGGATGTGTCACTGTATGAAGGGCTAGACAGTAGAGACAGGAGGAAGTTAGGGGCTCCTAGAACAGTATAGGGCGTCCCTGACTGATAAACCAGGCAGGACAACTCTAAGAACATGTACGGTGGAGTTAACATCACAGAAACCCGTACATGTGAAAGCCTACCCGATCCCATATGCCACCAAGCAAGTGATCGAGGAGGAGGTAGAAAAGATGTTGGACCTTGGGTGATTGAACCGTCCAAATCATCGTATAGTGCACCCGTCGTCTTAGTGAGGAAAAAGTCAGGTGAGCATCGATTCTGTGTCGACTATAGACGCTGAACAGTGTCACCAAGGTCGATGCAGAGGTCATACCGAACATGGAAGACCTGTTCGCATCAGATCGCCACAAGCAAGAGCCAGTATTTCACCAGGATAGATCTGAGCAGGGTTACTGGCAAATAGCCTTGAGTGAGGACTCAAGGAAGTCACAGCATTCTCCACTCCTATGGGCTATACCAGTGGCGAGTACTCCCTTTTGGATGGTCAACGCACCTGCAGTCTTCTCTCGGATATGATGAGGAAGTTATTGACGGGATTGGAAGGCGTTGTGAATTTCATGGATGACATTCTGATAGCATCCGAGACATGGGAGGAGCATATGAGGCAGCTAGGAGCAGTTTTAGAGAGGTTGAGGCAAGCCAATCTCACAGCCAGACCAACAAAGTGCCAGGTTGGTTTTCCAAGCCTGGAGTTCCTAGGTTTTGTTGTCGGAGGCGCACAAAGCAGCCAGAAAGGGGAAAGGTGGAGAAGATGATGAATTCAGAGAGACCAAAGACCAAACAGAAGTCAGGAGTCTGCTAGGTTTTATTGGTTTCTAGAGGGAGTTTGTTCCAAATTTCGCTGCGATCACGAGTCCTCTCAGTGATTTGGTCAAGGCAGGGAAACCGGCAGTGGTCGAGTGGTCAGACGCTGCAGAGCAAGCACTGCAGACGGTGTTGGAAAGACTAGGTTCCCGTCCCATCTTGAAGCTACCAGATATGTCCAAACCATTTTTGTTGCGGACAGATGCATCAGGTGGTGGGATAGGTGCAGTATTGTTGCAGGAGCATGAAGAGGTCGAGTTTCCTGTGAGGTATGCTAGCAGGAAGTTGACAAAGTGTGAAGAAGGGTACGCAACTGTAGAGAAGGAGTGTTTAGCTGTCGTGTGGCCGTGCAGAAGTTCCACAAATACTTGTATGGGAAAGAGTTCGTGATAGAGACAGATCACCAACCACTCAAATTCCTGCAGGAGGCACAGCTGAAAAACAGCAGGGTTCTGCGTTGGCAATGGCACTGCAGCCCTACAGGTATCGAGTGCAGTACATTCCCGGTCGACAGAATGTCGGGGCTGACTATTTAAGCCGTGTAGTCTAGCAAGCTGCAACTCAGAGGAAGTCAGTCATATCCAGGGTGCTTGTGTGATAATATGTGTTGATACAGTTATTTGATTGGATATGGGTTCATTCCCAGTTGGCTATGGTTCATATTTTTGTGTGAGACTTGTCATATTTTCTTTGTGAGACTTGTTCATGTGAATGTAGTTAATGCTTGGAGCATACAGTCGCTTGTGTAGTGATGCATTATTTGCAATAGGTGAGGATGGAGATTCCTCAGTGAAGTGTCATGGATCGTGATCATATTATATATGTACTTTCATAAGAATTGTAAGAGAAGATATGGCAAATCCGCAGGTAGGGGAATTGCATAAGTGCGCACAGGAGAGTCGTTATAAAATGAATTGAAATAACGCAAGAGCGCACGTCAATGATAACTCATTGGAGTGTATTCACTAATGATATATGTTATAATTTGTAAACCGTTGTTGTAAAGTATTTTTCAAACTTTGCACGTGTAGCTGTGGGTCAGCAAATTCGGTTGTTGTCTTTTTTGTACCGTTGTTTTGAGACAATGCGGAGCATGGTCTTTTGCAAGGGGGAAATTGTCACGGTCAAAATAAACTCAACCAAATTCGAGGTCAATCGCCACCAGCCCAGTTGGACTTAAGCTCTAACGCAAAATTTCTGGCGTCAGGCGGACGGCCCCATGGTTCGGATCCAGGCAATTAAGCAAAGGGGGAGGCTAATCCTCATCCTCCACAGAGACGGTCTGTCCAACCAGCCGGACTAAATAGCTGACGACGCATTCACCTTCGCCTCAGCCAATTAAAGCTATTTTAGCTCTCGTGGAGACAGCACTGTCTGCTAGACGGACTAAGACGTCTGGCCGAATGTCTCGATTTGTCTGCCAGCCAACGTCTTGGAGCCTACCCAGACCTCATCTAGCCATTTAGAGTGACCAGTGTCCACGACTTAAGCCACACGGCGCCAGTTAAGTAGGGAAGGGGGGAAGGTAGTGTGTGGTGGGGGTGAAATCTAGCTAATCATTTAAATGACCAATTGACCACCACAGAGAGTAAGGTGTGTAGGCGTGACTGTCATGATTTGAATATCCAATGGAATTAGAGGGAGATAACTTCGGGTAAAATACTGACCAATGGTACCGCCCTTTTTGGACAATCGGAACACAATAAGAAGGATGTGAGAGTGAGAGAACGGGAGAACGAGGGAGAACGAACAGAGAGACAGAGAGAGAGAGGTCTGAGTGTAATCTCGGAGGAGAAAAAGCAGAGAGATGAGGGAGGAGAGAAGAGAACCAAGTTGAGAGATTAGCATGAGATAGTCTGCAGAGGAAGGACTGAGGAGAGATTGGAGAGAGAGAGAGTTGCTAACTAATGAAGAAGAAAAGAAGAAAAGAAAAAAAGAAAAGAAAAGCAACCATGTCCATTTGATAAGAGCAGACTAGAAGAGAGAGAGAGAGAGAGTGCAATGCGTTAATGCAGGAAGAAAGAAAGGAGAACAGATTGATGTTGATAGTCACTGTTCTATCCTCACGGGGGTTCGACCTCATACTTGGCCAGCGCCACTTTCATCAGCAGTCCAGCCTGACCGGTGCCAGCAGTCCAGCTTGACCGGTGCAAGTAGACCAACACCAGTGCCAGCAGTTGTGTCGTGTTGTGAAAGTGACAGTGAAAAGAAAAAGAAAAGAAAAGAAAAGACAGTGATCGTGAATAGTTAAGATCACCTGGCCAGGTAAAGTAGAAATCTATTTATACCCGGTTAGTTTAATGATGTTTTAGATAAATGATTTTGTGAAGTGCAGGAAAGAGAGAATGTTTTATTTCATTTGATTCCATATGCATTGATGTTTCGTTCTATGATCATGTGTAGTAAAGTTATAGACTTTACTAGTGGTTTGATGTGACGAATGCATGAATATGAATGAGATTGTAAGCAAGCTGTGAGTGTGTTTGGGCTGTGCGCTAGTCCTTCCTCCACTGACATCACCCGAGGTTGACACTCTCCGCCTGCAGTGACGTCACTGTGAAGACTGTTGTCAGCAGGTCTTCTATGGCGCCAGTGGAAGTGACTCTCCGCCTGCAGTCACTGTGAAGACTGTTGTCAGCAGGTCTTCTATGGCGCCAGTGGAAGTGACTCTCCGCCTGCAGTCACTGTGAAGACTGTTGTCAGCAGGTCTTCTATGGCGCCAGTGGAAGTGACTCTCCGCCTGCAGTCACTGTGAAGACTGTTGTCAGCAGGTCTTCTATGGCGCCAGTGGAAGTGACTCTCCGCCTGCAGTCACTGTGAAGACTGTTGTCAGCAGGTCTTCTATGGCGCCAGTGGAAGTGACTCTCCGCCTGCAGTCACTGTGAAGACTGTTGTCAGCAGGTCTTCTATGGCGCCAGTGGAAGTGACTCTCCGCCTGCAGTCACTGTGAAGACTGTTGTCAGCAGGTCTTCTATGGCGCCAGTGGAAGTGACTCTCCGCCTGCAGTCACTGTGAAGACTGTTGTCAGCAGGTCTTTTAGGGGGCCAATGGAAGTGACTCTCCGCCTGCAGTCACTGTGAAGACTTGTCAGCAGGTCTTTTAGGGGCCAATGGAAGTGACTCTCCGCCTGCAGTCACTGTGAAGACTGTTGTCAGCAGGTCTTCTATGATGACAGTGACTCTCCGCCAGCAGTGACGTCACTGTGAAGACTGTTGTCAGCAGGTCTTCTATGGCGCCAATGGAAGCCTCGATCTGTCGCACACCTCCTCGTTGGTGGCAGAGTCTTTGTCAGAGGTGCGAAGGAGTAAGCGGGTAACATCTCATTTCAAGTGCCTGGATTCTTCTGGAAATATCGGCGGCCAGGGTCCACGGTTTAGAAGCACAGAGAAAGAGTGACACCAGTCGTGGATACATCTTCCCTTACTTTTATCATATTAAAAAAACAATTTTAATTAGTTATTTATTCACAAATTCATCGTTTTACTTCCGTCATAACAACGAACAGTATGATACGACATATTCCCCCCCCCCAACTGCAACAAAAAAAGTAAAAAAATAAAAGGCCATTAAAACAATATCCTGATCATTTCTACAAGGGTTTACATAAAGCAACTACGTAAATCTAAATAACAACGA
>CM031615.1:302667-325662 GCA_018398815.1 Conus ventricosus
TGAGCACTGCACTCACCCCACTTTGAAACCACCTAGCAGTACATCAATGAGCACTGCAGTCACCCCACTTTGAACCCACCTGGCAGTACATCAATGAGCACTGCACTCACCCCACTTTGAAACCACCTGGCAGTACATCAATGAGCACTGCACTCACCCCACTTTGAAACTACCTAGCAGTACATCAATGAGCACTGCAGTCACCCCACTTTGAAACCACCTGGCAGTACATCAATGAGCACTGCACTCACCCCACTTTGAACCCACCTGGCGGTACATCAATGAGTACTGCAGTCACCCCACTTTGAAACCACCTGGCAGTACATCAATGAGCACTGCAGTCACCCCACTTTGAAACCACCTTGCAGTACATCAATGAGCACTGCAGTCACCCCACTTTGAAACCACCTGGCAGTACATCAATGAGCACTGCAGTCACCCCACTTTGAAACCACCTGGCAGTACATCAATGAGCACTGCAGTCACCCCACTTTGAAACCACCTGGCAGTACATCAATGAGCACTGCAGTCACCCCACTTTGAAACCACCTAGCATTACATCAATGAGCACTGCAGTCACCCCACTTTGAAAGCACCTAGCAGTACATCAATGAGCACTGCAGTCACCCCACTTTGAAACCACCTGGCAGTACATCAATGAGCACTGCAGTCACCCCACTTTGAAACCACCTTGCAGTACATCAAATGAGCACTGCAGTCACCCCACTTGAAACCACCTATCAGTACATCAATGAGCACTGCACTCACCCCACTTTGAAACCACCTTGCAGTACATCAATGAGCACTGCACTCACCCCACTTTGAAACCACCTGCAGTACATCAATGAGCACTGCAGTCACCCCACTTTGAAACCACCTGGCAGTACATCAATGAGCACATGCAGTCACCCCACTTTGAAACCACCTGGCAGTACATCATGAGCACTGCAGTCACCCCACTTTGAAACCACCTGGCAGTACATCAATGAGCACTGCAGTCACCCCACTTTGAAACCACCTAGCAGTACATCATGAGCACTGCAGTCACCCCACTTTCAAACCACCTAGCAGTACTCAATGAGCACTACAGTCACCCCACTTTCAAACCACCTAGCAGTACATCAATGAGCACTACAGTCACCCTACTTTCAAACCACCTAGTAGTACATCAATGAGCACTGCAGTCACCCCACTTTGAAACCACCCAGCAGTACATCAATGAGCACTGCAGTCACCCCACTTTGAAACCACCTGGCAGTACATCAATGAGCACTGCACTCACCCCACTTTGAAACCACCTGGCAGTACATCAATGAGCACTGCAGTCACCCCACTTTGAAACCACCTGGCAGTACATCAATGAGCACTGCAGTCACCCCACTTTGAAACCACCTGGCAGTACATCAATGAGCACTGCAGTCACCCCACTTTGAAACCACCTAGCAGTACATCAATGAGCACTGCAGTCACCCCACTTTGAAACCACCTAGCAGTACATCAATGAGCACTGCAGTCACCCCACTTTGAAACCACCTAGCAGTACATCAATGAGCACTGCAGTCACCCCACTTTGAAACCACCTAGCAGTACATCAATGAGCACTGCAGTCACCCCACTTTCAAACCACCTAGCAGTACATCAATGAGCACTACAGTCACCCTACTTTCAAACCACCTAGTAGTACATCAATGAGCACTGCAGTCACCCCACTTTGAAACCACCTAGCAGTACATCAATGACACTGCAGTCCACCCCACTTTGAAACCACCTAGCAGTACATCAATGAACACTGCGTCACCCCACTTTGAAACCACCTGGCAGTACATCAATGAGCACTGGATCCAGAGCAGGGAAGGCTGAAGCAGTAAAATGTGAGGTTTGGGCTCCGATTTCTGTCATATCATGACCAGGGCCTGGTGAACCTCTGACAACACCTCAACACGCAGCAGTTCTGGAGTCTGATGCCTCGCCAAGGCCCCTGATCAATATCACATTTACTTCAATTTTCTCCATGTGACAGTCAATAGGATCAGGGAAGATGACCCATATAAATATCCTGTCGATTACTTCCCTTTCATTTCTATCCCAAAATGCCGAGTGTTGTCACTGATGTCATTTTGAACATATGTTCGATTATACAGAGTGGCTGTAAGTACAAAACACGCTGTGCGATGACCGTAGTGAACTTTCACATGCATGAACTTGATTGAAACTCACTATCCTGCAGAAAAATCAATGGCAAGACATGCATTTCGCTTGATATGTCACGTTCTGAAAAAAGTTTAACTGTGAAATCTGCTTTTTTTTTTTTTTTTTTTTTTTTTTTTTAAAGACGCAAGCCAGAAGGGAAACATAAGAAACACCTTGCCGCACGCTTACTTTAAAATGAAATGCTATTTCACGACTCCTGTGGAACTCTGCCGACAGGGTTTACACCTGAATGTCATCAAAAGTTGTTGTTGTTGCTATATTTGTTGTTGTTGTTTTTAAATCTCAAAATAACGACAGTTTCTATGAAACACTGGCATCTATACACGGACACGCGCACATAAAGCAAGGTGAAAGGTCATGGATAAAAAAAAAAATGTGGACAAGTTCATAATGTGTCCACAAGCAACGTCTGCGGGAAATGGTATCCGCAATATTGTTACAACAATACTAATTCGTCCTTAATCTGTCTGCGGGAAATGGTATCCGCAACATTGTTACAACAATACTGACTCGTCCTTAGTCTGCGGGAAATGGTATCCGCAATATTGTTACAACAATACTGATTCGTCCTTAGTCCCGCGGGAAATGGTATCCGCAATATTGTTACAACAATACTGATTCGTCCTTAGTCTGCGAGAAATAGTATCCGCAACATTGTTACAACAATACTGATTCTTCCTTAGTCCCGCGGGAAATGGTATCCGCAACATTGTTACAACAATACTGATTCTTCCTTAGTCCCGCGGGAAATGGTATCCGTAATATTGTTTACAACAATACTGATTCTTCCTTAGTCTGTGGGCCACCTAAACAGTTCATTGCCGCTGCGTCCATCAGGATGTACGTCTTTACCCTTAAAACCCATGAGCCACGCCCCAATGAAAACCTCAGCGAAAGGGAGATAAGCCAAAGTGAACGACTAGGTAGTTCGTAAGCGGTTGCACATACATACATACATACATACATACTGACGGTTGCTGCCCTAACCCAGGCAGAGTTATCAGAAAAGGGATGTCAGGCAACAAGGCAAGGTTTGCCCTGCTGGCAGACAACGTCTTCTCAGGCATCAACACGCTGTAATCCTGCCCTGGGTGGAAGGTCCCCCGCTCTAACACACTGTCCAAGACCATACCAGTGTACAACACTCATTCAGAGAGGGGTGCGTGGTCAAACGGTTAGAACGTTTGCCTGTGGGGTGCTCAGTCGTGAGTTTGAATCACTCGTAGGTCGGATTTGTACGGCTTGAGAACCCTCTCAGTGCATCTAGCAGTTTGAGTGACCGGCTTCAGGAACGGGACGGTCAAAGCAGCGGGAGATTGAGGATGGTCTTCACTGTCCCCTAAGGCCATTCCAGAATGGGACTAACTTAATGTCCCCTAAGGCCATTCCAGTATGGGACTTTAACTTAATGTCCCCTAAGGCCATTCCAGTATGGGACTTTAACTTAATGTCCCCTAAGGCCATTCCAGAATGGGACTTTAACTTAATGTCCCCTAAGGCCTGGAATTTAACTTAACGTCCCCTAAGGCCATTCCAGTATGGGACTTTAACTTAATGTCCCTTAAGGCCTGGAATTTAACTTAACGTCCCCTAAGGCCTGGAATTTAACTTAATGTCCCCTAAGGCCATTCCAGTATGGGACTAACTAAATGTCCCCTAAGGCCATTCCAGAATGGGACTTTAACTTAATGTCCCCTAAGGCCATTCCAGTATGGGACTTTAACTTAATGTCCCCTAAGGCCATTCCAGTATGGGACTTTAACTTAATGTCCCCTAAGGCCATTCCAGTATGGGACTTTAACTTAATGTCCCCTAAGGCCATGCCAGTATGGGACTTTAACTTAATGTCCCCTAAGGCCATTCCAGTAAGGGACTTTAACTTAATGTCCCCTAAGGCCATTCCAGAATGGGACTTTAACGTAATGTCCCCTAAGGCCATTCCAGTATGGGACTTTAACTTAATGTCCCCTAAGGCCATTCCAGTATGGGATTTTAACTTAATGTCCCCTAAGGCCATTCCAGTAAGGGACTTTAACTTAATGTCCCCTAAGGCCATTCCAGTAAGGGACTTTAACTTAATGTCCCCTAAGGCCATTCCAGAATGGGACTTTAACTTAATGTCCCGTAACGCCATTCCAGTATGGGACTTTAACTTAATGTCCCCTAAGGCCATTCCAGAATGGGACTTTAACTTAATGTCCCCTAAGGCCTGGAATTTAACTTAATGTCCCCTAAGGCCATTCCAGTATGGGACTTTAACTTAATGTCCCCTAAGGCCTGGAATTTAACTTAATGTCCCCTAAGGCCATTCCAGTATGGCACTAACTAAATGTCCCCTAAGGCCATTCCAGAATGGGACTTTAACTTAATGTCCCCTAAGGCCATGCCAGTATGGGACTTTAACTTAATGTCCCCTAAGGCCATTCCAGTATGGGACTTTAACGTAATGTCCCCTAAGGCCATTCCAGTATGGGACTTTAACTTAATGTCCCCTAAGGCCATTCCAGTATGGGACTTTAACTTAATGTCCCCTAAGGCCATGCCAGTATGGGACTTTAACTTAATGTCCCCTAAGGCCATTCCAGTAAGGGACTTTAACCTAATGTCCCCTAAGGCCATTCCAGAATGGGACTTTAACTTAATGTCCCCTAAGGCCATTCCAGTATGGGACTTTAACTTAATGTCCCCTAAGGCCATTCCAGTATGGGACTTTAACTTAATGTCCCCTAAGGCCATTCCAGTATGGGACTTTAACTTAATGTCCCCTAAGGCCATTCCAGTATGGGACTTTAACTTAACGTCCCCTAAGGCCATTCCAGTATGGGACTTTAACTTAATGTCCCCTAAGGCCATTCCAGTATGGGACTTTAACTTAATGTCCCCTAAGGCCATTCCAGTAAGGGACTTTAACTTAATGTCCCCTAAGGCCATTCCAGTATGGGACTTTAACTTAATGTCCCCTAAGGCCATTCCAGTATGGGACTTTAACGTAATGTCCCCTAAGGCCATTCCAGTATGGGACTTTAACTTAATGTCCCCTAAGGCCATTCCAGTATGGGACTAACTTAATGTCCCCTAAGGCCATTCCAGTATGGGACTTTAACTTAATGTCCCCTAAGGCCATTCCAGAATGGGACTTTAACTTAATGTCCCCTAAGGCCTGGAATTTAACTTAATGTCCCCTAAGGCCATTCCAGAATGGGACTAACTTAATGTCCCCTAAGGCCTGGAATTTAACTTAATGTCCCCTAAGGCCATTCCAGTATGGGACTAACTTAATGTCCCCTAAGGCCTGGAATTTAACGTAATGTCCCCTAAGGCCATTCCAGTATGGGACTTTAACTTAATGTCTTCTAAGGTCAGTCGAAGGCAATCCTAGAAGGAATAGCACAAGGCCATTATACTATGGGACTTTAACCTTGAGTTCTTCTAGGGTGAGTCGAAGACTGTCCTAGAAAGAGAAGCACTCCGCTCAGTATTGCGATGGGTATGTACCCGCTTTGACACCCTGTTGAAGACCGTCCACAAGATCCGGCATACCTTTTCACTACTCTGCTTCTTTCCCATAGCTCCAAGGACGGCTGGATGTTCTGGAGGCACACCCCAAAGCCTAGAAGGATGAGCGGATGGACGAACTCGACGGGCACGCAGCCTCTGCCCTGTCGCGCACGACCGCGACAGAGAACTAGCCATGAGGATCCTCCGACTACTCACACGTTTGACATGACCCTCCTTCGCCCTTCCCCACCCCACCCCACCCCCTCATTCTCTTTCTGCTCGCCCCTCGACGAAAACACTTATGGGACGATATGAAGATGGTGATGATGGCGACAATGATGACACTGATGGCAACGACGATGACGTCGACTTTCGCGATGATGACGTCAATATCCCACATAACACCCCCTCATCATACACGCACACACACACACACACACACACACACACACACACACACACCTGAGCCCCTCCCCAGCTCCCTCCTCCTCATTTCCCCATCCCACCTTCACCCCCATCCCTAACACACACACACCACACACACACACACACACACACACACCACTACCACCACCACCTACACCCCATTTCCCAAGAAAGACTGTGTGACCTAAAGTCGATATGCACCATGCACGACATGATGACAAGCCTGTCATCTTTCTACATCAGCGTCAGTTCCACCGGAGGCAGCAGATTGCAACTCAAAGCCAATCCTTCGGGTCGCTGTCGCCGCGCAGACGCCGCGAGCGCGTGCGTGAGCTGTATTTGAGTCGCATTCTTGGAATAACTGAACTACTGGTGTGAGACCTGTCATGGAGGTATAAAGTGCAACGCACATACATACCGGTGGGTGGGAGAGGGAAGCGCAGGGGTAGGGTGGGAGGAGGGTGAATGGAGAGAGTGGGAGGGGTCGGGATGGGGGGGGGGGGGGGGGGGGGGGGCACGCGGTGATTTCTCATCTAGTCGGGAGCCGAGCATCTTCTTCCACGCAGGCTTTTTCTTTGTCGCATTGTCACGGTTGGTACAACTGTCTTGAAGCGAAGAGAAGAAGGTGTGTGTGTGTGTGTGTGTGTGTGTGTGTGTGTGTGCGTGCGTACGTGCATGCGTGAGTGCAATCTATCCCATGAATCTATGAAATTATAGATGCAAGGACCCACGCGTGGTCGGGAAAAAAATTGAAGGAATTTTCCGCACACATGATTCGAACTTGAGAGTGCAGGCCGTCCCCTCCTGCCCCCCCCCCCCCCCCCCACCTTCTCGTCCCTCCCCTCACCCCCACCTCCACCCCCCCCCCCCCCCCCCCCCCCCCCCCCCACCCCCCGTCCTGCGGGAAAGGGACAGCATTAGGGATTCGATCCGTATCCTTTTCTTAACACGCGCCAACCTTACAGACCTAGATATATGCATCGCCGCAGGATTGGGGGAGGGGAAAGATGGGTGGTGGAGGAAGAGATTGAGAGTGTGTATATGTGTAGGGGAAGAAGAGGGGGGGGGGGGGGGGGAGGGAGAAGCACGATGATCATCGCGATATATGTATGCTGTTTTTAAAGCGTAAATCTGACAGGGATGCGCAGCTGATGACGTCAATTGTCTCTCGTTGTTGTGAAGTCAGGTGTGCATAGAGAGCGAGCGAGCGAGCGAGAGAGAGAGAGAGAGAGAGAGAGAGAGAGAGATCAATGTTCGGATACTGATCTCACAAACCCCTCCCTCTCCTCCTCTTCTTAGGCACGCATGAACACACACATACGTACATAGGAGTGTGCATGCTCTGGGACACACACACACACACACACACGGGAACACAGGATACCCCACATTGGATATTTGACTTGCATTTATCGCCAGATACAGCCACTGCATAATCATCACCGTCACACGACTCCCAAGATAATTCAAACGAACATTCCGACCTATCGGCAAGACGCACTGGCTGACACGGACAGAGTTCCCTCGCTCATCCATCTCATTCCTACCCCCACCCTTCTCCACGTCCATGACCCCCACCCCCACCCCCAGCACCCACCACCCCCCAAAAATTGGTAGACAATTTACCTGTGAACTGAAACTTCCTGACATTTCAGGTCCCTGTCGGAGCAAAGTTCTTTCGGATAGAACACGCAAGACAATTGACCGGGCACTGAAACTTTGGACATATCTCCTTTCTGACCATCAACACATGCTGACGGCATTGGTCGTGCCTGACCTGAAGGTGAAGCGAAATTGAAACGAGGAGAAGCTGGGTCAGAGACCAGGGTGTTTGAGTATCGTCTGCCATTGTTTGCAGGGTGTTTGAGTATCGTCTGCCATTGTTTGTTTGCAGGGTGTTTGAGTATCGTCTGCCATTGTTTGTTTGCAGGGTGTTTGAGTATCGTCTGCCATTGTTTGCAGGGTGTATGAGTATCGTCTGCCATTGTTTGCAGGGTGTTTGAGTATCGTCTGCCATTGTTTGTTTGCAGGGTGTTTGAGTATCGTCTGCCATTGTTTGCAGGTGTTTGAGTATCGTCTGCCATTGTTTGCAGGGTGTTTGAGTATCGTCTGCCATTGTTTGCAGGGTGTTTGAGTATCGTCTGCCATTGTTTGCAGGGTGTTTGTGTATCGTCTGCCATTGTTTGTTTGCAGGGTGTTTGAGTATCGTCTGCCATTGTTTGCAGGGTGTTTGAGTATCGTCTGCCATTGTTTGCAGGGTGTTTGTGTATCGTCTGCCATTGTTTGTTTGCAGGGTGTTTGAGTATCGTCTGCCTTTGTTTGTTTGCAGGGTGTTTGAGTATCGTCTGCCATTGTTTGTTTGCAGGGTGTTTGAGTATCGTCTGCCTTGTTTGTTTGCAGGGTGTATGACTATCGTCTGCCTTTGTTTGCAGGGTGTTTGAGTATCGTCTGCCATTGTTTGCAGGGTGTTTGAGTATCGTCTGCCATTGTTTGTTTGCAGGGTGTATGACTATCGTCTGCCATTGTTTGCAGGGTGTTTGAGTATCGTCTGCCATTGTTTGCAGGGTGTATGAGTATCGTCTGCCTTTGTTTGCAGGGTGTTTGAGTATCGTCTGCCTTTGTTTGTTTGCAGGGTGTTTGAGTATCGTCTGCCATTGTTTGCAGGGTGTTTGAGTATCGTCTGCCATTGTTTGCAGGTGTTTGAGTATCGTCTGCCTTTGTTTGTTTGCAGGGTGTTTGAGTATCGTCTGCCATTGTTTGCAGGGTGTTTGAGTATCGTCTGCCTTTGTTTGCAGGGTGTTTGAGTATCGTCTGCCATTGTTTGTTTGCAGGGTGTATGAGTATCGTCTGCCTTTGTTTGTTTGCAGGGTGTTTGAGTATCGTCTGCCTTTGTTTGCAGGGTGTATGAGTATCGTCTGCCTTTGTTTGCAGGGTGTGTGAGTATCGTCTGCCTTTGTTTGTTTGCAGGGTGTATCAGTATCGTCTGCCTTTGTTTGCAGGGTGTATGAGTATCGTCTGCCTTTGTTTGTTTGCAGGGTGTTCAGGCAGACAGACCAACAGAAAGAAACAGGCAGAGACAGACCAACAGAAAGAAACAGGCAGAGACAGACCAATAGAAAGAAACAGGCAGAGACAGATTAACAGAAAGAAACAGGCAGAGACAGATTAACAGAAAGAAACAGGCAGAGACAGACCAACAGAAAGAAACAGGCAGAGACAGATTAACAGAAAGAAACAGGCAGAGACAGATTAACAGAAAGAAACAGGCAGAGACAGATTAACAGAAAGAAACAGGCAGAGACAGATTAACAGAAAGAAACAGGCAGAGACAGACCAACAGAAAGAAACAGGCAGAGACAGATTAACAGAAAGAAAAAGGCAGAGACAGACCAACAGAAAGAAACAGGCAGAGACAGATTAACGGAAAGAAACAGGCAGACACAGAGTAACAGAAAGAAACAGGCAGAGACAGATTAACAGAAAGAAAAAGGCAGAGACAGATCAACAGAAAGAAACAGGCAGAGACAGACCAACAGAAAGAAAAAGGCAGAGACAGACCAACAGAAAGAAACAGGCAGAGACAGACCAACAGAAAGAGAATCGAAGTTTGTTTCGTGCAGAGGGCACTTCGAAATGGCCAGAACGCTCTCCAAGGGCTGGGAAGGGGTACGACTCAATCTCTCCAAGGGCTGGGAAGGGGGTATGACTCAATCTCTCCAAGGGCTGGGAAGGGGGTACGACTCAATCTCTCCAAGGGCTGGGAAGGGGGTACGACTCAATCTCTCCAAGGGCTGGGAAGGGGGTACGACTCAATATCTCCAAGGGCTGGGAAGGGGGTACGACTCAATCTCTCCAAGGGCTTGGAAGGGGGTACGACTCAATAGCAGACTTGAAATCCTAACCATTAGACCACCTGGGAAGCTGAAAGAGGACTTGAGAGCGGCGCCCCTGTGAATCTTTACCGAGTTCAGAAGGAAGAAGAAAACCAGCTTCCATGGCACAGTGGTTCGTGTTGCAAAATCCGGGCTGCCGGGGTCCTGGGTTCGAGTCTTCACATCACAGCCATTTATTTGTGGGATTTTTTTTTCTGCCCCGACCGGTTCATATCTACCCAGATTTGAGTTTGCTGTGGGGTGAAGGGAAAGGCTGGAGTCGCACAGTGGAGTTTGCTGTGGGGTGAAGGGGAAGGCTTTAGTCGCACAGTGGTTTCATCCCCCGCTCAATGGACATTTGTCTCACACAGATGCTCACATTTCCTGACCGTCGCTGCATGAGTCTGCATCTCTCGGGCCTGGTTAACGCCGGCAGTCTGTCATAGGAATGAGCGAAGAGTACAGCCGTGTCATGCAGTCTGTCATAAGAATGAGCGAAGAGTGCAGCCGTGTCATGCAGTCTCAGACCGAAATGGAACTCCACAGGTGTTAAGCACCAAAAAAAAAAAAAATAAATAAATAAAAAAAAAAAAAATAGAAGAAGTCCCCAATTCTGTGGCTTTTCCTGCCCTGCTCTCGTGGTGACCTGACTCTCCATTTCCTATCTCTAGTCACGCCCTTGGTGAGTTCTTGTCCAGGTCGCCAGTATCGTCAAGGTCATGGGTTATATCTTTGGGCGGGAATGATGACGCCCTTGGTGAGTTCTTGTCCAGGTCGCCAGTATCGTCAAGGTCATGGGTTATATCTTTGGGCGGGAATGATGACGCCCTTGGTGAGTTCTTGTCCAGGTCGCCAGTATCGTCAAGGTCATGGGTTATATCTTTGGGCGGGAATGATGACGCCCTTGGTGAGTTCTTGTCCAGGTCGCCAGTATCGTCAAGGTCATGGGTTATATCTTTGGGCGGGAAAGATGACGCCCTTGGGTAAGATTTGTGGAGAGGTGGGGGGCTTATTCACGCTGGCTCCGCAACCTAGCATAGCAATGAACTGTCGTCAGTAGTGGGCTTAGTAGGCTTGTCGTCAGTATGAACTGTCGTCAGTAGTGAGTATAGTAGGCTTGTCGTCAGTATGAACTGTCGTCAGTAGTGGGCTTAGTAGGCTTGTCGTCAGTATGAACTGTCGTCAGTAGTGGGTATAGTAGGCTTGTCGTCAGTATGAACTGTCGTCAGTAGTGGGCTTAGTAGGTAGGCTTATCGTCAGTATGAACTGTCGTCAGTAGTGGGCTTAGTAGGCTTGTCGTCAGTATGAACTGTCGTCAGTAGTGGGCTTAGTAGGCTTGTCGTCAGTATGAACTGTCGTCAGTGGTGGGCTTAGTAGGCTTGTCGTCAGTATGAACTGTCGTCAGTAGTGGGCTTAGTAGGCTTATCGTCAGTATGAACTGTCGTCAGTAGTGGGCTTAGTAGGCTTGTCGTCAGTATGAACTGTCGTCAGTAGTGGGCTTAGTAGGCTTGTCGTCAGTATGAACTGTCGTCAGTAGTGGGCATAGTAGGCTTGTCGTCAGTATGAACTGTCGTCAGTAGTGGGCTTAGTAGGCTTGTCGTCAGTATGAACTGTCGTCAGTAGTGGGCTTAGTAGGCTTGTCGTCAGTATGAACTGTCGTCAGTAGTGGGCTTAGTAGGCTTGTCGTCAGTATGTTTGGACTGAACAGCTGCCACTGAACACCGCCCAAATGACTCGGTAGCCGTGCAGCGTCTTCTGTGTTGGGATGCCCTATGGCGACTTGCCACGGACTGCCGCCGGTGGACTGACGGTGCCGGGGCTGTGGCGGGACATGCCGCCAGTGGACTGACGGTGCCGGGGCTGTGGCGGGACATGCCGCCGGTGGACTGACGGTGCCGGGGCTGTGGCGGGACATGCCGAGGGTGGACTGACGGTGCCGGGGCTGTGGCGGGACATGCCGAGGGTGGACTGATGGTGCCGGGGCTGTGGCGGGACATGCCGAGGGTGGACTGACGGTGCCGGGGCTGTGGCGGGACATGCCGAGGGTGGACTGACGGTGCCGGGGCTGTGGCGGGACATGCCGAGGGTGGACTGACGGTGCCGGGGCTGTGGCGGGACATGCCGAGGGTGGACTGACGGTGCCGGGGCTGTGGCGGGACATGCCGAGGGTGGACTGACGGTGCCGGGGCTGTGGCGGGACATGCCGAGGGTGTGACTGACGGTGCCGGGGCTGTGGCGGGACATGCCGAGGGTGTGACTGACGGTGCCGGGGCTGTGGCAGGACATGCCGAGGGTGGACTGACGGTGCCGGGGCTGTGGCGGGACATGCCGAGGGTGGACTGACGGTGCCGGGGCTGTGGCGGGACATGCCGAGGTGGACTGACGGTGCCGGGCTGTGGCGGGACATGCCGAGGGTGGACTGACGTGCCGGGGCTGTGGCGGACATGCCGAGGGTGGACTGACGGTGCCGGGGCTGTGGCGGGACATGCCGAGGGTGGACTGACGGTGCCGGGGATGTGGCGGGACATGCCGAGGGTGGACTGACGATGCCAGGGCTGTGGCGGGACATGCCGAGGGGTGTGACTGTAGACGGGGAAACAGAATGATGGTGGAGAGGCGACGCCACTGAAGTGGCACTGAAGATGAGAGGAGAACACACACACACACACACACACACACACACACACACACACACACACACACACTCACACACACATCTCACACACACACACACACACACACACACACACACACACACACACACACACACACACACACACACACACACACACACACACACTCACACACAACACGACACGACACGAAGACAAAGGACTGGAAGCTCAGGACGGGGATCGTTGGGCTGTCTGGTTCGCTCAGGTGGTTACAGCATCGAGTTCTTAGGACGGGGATCGTTGGGCTGTCTGGCTGGCTCAGGTGGTTACAGCATCGAGTTCTTAGGACGGGGATCGTTGGGCTGTCTGGCTGGCTCAGGTGGTTACAGCATCGAGTTCTTAGGACGGGGATCGTTGGGCTGTCTGGCTGGCTCAGGTGGTTACAGCATCGAGTTCTTAGGACGGGGATCGTTGGGCTGTCTGGCTGGCTCAGGTGGTTACAGCATCGAGTTCTTAGGACGGGATCGTTGGGCTGTCTGGCTGGCTCAGGTGGTTACAGCATCGAGTTCTTAGGACGGGGATCGTTGGGCTGTCTGGCTGGCTCAGGTGGTTACAGCATCGAGTTCTGAGGACGGGGATCGTTGGGCTGTCTGGCTGCTCAGGTGGTTACAGCATCGAGTTCTGAGGACGGGGATCGTTGGGCTGTCTGGCTGGCTCAGGTGGTTACAGCATCGAGTTCTGAGGACGGGGATCGTTGGGCTGTCTGGTTGGCTCGGGTGGTTACAGCATCGAGTTCTTAGGACGGGGATCGTCTGCAGCACCGAATTCGCAGTCGTAAGTTGCGAGTTCGAATCACGCTAGTGACGAACAGAAACATTGGTAATCTTAATGTGTTGTCATTCTGGTGGAATCGTGTCGTGTTACAGATAGATCACCTTCCTCCGCTGTCCTCCATGCCACTTCGGTCGACGTCAAAATGTAACAAACCAGTTGAGGACTACAACGCGTGACCTGGGCAGGGGCCTACAGAGGGACAAGATCAGAAGGCTGTGGAGGAATTTCGCCCGTCAGCTGTTTATGAGTACATGCAGACAGTGTTGGCGCTCCAGCGACTCTTCACAGGGTTAAAAGAGAAGACGAAGAAGAAGAAGAAGAAGAGGAAGACTAAGAAGAAGAAGAAGGTCACGGATACAAAGGACAGGAAATTTGGATCGTAGATGCCTCCTTGTGCGGATATCAACACAAGAATGCACCAAAAACAATCAGAGGCATGGCGTCAACAGCTATGCATATATACATTTTCCGAAGACTGTTCAGTTAGACCTGAAGATATTCATATCATAAAGGCAGCTCCTACATGCATCTCTTTTTCTCTCGTCTCCTTCCCACTTCGCCTTATATCATCCTCCCCCAAACCCTCCCTCCCCAGCCGCTTAACTTACTCTCATCTCTCTCTTGTTCTTTGGGGAGGAATGTACGTAGAGAGAGAGAGAGAGAGAGAGAGAGAGAGAGAGAGAGAGAGAGAGAGAGAGAGAGAGAGAAGAGAGAGAGGGAGAGAGAGAGAGAGAGAGAGAGAGAGAGAGAGAGAGAGAGAGAAAGGAAGAAAGAGAAGAAGAGGACACCGGCATAATTTGTTTCCTTATTTAGGGTTCCTTTCCCCCCGTTGTGCCCGGGGAGGGGGGGGGGGGGGTGCGTGGGTTGCGGGGGGGGGGGGGGGGGGGGGGGGTCATTCGGGTACACAACACCTTAACAAAAGTCAGTTTAGATGATGAAGTGCACTTTCTAAGATTAGAGGATAGCGTGTGACCCTTTACAACGAAGACAGATTCATCAAAGCCTTCTCTTTTCACGTTTTAATGTGTATAAAAAGTGCTTGAAAGGATGCCTTTCTTGTTTGTTTCTTCTGCTTTTTTTTTTTCTCCTTTTTTTGTGTTTTTGATTTTTGTTTTTTAGAGGGCAGGAAGAGGAAAGTGGGATGAAAGGTAGTGGGAGGGGTCAAGTAGCGTGTAAACTTTCACAAAGCAGAAAAGGTTTGAGGGCTGAAATACATGACAGGAATGATTTAGGCTGAATCCAGATGGATCTTCGTGAATGATGAGGTGTGTGTGTGTGTGTGTGTGTGTGTGTGTTGTGTGTGTGTGTGTGTGGTGTGTGTGTGTGTGTGTGTGTGTGTGTGAGAGAGAGAGAGAGAGAGAGAGAGAGAGAGAGAGAGAGAGAGAGAGAGAAGAGAGTGTGTATCTGAGAGAGAGACAGAGACAGACAGACAGACAGAGAGAGAGAGCGAGAGAGAGAAGAGAGAGAGAGAGAGAGAGAGAGAGAGAGAGAGAGAAAGAGAGAGAGAGAGAGAGAAAGAGTAGACGAGAGAGAGAAGAGAGAGAGAGAGAGAGAGAGAGAGAGAGAGAGAGAGAGAGAAGAGAGAGCGAGAGAGCGTGTGTGTGTCTGTGTGTCTATCTGTGTGAGCGTAACGCCTCTGTGTGCGTGCGAATGTGTACGCAGCGTGTGTTGTGTGTGTGTGTGTGTGTGTGTGTGTGTTTGTGTGTGTGAGCGCGCGCACGCACGCGCGCGTGTCCCATCGTGTATACGTCATACACGAGGCCATCGTTGACTCTTTAAATGGCCTGGTTTTGTCATTATTGTCACGAGTTTCTCTCCACATATCTTTCACGGCCGCTAAGAATGCATGTTCATCCTACCCCCCCCCCCCCCCCCCCCCCCCGAGTCAAACGAAGCTGTATTGCTTACAGCCCAGCCGACCGGAGGAGACATGACCAGGCCACAAGTAAGGCAACAATGGAAATATGTACACATTTGAAATGTCACAAGTAAACTTCAAAGCGTAATTACGCATGCACACGCGCGCGCACACCCCCACATACATACATGAGCCTGGAAGCGCCCGCACACACACTCATACACACAAACACACACACGCCACACAATATGCGCGCGAACGCGCGTGCGCACACGTATGCACACACAATCACGGACAGACGCGCGCGCGCACACACACCACACACACACACACACACACACACACACACACACACACACACACACACACTCACGCACACACACTCACATACATAAATGGACAGAGAGAGAGAGAGAGAGAGAGAGAGAGAGAGAGAGAGAGAGAGAGAGAGAGAGAGAGTTTAGACCATTCACTTTTTTTCTTTCCTTCTTCGCCCCCACCTTCCCCCATCCACCCCCCCCCCCCCCCCACGCTGCCCCCCACCCTCCCCTTTTTATTTCTTTTTTCCTCTCCTTTCTTTCTCTGTCTGAAATGGAAATGTAGCTGACCGGACAAGCCAAATATAACATCAAAGTCATTTGGAAACTGAAGCCTTCGACATCATAAACTATGATGTACAATAGAATATCCTCGGAGCTTAGAACTTCGGACCCCAGTGATCATAAGAATAAACAGACACTGTTGAATTTGGACAGTGCCAGATCAGCACCCAAACTGCCACCACTTTTCCCCTGTAAATTAATCAGTCAAGATTTCGTATACCCTGTTTGAAGTATTCATTACTGTTGATAATGTCCGACTTAAATGAACAAAACTTCCTGCAGTAAAGTTTTGATTCAAATACACAGCATACAAACCTACCAGTTTTGTGTCTCACAAACAAAATGCACTCTTCATTAAGCGACTTCCACAGGAAGCTGTTCTCGTGATCTTCATCCCCTCCGCTCTCCCCCCCTTCCTTCAACCGACCCCCTAATTCTCCGACCCCCACACATCCTTTCCCCTCCCCCTCCCCCCTCCCCCCTTCCTCAACCCACCCCCTAATTCTCCGACCCCCACACATCCTTTGGCCCCCCCCCCCCCCCCCCCTTCCTTCAACACCCACCCCCTAATTCTCCGACCCCCACACATCCTTTGCCCCCCCCCCCCCCCTCTTCCTTCAACCCACCCCCTAATTCCCGACCCCCACACATCCTTTGCCCCCCCCCCCTCCCCTTCCTCCAACCCACCCCCTAATTCTCCGACCCCCACACATCCTTTGCCCCCCCCCCCCCCCCCTTTCCTTCAACCCACCCCAATTCCCGACCCACCCCCCATCCCTTGCACCCCCCCCCCCTTTCCCTTTAACCCACCCCCAATTCCCGCCTACCACATCCTTGCACCCCCCCCCCCCTTTCCTTTTAACCCACCCCCTAATTCTCCCCACCCCCACCATCCTTGCCCCCCCCCCCCCTTTTTTCCCCCCCCCTTCCACCCCCAGAGGGGCCCGGGGGCTGGGGGCGGGACAGCCCCCGGGTGGACTGAGGGTGCCGGGGGCGGGCGGGGCATCCGGGGGGTGGACTGACGGTCCCGGGGGCTGGGGCGGGAATGCGGGGGGGGCTGATGGGGCCCGGGGCTTTTGGCGGGACAGCCGAGGGGGACTACGGTGGGGGGGCTGTGGCGGGACATGCCGAGGGTGACGACGGTGCCGGGGCTGTGGCGGAATCCCGAGGGGGACTGACGGTGCCGGGGCTGTGGGGGACATGCCGGGGGTGGACTGACGGTCCCGGGGCTGTGGCGGCTCCCGAGGGTGGACGACGGTGCCGGGGCTGTGGCGGGACACCCGAGGGTGTGCTGACGGTCCCGGGGGCTGTGCGGGACAGCCGAGGGTGTGCTGAGGGGTCCCGGGGGCTGGGGCAGGACTGCCGGGGTGGACTGACGGTGCCGGGGGGGGTGGCGGGACATGCCGAGGGTGGACTCGGGCCGGGGCTGGGGCGGACATGCCGAGGTGGAGAGGGTGCCGGGGCGGGGGGGGACAGCGGGGGTGGACTGACGTTGCCGGGGGCGTGGGGAAATGCCGAGGGGGGACTGACTGCGGGGCTGTGGGGGGAATGCCGGGGGGGGAAAAACGGGGGCCGGGTTTTGGGGCGGGACTGCCGAGGGTGGACTGACGATCCCAGGGCTGTGGGGGGAAATGCCGAGGGGGTGACTGTAGAGGGGGAAAACAGAATGAGGGTGGAGAGGCGACGCCACTGAAGGGGCACTAAAGGAGAGGAAACAACACACACCACACAACACACACACACAACAACACACACACCCCAAAACACACACCTTCACCACCACACACACACCACACCACCACACAAACACACACACACACACACCAACACACACACACACACAACACTCACCACAACACGACACGCACGAAGACAAAGGACGGGAAGCTCGACGGGGATCTTTGGGGTGTTGGTTCCTCAGGGGTTACACATCGAGTTTTGGAGGGGGATCGTTGGGCTGGGCGGGCTCAGGGGTTACAGCATCGGTTCTTAGGAGGGGGACGTTGGGCGTCTGGCGGGCTGGTGGTTAAAAAGCATCGGTTTCTTAGGAGGGGGAGGGGGGGGGGGCTTTCGGGCGGGCTCGGGTGGTTTACAGCATCGAGTTCTTGGACGGGGACTTTTGGGGCTGTCTGGCTGCCGGGGGTTTACAGCATCAGTTTTTAGGAGGGGATCGGGGGCTGTTGGTTTTCCAGGGGGTTACAGCATCGATTTTCTTAGGACGGGGATCGTTGGGCGTCGGGCGGCCCGGTTTTTTACAGCATCGAGTTCTGAGGACGGGATCGTTGGCTGCTGGCGGGCTCAGGGGGTTACGCATGAGTTTGGGAGGGGGGACTTTGGGGCTGTCGGGCGGCTCAGGTGGTTAAGCATCGAGTTCGGGACGGGGATCTTTGGGCTTTTGGGGTTGGCTCAGGGGGTTTACAGCTCGATTTCTTAGACGGGGTTTCGCGCAGCACCGAATTCGCTCGAAAAGTTGCGAGTTGAATCACGTAGTGACGAACGAAACTTTGGGAAATCTTAATTGTTGTCTTCGGGTGGAAAATCGTGTCGTGTTCAGATAGATCACCCTTCCTCCGCTTTTCCATGCCACTTCGGTCGACGTAAAATTAACAAAACCATTGAGGCTAAAACGCGTGACCTGGGCAGGGCCTACGAGGGACAAGATCAAAAGGGCTGGGGAGGAATTTCCCCGTCAGCGTTTTGAGTACATGCAGACAGTGTTGGCGCCCCAGGACTCTCCCCCGGGTTAAAAGAGAAGACAAGAAAAGAAGAAGAAGAGGAAAACAAGAAAAAGAAAAAGGGCACGGAAAAAAGGAAGGAAATTTGGATCGAGATGCCCCTTGTGCGGATATCAACCAAAATGCCCAAAAACAATCAAGGCGGCGTCAACAGCTATGCTATATACTTTTTTCCCCAAACCGTTCATTAGACCTAAGATATTCAACATAAAGGCAGCTCCTACATGCTCTCTTTTTCTCTGTCCCTTTCCACTTCCCCTTATTTCCCTCCCCCAAACCCCCCCCCCCCCGCTTAATTTACTTCATCCCCTTGTTTTGGGGGAGGAAGTACGTAGAGAGAGAGAGAGAGGAGGGAAGGGGGGGAAAGAGAGAGAAGAGAGAGAGAGAGAGAGAAGAGAGGGGATGGAGAGAGAAGGAGAAGAGAGAGAGAGAGAGAAGGAGAAAGGAAGAAAGAAAGAAGGGACACCGGCAAATTTGTTTCCCTTAAATTTGGGGTTTTTTTCCCCCGTTGTGCCCGGGGGGGGGGGGGGGGGGTGGGGGGGTTTGGGGTGGGGGGGGGGGGGGGGGGGTCTTGGGGGTTTACCCCCCTTAAAAAAAGTCAGTTAGTTTTAAAAGGCATTTTTCTAAGTTTTAGAGGATAGGTGACCCTTTAAAACGAAGACAAATTCATCAAACCCTTCTTTTTTTTCACTTTTAAATGGTAAAAAAGTGTTTGAAAGGAGCCTTTCTTGTTTTTTTTCTTTTTTTTTTTTTCTTTTTTTGTTTTTTTGATTTTTGTTTTTGGGGCAGGGAAAGGAAAATGGTGAAAAATAGGGGGGGGGTGGGGTTTAAAATTTTAAAAAGAAAAATTTAGGGGGGAAATACAGACAGGGGAAAATTTTGGGGAACCAATGGATCTTCGGAATGATGGTGTGTTTGGGGGTGGGGTGTGTGGTGTGTGGTTTGTGGGGGTTGGGGGTGGTGTGTTGAAGGAAGGGGGAGAGGGGGGGGAGAAGAGAGAAGGGGGGAAATGTTAATGAGAGGAAAGGGGAAACAAAAGGAAAAAAAGGGGGGGGGGAAAAAAAAAGGGGGAAAAAAAAGGGAAAAAAAAAAAAAAAAAAAAAAAAAAAAAAAAAAACAAACTTTTTCTTTTACGGGGGCGTACCCCCCAATTTTCCCGCGGGGGGGGGGGGGGGGTTTTTCCCGCCCCCCCCCCCCCCCCCGGGCCCCCCCCCCCCCCTCAAAATGGGGGGCATTTTTTTAACTTTTTAAAACCCGGCCGTTTTTTTAATGATTTATCCCCCCCCCCCCCCCCCCCCCCGTAAAACGAAGGAGACCCCGGGAGGAGGAAAAGACCAGGGCCCAAAAAAAGGCAAAAGGAAAAGAAAAGAAGGAAAAACCAAAGGAATTCGAACACCGGGGCCCCCCCCCAAAAAACAGACGGAGCGGAAACATCAAAAAAAACAACCCCAAAAAGGGAAACCCTCGCAATATGCCCAAAACGGCAAACCCCCCCGGCCCCCCAACCCCACACCCCCCACACCCAAAACCCCCCCCCCCCCAACCCCTCAAAACAAATGGCGGGGAAAGGAAGGGGAGGAAAGGGGGGGGAAAAAGGGTTTTTGACTTTTTTTTTTTTTTCCTTTTTTTTTTTGAATTCCCCCTCCCCCCCCCCCCCCCCCCCCACGCTGCCCCCACCCTCCCCTTTTTATTTCTTTTTTCCTCTCCTTTTTTCTCTGTCTGAAATGGAAATGTAGCTGACCGACAAGCCAAAATTAACATCAAAGTCATTTGGAAACTGAAGCCTTCGACATCATAAACTATGAGTTACAAAGAATATCCTCGGAGCTTTGAACTTCGGGCCCCAGTGATCAAAGAATAAAAACACTGTTGAATTGGGCAGTGCCAGATCAGCACCCAAACTGCCACCACTTTTCCCCTGTAAATTAATCAGTCAAGATTTCGTATACCCGTTTTGAAGTATTCATTACGGTTGATAATGTCCGACTTAAATGAACAAAACTTTCCTGCAGTAAAGTTTGAAATTTAAATACACAGCATACAAACCTACCAGTTTTGTGTCTCACAAACAAAATGCACTCTTCATTAAGCGACTTCCACAGGAAGCTGTTCTCGTGATCTTCATCCCCTCCGCTCTCCCCCCCTTCCTTCAACCACCCCTAATTCCCGAACCCCACACATCCTTTTCCCCCTCCCCCCTCCCCCCCTTCCTTCACCCACCCCCTAATTCCCCCGACCCCCACACATCCTTTGCCCCCCCCCCCCCCCCCTTCCTTCAACCCACCCCCTAATTCTCCGACCCCCACACATCCTTTGCCCCCCCCCCCCCCCTCTTCCTTCAACCCACCCCCTAATTTTTCCGACCCCCACACATCCTTTGCCCCCCCCCCCTCCCCTTCCCCAACCCACCCCCTAATTTTCCGACCCCCACACATCCTTTGCCCCCCCCCCCCCCCACCCCCTTTCCTTCAACCCACCCCCTAATTCTCCGACCCACACACATCCTTTTCACCCCCCCCCCCTTCCTTCAACCCACCCCCTAATTCTCCGACCTACACACAATCCTTGCACCCCCCCCCCCCTTCCTTCAACCCACCCCCTAATTCTCCCCACCCCCACACATCCTTTTCCCCCCCCCCCCTTTCCTTCAACCCACCCCCTAATTCTCCGACCCCCACACATCCTTTGCCCCCCCCCCCCCCCTTTCCTTCAACCCACCCCCTAATTCTCCGACCCCCACACATCCTTTGCCCTCCCCCCCCCCCTCCACCCTTTTCCCTTTAACCCACCCCCCCAATTCTCCGACCCCCACACATCCCTTTTTTCCCTCCCCCTCCACCCTTCCTTCAACCCACCCCCTAATTCTCCGACCCCCACACATCCTCCCCCCCCCCCCCCCCCCTTCCTTCAACCCACTCCCTAATTCCCCCGACCCCCACACATCGTTTGCCCCCACACCCCCCCACCCTTCCTTCAACCCACCCCTAATTCTCCGACCCCCACACATCCTTTGTCCCCCCCCCCCCCCCCCTTCCTTCAACCCACCCCCTAATTCTCCGACCCCCACACATCCTTTGCCCCCCCCCCCCCCCTTCCTTCAACCCACCCAGAGAACAGTAAAATGCCAATCCTAACTCACATCCGCCCTCAACTAGTTTCGGGCGGATGCGACCTAGGATTGGCATTTTACTGTTCTCTACTGTTCTTTGATAATCCATCACACATTCTCTTTCAATAACCAAAAAATAACGACCCTACAAACATACATACTGGGTAGGGTTATCCGTTTTTAATACTAATTTACTAAACTTTTCAGATTTCAGTTTTTGTTTAATCCTATGTTTTTCCTGATCATTTTCAATAACATCATTTTCGCGCAAACATTCTTCAAATGAGTCTCTGTCTTTCATGTGAAATAACACTACAGTCTTTAACTGTTCTCTAAAGTCTTTTAAAACTGAGTTATATTTTTGGCATAAAATCCACACACTTATCCTAGCATGCCTTCCACTGAAAGCTAGTTTTGACAAAGTGTTTCTCTTTTTAACTATGTCCCTTTCTGCCGAACAGTCATCTATAATAAATAGTGTTTGCGTTCCTATCCTTCAAACAGTCTATAAAACTGTTCTAGACATTCACTCAGTTTATTGCTGGGATTAACTAAAAATATGTTATCATCTGCCCATATAAACCTTCTATCATGATATGCTTTGTTCCATTTAAGTGTTGGACAGAAAATCACAATATGATCAAAATTATAGCGATAAACTGTTTGTAATAAGTCTAGGACAAATATTGTTTTTCCACAACCAGTCTGCCCACAAATCATTGAACAATGAGGGATTTTATCATAAAGTTTAACTGCTCCATAGTTTTATAACAGAATTAATCTAATCCAGTTATTATTTTTATCATACTCTCCGTCAAAACTTGTTCAGTATAATAAAACCCTATGAGGCCTAAATGTGTAAGATTAATCCAATTTAGTTCTGTAAGATTGTTTCTATTTAAGTCAACAGTGATTTTGTTGCTTGTTGTTATAACCTTAATATCCTCACCATTGTGAAGAACGACGACAACAACGTTAAGGCGTTTAACGTCTAAGTTTTGCCAGCTAATATTAATTCCTTTTATAAGGTCATCACTAACGCCCACAACCCCATCCCTCTCCACATCTTTAAAGACAGAAATTTCAAATATCATTGTGAACGTGTCTCCTAATTTTCTGCTTGGAAAGAACTGTAATTTTGTAGAAGCTTTCTTTAAAACGTTCTTTTCTGTGAGGATGTACTGTTTTTTCCCATACGGCGTTATTTCAATCTCTTCCGACATTGTCGCTGGCAT
>CM031615.1:331662-336662 GCA_018398815.1 Conus ventricosus
TCACGCCCTATACGGCAGTTAGTCTATGGGATTTGATGTAACCTTTAACCTTCACAGTGTACAAAACGAAAGAGTTGAGAGAGGACGAGCGGGAAGATGTGGGAAGGGGGGGGGGGGGGGGGGGGGGGGTTAGCAGGGGAGGGGGGGGGTTAGTGGAAGGAAGGCATGATGGGGGGTGGGGGTGGAGGAAAGACGAGCGCCAGCGGAATGCAGGCGGGAGACAGGGCGTGGGGGATGCGTAACATGTGGATGATGGTTGCTATTGACGGGCGTGTTTGTATGACGATTTTGTCTGTGGTTCTTCTCCCCCCCCCCCTCTCCTCCACCCCCACCCCACCCTCTCTCCTCCACTCTTTAAGGAGATTTTTTTTTCTTTTGTCTTTGCTCTCTCTCTGTCCCTGATTCTGTCTGTCTGTCTGTCTCTGCAGTTGTTGTTTTTTAACACCATGGGAGTGTGGGAAAAATAGTACCGGGGATGGAGGCAGGGATAGGGAAGAGGGTAGGGGTGGAAAGAGTGCAGTGGGACCTCTGGAACCTCCCCACCCCTACCCCACCCCCCTCACCACCCCCATCCCATCCCACCCCACCCGTCCTGTGATACACTTTGACACTGCCACGTTTTCATGCGCGTGCATGGAGCCAGCAGCGACCCAAATGCCAAGTGCCGTGGTGCTGGTAGTATCGATAAGGGGAAGGCATGGATGCAACTTTGTGTGCCCCACCACCTCCCCCACTCTTCCCTCACCCCTTCTCCCTCCCTCCTATTACCCCTCCCCCCCCCCCCCCCCCCCCATCTCCACCCACAGTCGTCCCACCGCTTCTCTCGCCGCTAGTCAACCATTCTTCCAGACATCCGTCCGTGTGCTGCTTGAAGAGTGTGGCAGATTTCTCGTGGTTGACACACGCGGCAGCATCGTCAGCGCAATCAATGTGTGGGCATGTCTGCTTACACCCTAATATGTGAGCTGCGCCCACTTTTTGCTCGGCTTGGCGGAAAGGGAGGTAATTGTGGTTGTGCAACCCTGGGCGTCGTAAACTTTCCACTGACCCGCATTTCGTAACGCTTCGGAATTTCCCACGCTTACTTCGTGCTTGTTTGTTAGTTTGTTTATTAATTTGTGTCAGTTGTGTATTTCTGTCAGTCTCCTCACACGATCTGAAACGTGATTTTCGTGTTCGGGATAATCAGTCGTTCTCACGCTCGCGTGTCACCAGTACACGCAAGGTATGCGAGAACAGAGTCTTAGATTCTTCTTTCTTTGTCTTTCTTTCTCTGTGTGTGTCACTCTTTGTCATTGTTGTATCTCTTATTCTCTCTTACTACTCCCCCCCCCCCCCCCCCCCCCATTCTCTCACACTCCGCTGACATTCTTTCTCACCCCCCTCACACTCTTACTCCCTCTGTCAATGCCATCTGTCTGTCTATCAGTCTCTCTTTCTGTCTTTGTCTCTGTCTCTCTCTTCTCTCTCTCCCCCCCCACATACCCCCCCCCCCCCACACACACACACATACGCACGCATGCACGCATGCACGCACGCACACACACACACACACACACACACACACACACACACACACACCCCACACACACACACACACACACACGCTTTTCTAAAAGGGTCATTTGGGATTCTGTTTTAAATGTTCTCTCCATCTCCCTTTCTTCCTGAATGATAGCCAGCATTATCACTGTTATTCTTTGTGGGTTTTTCGGCTTCCACACAGTGTGCTATGGGCGCCAATGGAACCACACAGTGTGCTACAGGCTCCAATGGAACCAAACAGTATGCTATGGGCGCCAATAGAACCACACAGTGTGCTATGGGCGCCAATGGAACCACACAGTATGCTATGGGCTCCAATGGGACCACACAGTGTGCTACAGGCTCCAATGGAACCACACAGTGTGCTATGGGCTCCAATGGAACCACACAGTGTGCTATGGGCGCCAATAGAACCACACAGTGTGCTATGGGCGCCAATGGAACCACACAGTGTGCTATGGGCGCCAATGGAACCACACAGTGTGCTATGGGCGCCAATAGAACCACACAGTGTGCTATGGGCTCCAATGGGACCACACAGTGTGCTATGGGTGCCAATGGAACCACACAGTGTGCTATGGGCTTTAATGGAACCACACAATATGCTACAGGCTCCAATAGAACCACACAGTGTGCTACAGGCTCCAATGGGACCACACAGTATGCTATGGGCTCCAATGGGACCACACAGTGTGCTATGGGCTCCAATGGAACCACACAGTGTGCTACAGGCTCCAATGGGACCACACAGTATGCTACAGGCTCCAATGGAACACACAGTATGCTATAGGCTCCAATGGAACCACACAGTATGCTATAGGCTCCAATGGAACCACACAGTGTGCTATGGGCTCCAATGGAACCACACAGTGTGCTATGGGCTCCAATGTGACTACACAGTGTGCTACAGGCTCCAGTGGGACCACACAGTGTGCTATGGGCTCCAATGGAACCACACAGTACGCTACAGGCTCCAATGGAACCACACAGTGTGCTATGGGCTCCAATGGAACCACACAGTGTGCTACAGGCTCGAATAGAACCACAGTATGCTATGGGCGCCAATGGGACCACACAGTGTGCTACAGGCTCCAATAGAACCACACAGTGTGCTACAGGCTCCAGTAGAACCACACAGTGTACTACAGGCTCCAATAGAACCACACAGTGTGCTATGGGCTCCAATGGAACCACACAGTGTGCTATGGGCTCCAATGGAACCACACAGTGTGCTACAGGCTCCAATAGAACCACACAGTATGCTATGGGCTCCAATAGAACCACACAGTGTGCTACAGGCTCCAATGGAACCACACAGTGTGCTATGGGCTCCAATGGAACCACACAATGTGCTATGGGCTCCAATTGAACCACACAGTATGCTACAGGCTCCAATAGAACCACACAGTGTGCTATGGGCTCCAATGGAACCACACAGTGTGCTATGGGCTCCAATGGAACTACACAGTGTGCTACAGGCTCCAATGGGACCACACAGTATGCTACAGGCTCCAATAGAACCACACAGTATGCTACAGGCTCCAATAGAACCACACAGTATGCTATGGGCTCCAATGGAACCACACAGTGTGCTATGGGCGCCAATGGAACCACACAGTGTGCTATGGGCTCCAATGGAACCACACAGTATGCTATGGGCTCCAATAGAACCACACAGTGTGCTACAGGCTCCAATGGAACTACACAGTGTGCTACGGGCTTCAATGGGACCACACAGTACGCTACAGGCTCCAATGGGACCACACAGTGTGCTACAGGCTCCAATAGAACCACACAGTGTGCTACGGGCTCCAATGGGACCACACAGTATGCTATGGGCTCCAATGGAACCACACAGTGTGCTATGGGCTCCAATGGGACAATACAGTGTGCTATGGGCTCCAATAGAACCACACAGTATGCTACAGGCTCCAATGGAACAATACAGTGTGCTATGGGCTCCAATGGGACAATACAGTGTGCTATGGGCTCCAATAGAACCACACAGTATGCTATGGGCTCCAATGGAACAATACAGTGTGCTATGGGCTCCAATAGAATCACACAGTATGCTATGGACGCCAATGGAAGATTGTAACCAAACACTGTGCTGCAGGCTCTAACAGAAAGACTGAAAATTTGAAAGCGGTGCCTTAAATTTCGGATTAACATTACAATTATCTGTAAACGTCAGGCCTGGTTGACGAAGGGATATAATTATCTTATGCATGAAGGCATTTTATGAAAGGCAACGTGAGACCATCATGCAATCTGCAACTGAACTGAACTGCACGTCAGCAGCGTCTTCGTGCCATTTCCTTCCCCAATTTTCATCAGAACAGATCTGTCTTAAACGGGAGTTCACGTCGTGCTTGGGTTTTAGCGTGATTCTAGAATTGATTTCTCCTCCCTCTCCTGTGACAAAATCTACGGCACTGCGGGTACATTGAAGAGTAATATCGCTGAAAGGACTCCGAGGCAGCGTGTATTTCAAGAAGACGCTCATTGACTATGGCTATTTCGGATAGCCGAGCGCAGTGTCAGTTTCAGTTTCATCAAGGAGGTGTCACTGCGTGCTGGGGCTAGTCCATATACGCTACCCCACATCCGCTGAGCTTCGAGACAACACTGCGCGCGATTTAAGGCTGATGGCTACATGAATTCATAACTAAGATGAGGGTCTTGAAGAAGAGGGTCTCGTGGCTACCACTTAGCAGATGTCTGACCTGCGCATTAGCCCAACGCGCTGGTCAGATCTTGGGTACCTATATAACATTGTTTGTGCCATTATTATCATTGGATCCGTGTGGTGACAGCCGAGCGATTATCGTCATCATCAGCATTAAGGGAACTCGGAAGGCGGTGTCCTTGCGTATGTTGACAGCAGGCCAGCGGTCACTGCAGGACAACACTGAAATGACTGGGCAGCACCATCATTGCAGGGTCTGCTCCGGCGGGGAGTGACTTGGCGGCGACCTGACATTGACAGTCGTTAGGTTCGGATCAGGCTCTGTGTGAGTGTGTGTGTGCGTGTGCTGGAGGAAGTCGGCACGGCGTGGAGCTTTGTTTTGTTGAATGCGAGCGTAAATGCCACACGCGTGAGTTGATTGTCCTTTTTTGCTTTGTTTTGTGTGTGTGTGTGTGTGTGTGTGTGTGTGTGTGTGTGTGTTGTCCGCCACGTCGTCACCCCTTCCCCCCACCCTCCCACTCCCCTGCCCCGCCCACACACTCACCTCTCCTACTTCCACCCTCTTCTGAGCCCCATCTCCCCCCCCCCCCCCCCACCCCCACCCCGCCCGCCATTTTTTTTTCTTTTCTTTTTAAGTGGAAACAAGAAAGTAAGTACCGTGGTGTGTAATTGGCTTTCATTCACACCCCAACACCCACGCGCTCTCTGTAGTCTCCTCCCATTCCTTCCTCACTGCAACTAATGCCCCCCCCCCCCCCCCCCCCTT
>CM031615.1:339162-346623 GCA_018398815.1 Conus ventricosus
TGTGGCCCACCTCTGACATATGGCAGTGTGGCCCACCTCTGACAGATGGCAGTGTGGCCCACGTCTAACAGATGGCAGTGTGGCCCACCTCTGACAGATGGCAGTGTGGCCCACCTCTGACAGATGGCAGTGTGGCCCACCTCTGACAGATGGCAGTGTGGCCCACCTCTGACAGATGGCAGTGTGGCCCACTTCTAACAGATGGCAGTGTGGCCCACCTCTGACAGATGGCAGTGTGGCCCACTTCTCACAGATTGCAGTGTGGCCCACCTCTGACAGATGGCAGTGTGGCCCACTTCTGACAGATGGCAGTGTGGCCCACCTCTGACAGATCGCAGTGTGGCCCACCTCTGACAGATGGCAGTGTGACCCACTGTCAACCTCGGTGTAATGTCAGTGGAGGAAGGACTAGCGCACAGCCCAAACACACTCACAGCTTGCTTACAATCTCATTCATATATCATGCATTCGTCACATCAAACCACTAGTAAAGTCTATAACTTTACTATACATGATCATAGAAAGAACATCAATGCATATAGAATCAAACAAAATAAAACATTCTCTCTTTCCTTGAGCTTCACAAAATCATTTATCTAAAACATCATTAACTAACCCGGGTAAAACAGATTTCTACTTTACCTGGCCAGGTGATCTTAACTATTCACGAATCACTGTCTTTTCTTTTCTTTTCTTTTTCTTTTCACTGTCACTTTCACAACACGACACAACTGCCGGCACTGGTGTTGGTCTGATGGCGCCTGGTCAGGTGAGACTGTTGGCGTTGGTCTGTGGTTCTGCTTGGCGAAGTGACGCTGCCAGGTATGAGGTCGAACCCCCGGTTAGGGTAGAACAGTGACTATCAACATCGATCTGTTCTCCTTTCTTTCTTCCTGCATTAACGCATTGCACTCTCTCTCTCTCTCTCTCTCTTCTAGTCTGCTCTTATCAAATGGACATGGTTGCTTTTCTTTTCTTTTTTCTTTTCTTTCTTTTCTTCTTCATAAATTAGCAACTCTTTCTCTCTCTCCACATCTCTCCTCAGTCCTTCCTCTGCAGACTATCTCATGCTAATCTCTCAACTTGGTTCTCTTCTCTCCTCATCTCTCTCTCTCTCTGCCCTTCTCTCCTGCAGAGCTCCACTCAGAACCCTCTCTCCCTCTCTCTCTCTATTCGTTCTTCGCCTCGTTCTCTCCTCTCTTCATCTCTCTGCCTTTTCCCTCGTGCAGAGACTACACCCAAAACCTCCTCATCTCTCTGTTCGTTCTCCCCCTCGTTCTCTCGTTCTCTCCCTCACGCATTCTTCTTATTCGTTCCGATCTGTCCAAAACGGGCGAGTACCATTGGTCAGTATTTTTACCCCTGACACCCCGAAGTTGTCTCCCTCTAATTCCATTGGATATTCACATCACGACAGTCCCGTCTACACGCCTTACTCTCTGTGGTGGTCAATTGGTCATTTAATTGATTAGCTAGATTTCACCCCCACCCACACTACCTTCCCCCCTTCCCTACTTCACTGGCGCGGTGTGGCTTAAGTGGTGGACACTGGTCAATCTAAATTGGCCAGCTGAGTCTGGGTAGGCACCACGACGTCCGACTAACAATGACGTTGGTTCCACAAATTGGCCGGATAAGCTTGAGCTCGGCTCTGCGACTCGTCTCGCTAGACATCGAGGCGTCGGTCAAAGCTGCTTAGCCCGTATAGCCGGACAGACCGTCTTCCTGAAGCCTCTCCACTAAGCTTAATTGGCCGGACCCGACCTATGGGCCCGTCTTTCTGACGCCTAGAATGTTTGAGTTTGGACTTAGGTCCGAACAAATTGGCTGGCGACACCCCAAGTTAGGTTGTTTCCCCCAAGTTAGGTTGTTTCATTTTTTTGTCCGTGACAATTTCCCCCTTGCAAAAGACCATGCTCCGCATTGTCTCAAAACAACGGTACAAAAAAGACAACAACCGAATTTGCTGACACACAGCTACACGCGCAAAGTTCGGAAAATACTTTACAACCAACGGTTTATAAATTATAAAATATACAATTAGTGAATACCACTCCAATGAGTTATCATTGACGTGCGCTCTTGCGTTATTTCAACTCATTCTATAACGACCTCTGTGCGCACTTATGCAATTCCCCTACCTGCGGATTTGCCACATCTTCTTTTCACAATTCTTATGAAAAGCACAATATAATATGATCACGATCCATGACACTTCACTGAGGAATCTCCATCCTCGCTTATTGCAAATAATGCATCACTACACAAGCGACTGTATGCTCCAAGCATAACTACATCCACATGAACAAGTCTCACAAAGAAAATATGAACCAGTCTCACCACAAAAAAATATGAACCATAGCCAACTGGGAATGAACCCATATCCAATCAACATAACTGGAATCAACACATATTATCAACAAAGCACCCTGGATATGACTGACTTCCTCTGAGTTGCAGCTTGCTAGACTACACGACTTAAATAGTCAGCTCCGACATTCTGTCGACCGGGAATGTACTGCACTCGATACCTGTAGGGCTGCAGTGCCATTGCCCAACGCAGAACTCTGCTGTTTTTCAACTGTGCCTCCTGCAGGAATTTGAGTGGTTGATGATCCGTCTCGATCACGAACTCTTTCCCATACAAGTATTTGTGGAACTTCTGCACGGCCCACACAACAGCTAAACACTCCTTCTCCACCGTTGCGTACCCTTCTTCACACTTTGTCAACTTCCTGCTAGCGTATCTCACAGGAAACTCGACTCCTTCATGCTCCTGCAACAATACTGCACCTATCCCACCACCTGATGCATCTGTCCGCAACAAAAATGGTTTGGACATATCTGGTAGCTTCAAGATGGGACGGGAACCTAGTCTTTCCAACACCGTCTGCAGTGCTTGCTCTGCAGCGTCTGACCATTCGACAACTGCCGGTTTCCCTGCCTTGACCAAATCACTGAGAGGACTCGTGATTGCTGCGAAATTTGGAACAAACTCCTATAGAACCCAATAAAACCTAGCAGACTCCTGACTTCTGTTTTGGTCTTTGGTCTCTCTGAATTCATCATCTTCTCCACCTTTCCCCTTTCTGGCTGCTTTGTGTCGCCTCTGACAACAAAACCTAGGAACTCCTACTGTCTAGCCCTTCATACAGTGACACATCCCTGTATGACTCTTCTGGAAACTTAGGTAACAAAATCTCCCCTTCTTCTGCTGGGTCTCTTTCACCTCATCAATGATTGCTGCTGCGCCTATGAAAATCATCAAAGACTCGGTCAGCCGTTTTACCGGTGCCGAGATGACTCGCCATGAGCGACTCGTGACCCACTGACATGACAGTGTCACGACAACATGCCGGCACCTCTAACCGAGTGGTCACCCCACCTGTCTTCCCCCTGGTGAACACTCGGTACAACAGCCCGCCTTTCACAAGAAATTCCGTCTCACCTCCTCTAACCTCCTGTTTCTCTCCACCTCTTGCCAACTCCCAAGACTTCACGAGCGAAGGGTCTTGTTCCTGTGCAGCCCTAAACTCATCAGGCGACACGTCTATGCCCGACTTCCTTCCTGGAACAACTAACGGTTTAACAACCTTTCCCTCCTTCTTGCTCCGTGTTTGAACTGCTGCCCCTGTAGCAGTCAACAACTCAGGATCCCCTGGATCCCTTGCCCCTGGAATATTTCCAATGATCAAATCATGAAGGGGTTTCTCCATCACCAACGCAGACAACTCGCCTGAGAAGTAAGGGGTACGTACTTCTATCTTAGCAACTGGAAACTCCCTCACAGTGCCATCGATTAGAGTACAGGTCTGGATTTGCCCTGTCAAATCCCCTTTATCGACCAGCGTTGTTCGTACTACCCCGCATGAACAACCAGTGTCTCGTAACACTTTCACCCTCTGCTGGCCAATCCACCCTTCTTCCACTGGTAACGAACCACTCAGCCTAGTGCCCTCCATCCCTGACACTGACTGCTGTCCAGTGCTAGCCATAGGCTGCACTCCACCCTCTTCAGACTGAATCCCTTTTGGTTCCACTGCAGGTCGTTTCCCTTGACGACCCTTATCCACCTCTTGCAAGGCTGCTGCCTTCTGGAACCTCATGCGACAATCCCTCGCCACATGTCCCTTCCTGTGACAAATGAAACACCTAATGTCCTTTTGCCCTTCCTTCTGCCCCACCACTGGGTTTGCAGACTTTGCAGAAAACTCTCCTAGTCTCCTTGCACTCTTCTCACCTGTGCCTAGCACCTGTTTCTCCTGCACCTTAGTGCCCAAACGTGCCTCTCTATACACCTCTGCGAACTTCAACAACTCTCCTGCTGTCTCTGGCTGTCTCTCTTTCAAATGTATGGTTAGCTCAGGGCCGCAACCTGACAAAATCTGTTCTTTCATAACTAGCTCTTTCAACTCGGCGAACTCCTTCTTCGTACCACTCAACTCTAAACCATTTCTCAAAATAGTGATCTAGACGTGCACCAAACTGAGTGTACGTTTCCCCTGCTTGCAATCTAGCTGAACGAAATTTCTTTCTGAATCCTTCTTCTGTGAGGTCAAATCCCTCATTAAAGACTCCTTCACAGCACCAAAATCAGACTGTTGTTCTGCTGGCAACGCAGTGAAAATCTGCAATGCCTTACCCGTCAGTAACGCCGACAAAATGACTGCCCACTCTTCTGGAGGCCAACCCTGACTGGTTGCAAACGTCTCGAAACGACTGATGTATGCATCAATCGAATCGGTTCCTTCCGAGAATTTTGGCAACTTGGGTCGGGGGGCATAGCTGCGCACAGAGTCACTGGAAACTGAACTCCCATCCTCGGTGGTCTCCCTCTGTATTCTTACTTTCTCTAGCTCTAATTGAACCTTTAATCTTTCCGTTTCCTGCGTTTCGCTAGTCTGAATCCTTAATCTTTCCGTTTCCTGCGTTTGCTTCATTCTTTCTGTTTCCTGCGTTTGCTTCATTCTTTCTGTTTCCTGCTTCATTCTTTCTGTTTCCTCCTTTTCTACCGCGACACGTCGTCTTTCCGCGCGTTCATCCCTTTCCATCTTTTGTTGGTTTTCAACAAATGCACGCAACTCATCTCCTGAGTAACCTAAATCACGAGCAACACTCACAAGTTGTTCAATAGGGGTGTTCTTTTCTTCCGCCATTATATCTCTTCCCTTTTTTTTTTTTTTTTGAACAAGATTTTATTACTACGACAGCCAAACTGGTGGTTACCGACACGAGTGACGTAATAGCACAATCCTATGAATGATAATATTAGCTTGGGACAACGTAGTTAGTTTTTATAAGACGCCCAGCGCCTGACCCAACTATGAGAGCGAATTATAGGAAATCTGTGCGAAATGAGTACTCTGGGGCTGAAATGCCAAGCCTAGTATTAACTATCTTGGAAGCAATGCCAAGCCTAGTATTTAACTATCTTGGGAACATACAGTAAGACAACCCCTTGTCTTAGGATTACAATACTTGAATCCCACCCAGCTTCCTCTCTGAGAAGTTGAACAATTATAATAAATGGGCCAGAATATCCTGGCAGGCTCGCCAATAAATTGTCAACCTCGGTGTAATGTCAGTGGAGGAAGGACTAGCGCACAGCCCAAACACACTCACAGCTTGCTTACAATCTCATTCATATATCATGCATTCGTCACATCAAACCACTAGTAAAGTCTATAACTTTACTATACATGATCATAGAAAGAACATCAATGCATATAGAATCAAACAAAATAAAACATTCTCTCTTTCCTTGAGCTTCACAAAATCATTTATCTAAAACATCATTAACTAACCCGGGTATAAACAGATTTCTACTTTACCTGGCCAGGTGATCTTAACTATTCACGAATCACTGTCTTTTCTTTTCTTTTCTTTTTCTTTTCACTGTCACTTTCACAACACGACACAACTGCCGGCACTGGTGTTGGTCTGATGGCGCCTGGTCAGGTGAGACTGTTGGCGTTGGTCTGTGGTTCTGCTTGGCGAAGTGACGCTGCCAGGTATGAGGTCGAACCCCCGGTTAGGGTAGAACAGTGACTATCAACATCGATCTGTTCTCCTTTCTTTCTTCCTGCATTAACGCATTGCACTCTCTCTCTCTCTCTCTCTCTTCTAGTCTGCTCTTATCAAATGGACATGGTTGCTTTTCTTTTCTTTTTTCTTTTCTTTCTTTTCTTCTTCATAAATTAGCAACTCTTTCTCTCTCTCCACATCTCTCCTCAGTCCTTCCTCTGCAGACTATCTCATGCTAATCTCTCAACTTGGTTCTCTTCTCTCCTCATCTCTCTCTCTCTCTGCCCTTCTCTCCTGCAGAGCTCCACTCAGAACCTCTCTCTCCCTCTCTCTCTCTATTCGTTCTTCGCCTCGTTCTCTCCTCTCTTCATCTCTCTGCCTTTTCCCTCGTGCAGAGACTACACCCAAAACCTCCTCATCTCTCTGTTCGTTCTCCCCCTCGTTCTCTCGTTCTCTCCTCACGCATTCTTCTTATTCGTTCCGATCTGTCCAAAACGGGCGAGTACCATTGGTCAGTATTTTTACCCCTGACACCCCGAAGTTGTCTCCCTCTAATTCCATTGGATATTCACATCACGACAGTCCCGTCTACACGCCTTACTCTCTGTGGTGGTCAATTGGTCATTTAATTGATTAGCTAGATTTCACCCCCACCACACACTACCTTCCCCCCTTCCCTACTTCACTGGCGCGGTGTGGCTTAAGTGGTGGACACTGGTCAATCTAAATTGGCCAGCTGAGTCTGGGTAGGCACCACGACGTCCGACTAACAATGACGTTGGTTCCACAAATTGGCCGGATAAGCTTGAGCTCGGCTCTGCGACTCGTCTCGCTAGACATCGAGGCGTCGGTCAAAGCTGCTTAGCCCGTATAGCCGGACAGACCGTCTTCCTGAAGCCTCTCCACTAAGCTTAATTGGCCGGACCCGACCTATGGGCCCGTCTTTCTGACGCCTAGAATGTTTGAGTTTGGACTTAGGTCCGAACAAATTGGCTGGCGACACCCCAAGTTAGGTTGTTTCCCCCAAGTTAGGTTGTTTCATTTTTTTGTCCGTGACACCCACCTCTGACAGATCGCTGTGTGGCCCACCTCTGACAGATGGCAGTGTGGCCCACCTCTGACAGATCGCAATGTGGCCCACCTCTGACAGATGACAGTATGGCCCACTTCTGACAGATCGCAGTGTGGCCCACCTCTGACAGATGGCAGAGTGGCCCACCTCTGACAGATCACAGTGTGGCCCACCTCTGACAGATGACAGTATGGCCCACCTCTGACAGATCGCAGTATGGCCCACCTCTGAGAGATGGCAGAGTGGCCCACCTCTGACAGATGGCAGTGTGGCCCACCTCTGACCGATGCCAACTGTTGTTAGAGAGGAATGGAGTGGTGCCAAATGTTGTTAGAGAGGAGTGGTGTGGTGCCAAGTGTTGTTAG
>CM031615.1:347623-357623 GCA_018398815.1 Conus ventricosus
AGAGGAATGGTGTGGTGCCAACTGTTGTTAGAGAGGAGTGGTGTGGTGCCAAGTGTTGTTAGAGAGGAATGATGTGGTGCCAGGTGTTAGAGAGGAGTGGTGTGGTGCCAACTGTTGTTAGAGAGGAATGATGTGGTGCCACGTGTTGTTAGAGAGGAATGGTGTGGTGCCAAGTGTGTTAGAGAGGAATGGTGTGGTGCCAACTGTTTTTAGAAAGGAATGGTGTGGTGCCAAGTGTTGTTAGAGAGGAATGGTGTGGTGCCAACTGTTGTTAAAGAGGAATGGTGTGGTGCCAAGTGTTGTTAGAGAGGCAAGGTGTGGTGCCAAGTGTTAGAGAGGAATGTTGTGGTGCCAAGTGTTAGAGAGGAATGGTGTGATGCCAACTGTTGTTAGAGAGGAGTGGTGTGGTGTCAAGTGTTAGAGAGGAATGGTGTGGTGCCAACTGTTTTTAGAGAGGAATGGAGTGGTGCCAAGTGTTGTTAGAGAGGAATGGTGTGGTGCCAACTGTTGTTAGAGAGGAGTGGTGTGGTGCCAACGGTTGTTAGAGAGGAATGGTGTGGTGCCAACTGTTGTTAGAGAGGAATGGTGTGGTGCCAAGTGTTGTTAAAGAGGAATGGAGTGGTGCCAACTGTTGTTAGAGAGGAAAGATGTGGTGCCAACTGTTGTTAGAGAGGAATGGTGTGGTGCCAAGTGTTGTCAGAGAGGAATGGTGTGGTGCCAACTGTCGTTAGAGAGGAATGGTGTGGTGCCAACTGTTGTTAGAGAGGAATGGTTGTGGTGCCAAGTGTCGTTAGAGAGGAATGGTGTGGTGCCAAGTGTTAGAGAGGAATGGTGTGGTGCCAAGTGTTGTTAGAGAGGAATGGTGTGGTGCCAACTGTCGTTAGAGAGGAATGGTGTGGTGCCAAGTGTTAGAGAAGAATGGTGTGGTGCCAAGTTTTGTTAGAGAGGAATGGTGTGGTGCCAACTGTTGCTAGAGAGGAATGGTGTGGTGCCAACTGTTTTTAGAGAGGAATGGTGTGGTGCCAAGTGTTGTTAGAGAGGAATGGTGTAATGCCAAGTGTTGTTAGAGAGGAATGGTGTGGTGCCAAGTGTTGTTAGAGAGGAATGGTGTGGTGCCAACTGTTGTTAAAGAGGAGTGGTGTGGTGCCAAGTGTTGTTAGAGAGGAATGGTGTGGTGCCAAGTGTTGTTAGGGAGGAATGGTGTGGTGCCAAGTGTTAGAGAGGAATGGTGTGGTGCCAAGTGTTGTTAGAGAGGAATGGTGTGGTGCCAAGTGTTGTTAGAGAGGAATGGTGTGGTGTCAAGTGTTGTTAGAGAGGAAATGGTGTGGTGCCAAGTGTTGTTAGAGAGGAATGGTGTGGTGCCAAGTGTTGTTAGAGAGGAATGGTGTGGTGCCAAGTGTTGTTAGAGAGGAATGGTGTGGTGCCAAGTGTTGTTAGAGAGGAGTGGTGGGGTGCCAAGTGTTGTTAGAGAGGAATGGTGTGGTGCCAAGTGTTGTTAGAGAGGAATGGTGTGGTGCCAACCGTTGTTAGAGAGGAATGGTGTGGTGCCAACCGTTCTTAGAGAGGAATGGTGTAGTGCCAACTGTTGTTAGAGAGGGGTGGTGTGGTGCCAACTGTTGGTAGAGTGGAATGGTGTGGTGCCAACTGTTGTTAGAGAGGAGTGGTGTGGTGCCAACTGTTGTTAGAGAGGAATGGTGTGGTGCCAACTGTCGTTAGAGAGGAATGGTGTGGTGCCAACTGTTAGAGAGGAATGGTGTGGTGCCAAGTGTTAGAGAGGAATGGTGTGGTGCCAAGTGTTGTTGGAGAGGAATGGTGTGATGCGAAGTGTTGTTAGAGAGGAATAGTTTGGTGCCAACTGTAGTTAGAGAGGAATGGTGTGGTGCCAAGTGTTGTTGGAGAGGAATGGTGTGATGCCAAGTGTTGTTAGAGAGGAATGGTTTGGTGCCAACTGTAGTTAGAGAGGAATGGTGTGGTGCCAAGTGTTGTTAGAGAGGAATGGTGTGGTGCCAGGTGTTGTTAGAGAGGAACGGTGTGGTGCCAAGTGTTAGAGAGGAATGGTGTGGTGCGTAGAAAGTGGAGAGGGGGCAGATCAAGTGGATGACTGGATGGGGAGGGTGGTGGTGGTTGTAGTGGCGGAGAGGCCAGATGAGAATGAAGAAGATAACAATAACTCCCCTGACCTTCAAAGAATCAGATACAGGGGAGGGGGGTAGAGAGTGGGGGTGGGGGCACACTAAGACTCAACGTGGGACAGGTGAGTGGGTGCAGTGAAGCTTTCTAGAGAGGCGTAGATGGCGGTGACGGTCGACATGGGCGTGGAAAGGAGTTTAAGTGGTCGGGGATGGAGAGGGTAGGGGGGGGGGGGGGGGGGGGAGGGCGTGATGGTGTGGTGGTGGGTATATTAGATGTGTGGGACTTGACCTTCAGGCGAAATCGAAGGAGGGGATAGGTACAGGAGGTAGAGGTGGGGGGGGGGTGGGTGGGGTGGTGGTGGTGGTGGTGGTAGGGTAGCTGGAGGAAGGGAAGCGGAAGGGGGGGAGGGGGAAGGTAGTAGCCTCCTGTCATAAAGGGTGAGGAGGGTGGTCACGGTGTTTGCTGTGATGGAAGGGAAGGGTGGGGGGGGGGGGGGGGGGGGAGAGGGGGGGGGGGGAGGGGGAGGTAGGCCTCACTGTCATCAAGGAAGCCCGTAGTGAGGTGGTCACGGTGTTTGCCTGGAATGGAAGGAAGGGGTGGGGAGAGAGAGAGGGGGAAGGTAGTAGCCTCACTGTCATAAAGGAGCTGTAGTGAGGTGGTCACGGTGTTTGCCTGGAATGGAAGGGAAGGGGTGGGGGAGAGAGGGGGAAGGTAGTAGCCCCACTGTCATAAAGGAGCTGTAGTGAGGTGGTCACGGTGTTTGCTTTGAATGGAATGGAAGGGAAGGGTGGGGGGGGGGGGGGGGGGAGGAGGGGGGAAGGTAGTAGCCTCACTGTCATAAGGAGCTGTAGTGAGGTGGTCACGGTGTTTGCCTTGAATGGAAGGGAAGGGTGGGGGGGGGGGGGGGGGGGGGGAGGAGGGGGGGGGGAGGTAGTAGCCTCACTGTCATCAAGGAGCCGTAGTGAGGTGGTCACGGTGTTTGCTGGAATGGAAGGAAGGGTAGGGGGGGGGGGGAGAGGGGGAAGGTAGTAGCCTCACTGTCATCAAGGAGCTGCAGTGAGGTGGTCACGGTTGTTTGCTTTGAATGGAATGGAAGGGAAGGGTGGGGGGAGAGAGGGGGAAGGTAGTAGCCTCACTGTCATAAAGGAGCTGTAGTGAGGTGGTCACGGTGTTTTGCCTTGAATGGAAGGGAAGGGTGGGGGGGGGGGGGGAGAGGGGGAAGGTAGTAGGCCCCACTGTCATAAAGGAGCTGTAGTGAGGTGGTCACGGTGTTTGCTTTGAATGGAATGGAAGGGAAGGGTCGGGGGGGGGGGGGGGGGGGGGGGGGGGGAGAGGGGGAAGGTGTAGCCTCACTGTATAAAGGAGCTGTAGTGAGGTGGTCACGGTGTTTGCTTTGCAATGGAATGGAAGGGAAGGGTCGGGAGGGGGGGGGGGGAGAGGGGGGGGAAGGTAGTAGCCTCACTGTCATAAGGAGCTGTAGTGAGGTGGTCACGGTGTTTGCTTTGAATGGAATGGAAGGGAAGGGTCGGGAGGGGGGGGGGGGGGGGGGGGAGAGGGGGAAGGTAGTAGCCTCACTGTCATAAAGGAGCTGTAGTGAGGTGGTCACGGTGTTTGCTTTGAATGGAATGGAAGGGAAGGGTCGGTGGGGGGGGGGGGGGGGGGGGGGGAGGAGAGGGGGAAGGTAGTAGCCTCACTGTCATAAAGGAGCTGTAGTGAGGTGGTCACGGTGTTTGCTTTGAATGGAATGGAAGGGAAGGGTCGGGGGGGGGGGGGGGGGGGGGAGGTAGTAGACCTCACTGTCATAAAGGAGCTGTAGTGAGGTGGTCACGGTGTTTGCTTTGAATGGAATGGAAGGGAAGGGTCGGGGGGGGGGGGGGGGGAGAGGGGGAAGGTAGTAGCCTCACTGTCATAAAGGAGCTGTAGTGAGGTGGTCCGGTGTTTGCTTTGAATGGAATGGAAGGGAAGGGTCTGGGGTGGGGTGGGGGGGGGGGGGGGGGGGGAGGGGGGGGGGGAAGGTAGTAGTCTCACTGTCATAAAGGAGCTGTAGTGAGGTGGTCACGGTGTTTGCCTGGAATGGAAGGGAAGGGTGGGGGGGGGGGGGGGGGGAGAGGGGGGAAGGTAGTAGCTCACTGTATAAAGGAGCTGTAGTGAGGTGGTCACGGTGTTTGCTTTGAATGGAATGGAAGGGAAGGGGGGGGGGGGGGGAGAGGGGGAAGGTAGTAGCCTCACTGTCATAAAGGAGCTGTAGTGAGGTGGTCACGGTGTTTGCCTGGAATGGAAGGGAAGGGTGGGGGGGGGGGGGGGGGGGAGAGGGGGGAAGGTAGTAGCCTCACTGTCATAAAGGAGCTGTAGTGAGGTGGTCACGGTATTTGCCTGCGCAGCTGACGGGTTTGAATTCGAACCACTCGTGCAGTAAGAAGTTGATGGCTTGGAAATTGATCTGAATACCTACAGTAAACGAGTACGTGATTCTGGTCAGAGAAGGTGAAGGCGGCGGAAGGAGAGGGATAGGCTCCGCCTTCCACTATGCCATACCTCTGACACGGCGTGCCTGTAGCATCTTACTGCCTCTACGGGCGTCAAGCTGTGGGACATTAAATAACATTTCTTTTAAACTTCACTGTCATAGCTGCTATTTTCTTCGTAAATAAAAACATTTATATGTATGTAATCAGTACTTATGTTTCCATGATTGTTTTGGTGGGAATATACTTCTACCTTTACTTTGGGGGGCTCATATTGCGCAAGATTAATATTGAGGAACACAGTGAGTCGCCTATACAAACAAATGACATTACAGACAAACGCACGCACGCACGCATGCACGAACACACACACACACACACAAAACACACACACACCACACACACACACCACACCACTGCGGCGCGCGCGCAGCGCGCGAACCTTTCATCGCATCACAGGACACTGATGACCGGTGAATAAAGTTTTCATAAGTATCGTTTTCTCTGTTGACGATTGGTTATGGCCTTAATCAAAGGCGAAGATAAACGGGGTTAATAGCAGTGAGTTAATCAAAGGCGAAGATAAACGGGGTTAATAGCAGTGAAGTTAATCAAAGGCGAAAATAAACGGGGTTAATAGCAGTGAAGTTAATCAAAGGCGAAGATAAACGGGGTTAATAGCAGTGAGTTAATCAAAGGCGAAGATAAACGGGGTTAATAGCAGTGAAGTTAATCAAAGGCGAAGATAAACGGGGTTAATAGCAGTGAAGTTAATCAAAGGCGAAGATAAACGGGGTTAATAGCAGTGAAGTTATCAAAGGCGAAGATAAACGGGGTTAATAGCAGTGAAGTTAATCAAAGGCGAAGATAAACGGGGTTAATAGCAGTGAAGTTAATCAAAGGCGAAAATAAACGGGGTTAATAGCAGTGAAGTTAATCAAAGGCGAAGATAAACGGGGTTAATAGCAGTGAAGTTAATCAAAGGCGAAGATAAACGGGGTTAATAGCAGTGAAGTTAATCAAAGGCGAAGATAAACGGGGTTAAAAGCAGTGAAGCAGTTTGACATCCAATGGACAAGTTTTGCTCCGGTCAGAATCAATGATTTCTTGTGGAACAACAGTCACGACGGTCAGTTAATATTGTTTTTATGTAGGTGGTGGTCATTGTGGTGGTCATTGTGGTGGTCATTGTGAAGCTTTTAAAGCCCACAGAGGTCCATGGGACGGCGAATAATATTTCCATTGACCTTCATGGATTGAAAAACATGGCCCCAAAGTGTGCGTGCGTGCGTGCGTGCGTGCGTTTCGTGCGTGCGTGCTTGTGTGTGTGGTTGTTGTGTGGGCGCGCGCGCGCGTGTGTGTGTGTGTGTGTGTGTGTGTGTGTGTGTGTGTGTGTGTGTGTGTGTGTGTGTGTTGTGTGTTGTATGTTTGTTCTGCGTGTATGGGTGTGGGTATGAGTGGTGAGTGAGTGAGTGTGTGTGTGTGTGTGTGTGTGTGTGTGTGTGTTGTGTGTGTGTGTGTGTGTGTGTGTGTCTCTGTCTGTCTGTCTGTCTGTCTGTCTGTCTGTCAGTCTGTCTGTCTGTGCGTGCGTGCGTGCGTGCGTGCGTGCGTGCGTGCGTTGTGTGTGTGTGTGTGTGTGTGTGTGTGTGTGTGTGTGTGTGTATGTGCGTGCGTGCGTGCGTGCGTGCGTGCGTGCGTGCGTGCGTGCGTGCGTGTGTTGTGTGTGTGTGTGTGTGTGTGGTTGTGTGTGTGTATCTGTGGGTATTGTGTGAGTAGGAGTGGTAGAGTTCTTAGTGGAGGGAGGGAGTCGGGATGGGAGAGTGGAACAGAAGGGATGGGGAACAGGGGTACGAACAGAGGGTGAGAGAGAGGAGAGAGAGAGAGAGAGTGAGAGAGAGAGGAGGAGAGAGAGGAGAGAGAGATGAGAGAGAGAGGAGAGAGAGAGATGGGGGGTGGGGGGGGGGGGGGGGTGGGGGAGGCGGACGGAACTGAGCGATAGAGTGGAGATGTGGTGGGGGTTGGGGGTGGAGTGGGCTGGAGAGATATTCACGTCTGTGTTCTGATAAATTACTTGCTTTTGCTGCCGCCGATCTGTTGGTTGTGTGTGTGTGTGGTGTGTGTGTGTGTGTGTGTGTGTGTGTGTGTGTGTGCGAGTGTGTGTGTGTGTGTGTGTGTTTTCTATCTTTTCAGGTTTGGAGGTATGGGGGGGGGGGGGGGGGGTGAATTAATTGAACGATTCGATCATTCAGTAGTCATGTTTTTGTTTGTTTGTTTTTTCTTTGCTTTATTTGTCAGGTTATTTGTTCTTTTGTTCATCGAGAGGCAGGGAGACAGACAGACATAGAGATAGACAGGCAGACATGGGCGCACTCGCACATTTCGCGAGAGAGCATGATATTTTACATTATCTGTTACTATAGTTAGCAGGTGAAAATTTAGCAGAACTACGTCCGGTTTTAGTAGCTAGCTTTTGTTGTTGTTGATGTTATTGTTGTTGTTGTTATCATTGATGAGGAACACAAAAGAACATCGAGCAAGAGATAAAAAGGACCCCCCCCCCCCCCCCCCCCCCACTCCTTTTTTCAGTCTCCACCACCCCATCCACCACCCCCTGCCTACTCAGGGAACCACCCACTGAGGACAAGGACTCAAAGGGTACACAACTCTCTAGATCCGCCCAGCGGGACTCCCTCCCACAGGAAATGACGCCATCAGACAGCCAGAAAGGGAGGTAACTGATCGGCAGGTAATGGCCGGAAACGGAACGACCAGTGACTCAAGACAGATAAAGACTGAGGGGACCAAAAGTCGTGTCCCGTAATCTAGGCGTCAAGACTTGTTCGCCGTGCACTTGAAGGTTAAAACAGTGTTCGCCGCGCACTTGAAGGTTTAAAACAGAGTTGTCCACGGCCGTGGGTAGTCTGTTTCTCTTGTTTCTGTGTGTCTCTCTATGTCTCTCTGTTTCTTTAAGTCTCTCTGTCTCTGCCTGTTTTTCTTTGTCTCTGTCTGTCTGTCTGTCTCACTCTCTGTCTGTCTGTCTTTCTGTCTGTCTCTCTGTCTCTGTCTGTCTGTCTGTCTGTCTCTCTGAACGTGTATTTTTGTCTGTCTGTTGGTCTGTCTGTTGGTCTGTCTGTCTAGTACGTCTCTCTCTGTCTGTCTGTCTGTCTCTCTGTTTCTATGTTTCTGTGTGTTTCTTTCTGCCTCTCTGATTCGTCATGTTTGTCTATCTCGTTTGGTCTCTGTTTCTGTCTGTCTGTCTGTCTGGTCTGTCTGACTGGCTGTCCGTCTGTCAGTATGCTCTGTCTCTGTCTGTCTGTCTCTTCACGTGCATAATTTGGCTTAGCAGGGACAGATCAGAAGAATAAGAGGCTACGCCTTCAATCAAATCTTGACTGAGTATTGTTTTCCTGAGCTCTGAGCTCTGTCTGTTTCTTCCTTTCTCCAAAGGTTTTATGTACCATGCTTAGCATCTCATCAGTTGTCAAACATTATTTATGTTCATGTTTTTAACACAGATCCACATGAGGTAGATTTTAATGCAGGCACTGTGGCGCTTGTGGTAATGTGGCTGAGTACGATGGGTTAGTGAGAGAAACGGGATCGTCTGAGCCAGTCCATGTATTTTATCACTCCTGTGAGTATCACCCTAGGAAAATGGATCAGAGGGTTATGTGTGTGCGTGTTCCATAATGCTAACACTGTGTCGCGTGATGTGTGTGTGTGTGTGTGTGTGTGTGTGTGTGTGTGTGTGTGTGTGTGTGTGTGTGTGTGTGTTTGCTTGTGCACGCATGCCTTTCATCTTGTCCACCGCATCACCGGAGCACTGCTGTACACAAAGTTCGTGCATTATGTGAAGTGGACTGATGTTCGGAGCTGTTTGTTATGGTGAGTAACGTCATCAGAATCTGTCTTTGTAATGGCTTCATCTTCACCTATCTCATAGATATTGTTGTCTAACCACACTACGAACATGTAGGAGACGTGTTAGAATGAGAACCAATCTTCAACATGGTATGATGCTGTGAAATAGGCTGAAAATGACAACAACCGCAACACAAACAACTACAACTATCACTGTTGCTGCTGCAACAACAACAACAACAACTACAACTATCGCTGTTGCTGCTGCAACAACAACAACAACAACTACAACTATCATGTTGCTGCTGCAACAACAACAACAACAACTACAACTATCACTGTTGCTGCTGCAACAACAACAACAACAACTACAACTATCACTGTTGCTGCTGCAACAACACAACAACAACAACTACAACTATCACTGTTGCTGCTGCAACAACAACAACAACAACAACTACAACTATCACTGTTGCTGCTGCTACTAGTTCCACAGACATCTGCTACGGTTGCTCGGACAAAAAGATTTGTTTTATTTTGGAAAAAAAAACTTTGCCTGTCCTGGCGACAATCTTTCTCACAGCAAAGCGCTTTCACAAGAGATAGTCATGGAATGGAATGAGATAGTCATGGAATGGAAAGAGATAGTCATGGAATGGAATAGTCATGAAATGGAAAGAGATAGTCATGGAATGGAAAGAGATAGTCATGGAATGGAAAGAGATAGTCATGGAATGGAAAGAGATAGTCATGGAATGGAAATAGTCATGGAATGGAATGAGATAGTCATGGAATGGAAAGAGATAGTCATGGAATGGAAAGAGATAGTCATGGAATGGAAATAGTCATGGAATGGAATGAGATAGTCATGGAATGGAAAGAGATAGTCATGGATGGAATGAGATAGTCATGGAATGGAAAGAGATAGTCATGGAATGGAAAGAGATAGTCATGGAATGGAATGAGATAGTCATGGAATGGAATGAGATAGTCATGGAATGGAAAGAGATAGTCATGGAATGGAATGACATAGTCATGGAATGGAATGAGACAGTCATGGAATGGAAAGAGACAGTCATGGAATGGAATGAGACAGTCATGGAATGGAAAGAGACAGTCATGGAATGGAAAGAGATAGTCATGGAATGGAAAGAGATAGTCATGGAATGGAATGAGATAGTCAAGGAATGGAAAGAGATAGTCATGGAATGGAAAGAGATAGTCATGGAATGGAATGAGATAGTCATGGATGGAATGAGATAGTCATGGAATGGAAGAGATAGTCATGGAATGGAATGAGATAGTCATGGAATGGAATGAGATAGTCATGGAATGGAAAGAGATAGTCATGGAATGGAAAGAGATAGTCATGGAATGGAATGAGACAGTCAAGGAATGGAATGAGATAGTCATGGAATGGAATGAGATAGTCATGGAATGGAATGAGATAGTCATGGAATGGAATGAGATAGTCATTAGACTAAGATAATGATATGATGGAATGGAATGAGATAGTCGCTACCGTCGATTAGCGAACATGG
>CM031615.1:375123-377623 GCA_018398815.1 Conus ventricosus
TGGAGGGACAGTGGTGGAGGCAGTCCACGCCCAGAAGATGCCGGAGAGTGGTGGAGGCAGTCCACGCCCAGAAGATGGCGGACAGTGGTGGAGGGACAGTGGTGGAGGCAGTCCACGCCCAGAAGATGGCGGACAGTGGTGGAGGGACAGTGGTGGAGGCAGTCCACGCCCAGAAGATGGCGGACAGTGGTGGAGGGATAGTGGTGGAGGCAGTCCACGCCCAGAAGATGCCGAACAGTGGTGGAGGGACAGTGGTGGAGGCAGTCCACGCCCAGACGATGGCGGACAGTGGGAGGGATAGTGGTGGAGGCAGTCCATGCCCAGAAGATGGCGGACAGTGGTGGAAACAGTGGTGGAGGGACAGTGGTGGAGGGACAGTGGTGGAGGCAGTCCACGCCCAGAAGATGGCGGACAGTGGTGGAGGGACAGTGGTGGAGGCAGTCCATGCCCAGAAGATAACGGACAGTGATGGAGGCAGTCCACCCCCAGAAGATGCCGGACAGTGGTGGAGGCAGTCCACGCCCAGACGATGGCGGACAGTGGTGGAGGGACAGTGGTGGAGGGACAGTGGTGGAGGCAGTCCACGCCCAGAAGATGGCGGACAGTGATGGAGGCAGTCCACGCCCAGAAGATAGCGGACAGTGATGGAGGCAGTCCACGCCCAGAAGATGGCGGACAGTGATGGAGGCAGTCCACGCCCAGAAGATGGCGGACAGTGATGGAGGCAGTCCACGCCCAGAAGATGCCGGACAGTGGTGGAGGGACAGTGGTGGAGGCAGTCCACGCCCAGAAGATGCCGGAGAGTGGTGGAGGCAGTCCACGCCCAGAAGATGGCGGACAGTGGTGGAGGGACAGTGGTGGAGGCAGTCCACGCCCAGAAGATGGCGGACAGTGGTGGAGGGACAGTGGTGGAGGCAGTCCACGCCCAGAAGATGGCGGACAGTGATGGAGGCAGTCCACGCCCAGAAGATGGCGGACAGTGATGGAGGCAGTCCACGCCCAGAAGATGCCGGACAGTGGTGGAGGGACAGTGGTGGAGGCAGTCCACGCCCAGAAGATGCCGGAGAGTGGTGGAGGCAGTCCACGCCCAGAAGATGGCGGACAGTGGTGGAGGGACAGTGGTGGAGGCAGTCCACGCCCAGAAGATGGCGGACAGTGGTGGAGGGACAGTGGTGGAGGCAGTCCACGCCCAGAAGATGGCGGACAGTGGTGGAGGGATAGTGGTGGAGGCAGTCCACGCCCAGAAGATGCCGAACAGTGGTGGAGGGACAGTGGTGGAGGCAGTCCACGCCCAGACGATGGCGGACAGTGGTGGAGGGATAGTGGTGGAGGCAGTCCATGCCCAGAAGATGGCGGACAGTGGTGGAAACAGTGGTGGAGGGACAGTGGTGGAGGGACAGTGGTGGAGGCAGTCCACGCCCAGAAGATGGCGGACAGTGGTGGAGGGACAGTGGTGGAGGCAGTCCATGCCCAGAAGATAACGGACAGTGATGGAGGCAGTCCACCCCCAGAAGATGCCGGACAGTGGTGGAGGCAGTCCACGCCCAGACGATGGCGGACAGTGGTGGAGGGACAGTGGTGGAGGGACAGTGGTGGAGGCAGTCCACGCCCAGAAGATGGCGGACAGTGATGGAGGCAGTCCACGCCCAGAAGATAGCGGACAGTGATGGAGGCAGTCCACGCCCAGAAGATGGCGGACAGTGGTGGAGGGACAGTGGTGGAGGCAGTCCACGCCCAGAAGATGCCGGACAGTGGTGGAGGGACAGTGGTGGAGGCAGTCCATGCCCAGAAGATGGCGGACAGTGGTGGTGGGACAGTTGTGGAGGCAGTCCATGCCCAGAAGATGGCGGACAGTGGTGGAGGGACAGTGATGGAGGCAGTCCACGCCCAGAAGATGGCGGACAGTGATGGAGGCAGTCCACGCCCAGAAGATGGCTGACAGTGGTGAAGGAGGCCGGACAGTGGTGGAGGCAGTCCACGCCCAGAAGATGGCGGACAGTGGTGGAGGGACAGTGGTGGAGGGACAGTGGTGGAGGCAGTCCACGCCCAGAAGATGGCGGACAGTGGTAGAGGAGGCCGGACAGTGATGGAGGCAGTCCACGCCCAGAAGATGGCGGACAGTGATGGAGGCAGTCCACGCCCAGAAGATGGCGGACAGTGATGGAGGCAGTCCACGCCCAGAAGATGGCGGACAGTGGTAGAGAAGGCCGGACAGTGATGGAGGCAGTCCACGCCCAGAAGATGGCGGACAGTGATGGAGGCAGTCCACGCCCAGAAGATGGCGGACAGTGATGGAGGCAGTCCACGCCCAGAAGATGGCGGACAGTGATGGAGGCAGTCCACGCCCAGAAGATGGCGGACAGTGATGGAGGCAGTCCACGCCCAGAAGATGGCGGACAGTGGTGGAGGAGGCCGGACAGTGATGGAGGCAGTCCACGCCCAGAAGATGGCGGACAGTGGTGGAGGGACAGTGGTGGAGGCAGTCCACCGCCCAGAAGAT
>CM031615.1:397623-415123 GCA_018398815.1 Conus ventricosus
GGAATCTGCGCCAGTCAAGTGACCATTTAACAGTTAGTGCAAAACAAGGTCACCAATTGTGTTAAAAAGATCAGACAGCCCCGTAAATCTTCTGCTCTGCATCATCCTCCATCTCAGAAAGAAAAGATCTAACATGATACAGAAGATCAAATGGAATATTTCAGGAAGCAGTATAGATATGTATCAAACCACATGGATCGAGAAATCAGAAAAACTATGCTCGCACCCACAGACAAAAAATTCTTGCTGCTGCCTGGAGGTGGCCCTGTGAGAGTTACCAAAAAGCAAGGTTCCCAGCACTTAGAAACTAGTCTGGGGTAAGCTGACAAAGTACAGACAGCAAAAGAGATTTCTCAGAAGTATAGATTAAAATTAGACTGTGAAAAGAAAGAAAGACAACACCAGAAAGAAGCAATGTTGGAGAAATTTGAAATTCGTACAGAGAAAACTCCTTTGTGTGATGAGAACGGCCAGACAAAAAGAAGAAAGATAAAACAATAGGAGAAATCAAAGACATTCCAAAGCAGGTAGAAAAACCAGTGTTGCGGCAGTATGACAGAGATAACAGCTGACCTGGCAATGACAATACAATTCCCACTTGTATGGGGTGTTAGATAGGATGGGACCCATGGAGAGGAACATAAACTATGCTTCAGATTGCAAAATCTTCACAATCCAAACTCCAAACACAACAACTTGTGTCTCTACAATGTAGACTCAAGACAGCCCATAGAATTTGAAGAGAATCATGATCCTTACAAAGAAACAGCTGGCAGCGCTGAAGTCCTATGACATGGAAAACAAGACATTCAAATTGTTTGTGTTCGGTATTATGACTTATGCTTGTCAAGCTGTAAGATGTTCTGTCATGTCTCCAGTGGACCACACCCTGTCTATACTGCACAGCATCAAAAGCCAAATACACAATCGCAAGGGCCGCTTGTTGAAGGGGGTGGCGGATATGCACACAGCGCAGTTTACAGGGCTTCAGAGAGATTACAAAAAGTTCAAAAATCCAAAGAAAAATTTCCAAGCGGCACAATAATGTCATCCAGAAAACCTATCTTTGACATTACACTCCAACCATGTGGCACCTCACTATCTGCCATTCTTCCTGGAGAGGTAAAAAAAGCACCATGACCTCTGGCAGGTGATGGCATTCTCTAGATAAAGAATTGCAGAATCCTTTGCAGCTTGAGACAAACAGGTAGAGACAAAGTCAGCCTGTCTGACCCTTTGTTTTGACAAACTGAAAGAATTGAATTCTTTAGAGTAAAAAAAGGCAGCTGAATCAAAATAGTGTTTTAATGATCTGAAGATACAGCACACCCCTGAGTGTTGTCCCAAGAAAACAAGACTGATGGAGCATAATGAGAAAGAAGACAAAATAGAAGACGAAAGCACAGCTTGAACTTTCAACGCTTGTCCGGTCCTGTCCACAGCATTTAGATGTTTACCCTGCATCAGAACAAACTCTCCACAAGCAGATATCATGGCAACCTTACATAGGCAACCCTGCAACAAATATTAAGTCCAGAGACTAATTAAACATGTATGTGAAATGTTTCAGCAAAACAGCTGAAGTCTGACATCAAGACAAGGCTATCCTTCTCAGAGCTAGAGTATATCTAACAGATGTCAAAATGCTGAATACACTATTCTCACACATCCACACAAATCTCACATCAAAAACCATGACTGCGAGTGACAATGACGAACTGGAATTGATATCAAAGAATACATGTCTTTCTTTAGAAAAGAATTCCGAACAGTCGCGCAACATCCCAAAGCAGCAAACTTTTAGAAAACCATTGTGTTCCTTCATCCGTCAACATCAATTTGACTGGCTCTACATGGGAACAATGGGGAGAGGAAACACATGCAGTTATCCAACTGCTGAAAAGAGTGTGGGGTCTAATAACAGAGCAGGAGAAATTCGTGTATGAGGTCAGAGCACTATATGGCTATTGTCTCTTCCCCTTCTCAAGGTCTATGCCCACTGCCCAGCAGAAGCATAATAAAGTTAATAAACAGTAATAATGCCCTGTTCACTGTACATGCATCTCAGACAGTGTTCTGTGTGTGTGTTGTGTGTTTGATGTTGGTGTGTGTGTGTGTGTCACCGCATGATCTGTCCCCACCGGCTCCCAGTGTTTTTTAACTTGTTTAAGTAAACATTACAATGTTTGTATTTACAAATAATGACATCTATCAATATCACATCTGCTGAAGATTTTGAGGTCATATCACCATGTTTATTTAATATCTACTGTCAACTATCTGACTTTGATACTGGTGTGAGAGAAGCACACATACACACTTCTACATATTAGGCGAACACAAGCAGCAAAGGGCGAACCTAGTAAAAGAGACAAGTGCACAGAACTTGTGGCCGAATTTAAGTTAGATCAGTGGACAATTGTGCATGGCATATGATTAAGTAGTTCATGCTTTGGACAACATAAGAACCCAAATGTGATATTACAGGTTTGTGTGTGAGTGAAAGTGAGTGAGTGAGGGTGTGTGGTGTGGTGGTGTGTGTGTGTGTGTGTGTGTGTGTTGCTGTGACCGTGTGTGTATGAAGAGAGAGAGGAGAGAGAGAGAGAAGAAAGAGAGAGAGATGAGAGAGAAGAGAGAGAGAAGAGTGTGTTGTTGTGTGTGTGTATGTGGTTGTGTGTGTGCAAATTCTATAAATGAGGTTCTGTTTGAACTTCTTCAACTTGGCATATACATTAATTCCGTGTGCATGCAAATCAGTGTTCCATCCTCCGACAACATCTTTGGACAGGCTCTAAAATTGTGTTCTGTCTCTCTCTCTCTCTCTCTCTCGCTCTCTCTCTTCTCTTCTCTCTCTCTCTCTCTCTCTCTCTCTCCTCTTCTGTGTGTGGTCATTTGTGTGTGTGTGAGATGTTCATATTGTGTGTGTTGTGTTGTTGTGTGTGTGTGTGTGGGTGTGGTGTTGTGTGTGGGTGTGTGTGTTGTTCATGTGTGTGTGGTGTGTTCATATGTGTGTGTGGTATGTTTGGTGTTGGTGGTGTGGTGTGTGTGTTGTGTGTGTGTGTGTGTGTGTTCATGTGTTTGTGGGTTTTATTGTAGGTTTGTACCACAATGCATGTACATGCACATCAGATTTTTGACTGCTGACCACTGTACCAGTGTAGAAATGAAGCCATGCTACATGCACATCGATGTAAAAAAGGCCATGCTGGCAGGCAAATTATGTTTTTGGCTAAGGGAATCCAGATACAGTTCCTGAGAAGAGCAAACTGAAACATGATATTGCATGTTTTATTTAGTGTGCCTTTGTTGCATTTGGAAAACAATTTGTGAGTTGTGTGTGTGTGTGAGTGTGTGTGTGGTGGAGTGTGTGTGTGTGTTGTGTGGTGTGAGAGAGAGAGAAGAGAGAAGAGAGTGGTGTGTGTGGGCGTGTGTGTGTGTGTGTTGTGTGTGTGTGTGTGTGTGGTTTCTGTGTATGTTTTCTTAATAGTAAGAAGAATCTGTTTACATTTTAGTTGTCTTCTAAATGAATAAAGACAAGTACATAAATGTTGTCCTGAATTACATCTGCCAGCCATCAAACCCCACTCTCCTCATCCTCTTCACAATATCTGCAGGACATCTCACCTACCCCCCCCCCCTCACCCCCCCCCCTTCCCCAACACACACACTTTCCCTTCAATTCCGGCTTGCCATTTCTGCTCAGCGAGCTGTTTTAAAGCTAAACCCTGGTGTCTACGTGTGTATCGGACACCTCGTTGTGTTGCATGGGTCTTCTATTCAAGGGCCGGGTCACCCACGAACTCTGCAGCTGTTCACTTGTCTTCACAGTGCGATGACCGACGCGTTATGAGCTAGCTGGACATGTTTATCTTATACCGCACATACTGCTGTCTTCGCAAGAGCAAGTCACACAACTGTGTGTTCCATCTAGGCAGGCCGGCTGGCTTGGAAGATGCCACATACTTAATTTGCTTATGGCGCCAGCTTACACACGGTCTCCGATCTTTTGAAAAAGCAGGATGTGTTCACGTGTTCACCACGCACACACTTACGCACGCCGCCCACGTATGCACATTATAACACGCACGCTAGCGCCGCACGACGCAAACGCCACACACACACACACACACACACACACACACAACACACACACAACACACCACACACACACACACACAACATTTTTGCAGCGTATGTCATAACCAGTGTGTACACCCAGTTATATTGTTTTGTTATTTTTTAACGTCTGTTCACTGAAAGGAAATTAGACGATGGGAAAGGATGGAGAAGGGAAGGGGGGAGAGTGGGAAGGAGTTGACTGCATGTTAAGTTTGATAAGAACGTGCTGGGTATGCCGGTACTGCATGGTGTGTACAAGAGCTAAGATGTAAATTATTGCATAGGGAAAATGGGGAAAAAATGTTTACATAATTGCCAATCATTGGAGGAACAAAGCAATGGACAAATGAAAATCAGTGAGGATCTACCAAATATGAAACATCACACACACACACACACACACCCACACAGCCACTCACACACACCCACACACACACAAATAAAATCGATAACGCATTAATCCTTTAACATCGAATAGCAAATAAACACACTAAGAAAAGCAACAGCCTCACAAGCATTTGCATGTCAAAAAAAAAAAAAAAATGTTATTTATTTTACAATGTGAAATAATATTGTGCGTGCGTGGTGGCGTGTGTGGTGTGTGATGGTGTGTGTGTTTGTGTATACGCGCCGCGTGCACGCGTATGAGTCGTGCATGCACGGTCATGCGCATGTACATGCGTGCGTGCTTCTTGCATCGCAGTTATAGTGATGTTGAGTGTGTGTGTGTTTTGGTGTGTGTGTGTGTGGAGTGTTTTGAGATGAAAAGAAATCATAAGACTGTGGTTGATTTTGTACTTTATAACAGAAGACAAATAACAGGGTTAGAATTGTCCCACAAAAAGTTACGTTACTGATTGATGCAAAACTTGAAACTTTGGCATGTCATGAAGCATGCGGCTTGCCGAAAGTTCAGCTGCAAATGAACTGGCCTTTGTCAGTTACATTGCGCATGTTTGAACAAACAACTTTAAACGTTTCAGACGCGACTATTTGTTGTTGAAGTCTGAGCAGATGTATGTATCAAACTTGTATACTAATCAATAGGGAAAATATGTTGCCAAATAAGCCTGATGTGATTAGTTTTTTGACCGATTTTGTGTATATTTGTCATTGTTTGTAATCTCTTCCTAAACACTTATCGTACACAATTCATGCTGTATCTCGTTCTCTGCAGGAAAATAAACTGGTCGAGTTTGGTTTACAATAATTGTCTGCAATTCGCCAATACAGTCGTCTCAGGAGCGTATAAGTATTATATTCTTCATGACAACCACGAATGTCAAACGGCAAACCCCGTTTTTAACGCCGCTCAGCAAGGCGCGAAAAACATCGATCTAGATGACTGTTGCGCATTGCAGACAGGCAGCGCTGTGTATCAGCGCAGTTAGCTAGCGGGCAGGGAGCGGCCTGCACAAAACACTGGCCTTCCCTACCTTGGCCAGTGCAGCACGGGATAGGAGTAAGCTCTCTTGCTCCACAGAAACTAAAGGATCCCTCTCTGAATACACCGTGACCGCATTGTCTCAAAAAACGGTACAAAAAAGACAACAACCGAATTTGCTGACCACAGCTACACGTGGCAAAGTTTAGAAAAATACTTTACAACCAACGGTTTACAAATAAAAAATATATATCTTTAGTGAATACCACTCCAATGAGTTTATCATTGACGTGCGCTCTTGCTTATTTCAACTCATTTTATAACGACCTCGTGTGCGCACTTATATGCAATTCCCCTACCTGCGGATTTGCCCACATCTTCTCTTCACAATTACTAATGAAAAGCACAATATAATATGCTCACGATCCAGGACACTCTTCACTGAGGAATCTCCATCCTCAACTTATTGCAATAATGCATTACTACACATGCGACTGTAGCTCCAAGCATAACCGACATTCACATAAACAAGTCTCACAAAGAAAATATGAACAAGTCTCACACAAAAAAAAAAATATGAGCCATAGCCCAACTGGGAATGAACCCAATCCAATCAACATACTGTCATCAACACATATTATCAACAAAGCACCCCGATAGACTGACTTCCTCTGAGTTGCTGCGTTGCTAACTACACGGCTTAAAAGAGGCAAACGCCGACATTTCTGTCGACCGGAATGTATTCTGCAATCGGTACCTGTAGGGCTTGCAGTGCCATTGCCCAACGCAGAACCCCTGCTGTTTTTCAGCTGTGGCCTCCTGCCAGAATTGAGGTTGGTGATCTTCTCGATCGCCGATTAACTTGGCAACATCTATGGGTGGTGAACTTCTGGCACGGCCCACACGACAGCCTATACACTCCTCTCCACAGTTGCGTACCCTTCTTCACACTTTGTCAACTGCCTGCTAGCGTATCTCACAGGGAACTCGACCCGTTCATGCTCCGCAACTTTACGCACCTATCCCACCACCTGAGCATATGTCCCAACAAGAATGGTTGGACATATCTGTACTTTCAAGATGGACGGAACCCTAGTTCTTTCCATCACCGTATGCATGCTTGCCCATCTGCAGCGTCTGACTCATTGTCGACCACTGCCGGTTCCCTGCCTTGACCAAATCACGAGCAGGACTCGTGATTGCTGCGAAATTTGGAACAAACTCCCTATAGAAAACCAATAAAACCTAGCAGACACCTGACTTCTGTTTTGGTCTTTGGTCTCTCTTAATTTCATCATCTTCTTCCAGCTCCACCTTTCCCCTTTCTGGCTGCTTTGGTCGCCATCCTCCGACAACAAAACCTAGAACTCCAGCTTGAAAACCTACCTGCACTTTGTTGTCTGGCTTGAGATGGCTTGTCTCAACCTCTCTAAACTTGCTTCCTAGCTGCCTCATATGCTCTCCCCATGTCTCGGATGCTATCAGAATGACATCCCATAAATTCACAACGCCTCCATCCCGTCAATAACTTCTCTTCATCCGAGAGAAGACTGCAGGGCGTTGACCATCCCAAAAGGGATAACTCCGCCACTGTATAGCCCATAGATGAAATGCTGTGACTTCCTTTGAGTCCTCACTCAGGCTATTGCATAACCGTCTCAGATCTATCCCTGGTGAATACTGCTCTTGCTTGTCGATCTGAGCGAACATCGTCCTTTTGGAACCTCTGCATCGACCTTGGTGACACTGTTCAGAACTCGATAGTCACACAGAATCGATGCTCACCTGACATTTTCCTCCTAAGACGAACGGGTGCACTATACGATGATTTTGGACGGTTAATCACCCCAATTCCAACATCTTTTCTACCTCCTCCTCGATCACTTGCTTGGTGGCATATGGGAATCGTTAGGCTTTCACATTTACGGTTTCTGTGATGTTAACTCCACCGAAATGTCTCAAGAGTTTGTCCTGCCTGGTTTATCATCAGGGACGCCCTATACTGTTCAGGAGCCCCCTAACTCCTCCTGTCTCCGCACTGTCTAGCCCTACATACAGTGAAATCATCCCTGTATGACTCTTCTCCTGGAAAAACAGGCAACACAATCTCCACCTTCTTCTGCTGGGTCTCTTTCACCTCATCAATGATTGGCTGCTGCGCCTATGTCTTATCTCACGCTGAATATATTTGCGGAGGAAATTTTGCATGGAAAAGTTTTTGGTTTCCCGATTCACTATCATTCGGAAATCCCGCCGACCTTTTTCAGTGGATGTTGAAGGTCCTTCCAGTGCAAAATCAGCAGCTTGTTGTGACACTGGGAACAGTACCAGGACTTGATCCTCCCACCATGTGAGGATGCTTTCCTCACCTTCTGTCATATTGCTTCTCTGCCGACCCAGCCTTCTGCAAACTTTTCCTTGCAACCTACATGTCTCATACCTGGTGCCCACCTTTGGATCAGGGCGAGATAGGGCCAATCAAATCAAAACAGCCACTCTCCTGAAAACGGTGTGTCAATAAAGGGGGATGTTTAAGAGCGCCTTCCTCTTCACTCAACACCCTCTTTGTGGCTGACCTTGCCACACGTCAACATGACATGCAGAAACGTTCTATGTCACCTACCGTCTTTCCCCTTGTGATCACTCGTAAACAAACACCCTCCTTTCACAAGAAATTCGTCTCACCTCCTCTAACCCCCTGTTTCTCTCCACCTCTTGCCAACTCCCAAGACTTCACGATCGAAGGGTCTTGTTTCCTGCGCTACCCTAAAACTCATCAGGCGACACATCTATGCCTGACTGTACCTTGCTGGCAACGACTAACGGTTTATCAACCTTTTCCCTCTTCTTGCTCCGTGTATGAACTGCTGCCCTTGTAGCATCAACAACTCAGATCCCCTGGATCCCTTGCACCAGGAATATTCCCGATGATCAAACTGAAGGTTTTCTCCAACACCACCGCAGACAACACGCCCTTAGAAGTAAGGGTACGTACTTCCTATCTTAGCAACTGTAAAACACCCTCACAGTGCCATCGATTAGAGTACAGGTCTGATTTGCCACTGTCAAATCCCCTTTAACGCCACGTTGTCGACTACACCGCAATGAACAACCAGTGTCTCCGTAACACTTTCCACCCTCTGCTGCCATCCACCCTTCTTCCACTGTAACGAACCACTCAGGCCTAGTGCCTCCCTCCATCCCTAACTGACTGCTGTCAAGCAGTGCTAGCCATAGGCTGCACTCCCACCCTCTTCAGACTGGGGAAGCCCGTGTGGGGGGGGGGGTTTCCACTTCAGGACGGTTTCCCTTGACGACCCTTATCCACCTGCTGCAAGGCTGCTGCCTCGGAACCTCAACTACAATCCCTCGCCACCAGTCCCTTCTGTGACAAATGAAAACACCTAATGTCCCATTGCCCTTTCTTCTGCCCCAACAAGCACTGGTTTGCAGACTTTGCAGAAAACCTCAAAACTTACAGCTCACATAACGTTAACTAATTTTCTATCTATCAAACCTAATAATGACACCCCTGGTCTCCTGCACTCTTCTCACCTGTGCCTAGCACCTTGTTTCTCCTGCACTTAGTGGCCCAACGTGCCTCACTATACACCTCAGCGAACTTCAACAACTCTCCTGCTGTCCTCTTGGCTTGTCTCTCTTTCAAATGTATGGTTAACTCAGGGCCGCAACCTGACAAAATCTGTTCTTTCAAACTAGCTTTCAATTTCAGCGAACTCTTCCTTCATTGTACCACTCAACTCTAACCATTTCTCAAAATAGTGATCTAGACGTGCACCAAACTGAGTGTACGTTTCCCCTGCTTGCAATCTAGCTGAACGAAATTTCTTTCTGAATCCTTCCTCTGTGAGGTCAAATCCCTTCATCAATGATTCCTTCACAGCACCAAAATCAGATTGGGTGTCTGCTGGCAATGCAGTGAAAATCTGTAATGCCTTACCCGTCAATAACGCCGACAAAATGACTGCCCACTCTTCTGGAGGCCAACCCTGACTGGTCGCAAACGTTTCGAAACGACTGATGTATGCATCAATCGAATCGGTTCCTTCAGAGAATTTTGGCAACTTGGGTCGAGAGCATAGCTGCGCACAGAGTCACTGGAAAGTGAGCTACCATCCTCGTGGTCTCCCTTTGTATTCTCACTTTCTCCAATTCTAATTGAACCTTTAATCTTTCCGTTTCCTGCTTCATTCTTTCTGTTTCCTGCGTTTCCCTAGCCTGATTATCATTAGCCTGAATCCTTAATCTTTCTGTTTCCTGCGCTTCCCTTTGTCTTTCTGTTTCCTGCTTCATTCTTTCTGTTTCCTGCGCTTCTACTGCGATACGGCGTCTTTCCGCGCGTTCATACCCTTTCCATCTTTTGCTGGTTTTCAACGAATGCTCGCAACTCTTCTCCCGAATAGCCTAAATCACGAGCGACGCTCACGAGTTGTTCAATAGGGTGTTCTTTTCTTCCGCCATTGTATCTCTTTTTTTTTGAACAAGATTTTATAACTACGACAGCCAAACTGATGGTTACCGACACGAGTGACGTAATAGCACAATCCTATGAATGATAATATTAGCTTGGACAACGTAATTAGTTTTTATAAGACGCCCAGCGCCTGACCCAACTATGAGAGCGAATTATAGGCAATCTGTGCGAAATGAGTACTCTGGGCTGAAATGCCAAGCCTAGTATTAACCATCTTGGAAGCAATGCCAAGCCTAGTATTTAACTATCTTGGGAACATACAGTAAGACAACCCCTTGTCTTAGGATTACAATACTTGAATCCCACCCAGCTTCCTCTCTGAGAAGTTGAACAATTATAATAAATGGGCCAGAATATCCTGGCAGGCTCGCCAATAAATTGTCAACCTCGGGTGATGTCGATGGAGGAAGGACTAGCGCACAGCCCAAACACACTCACAGCTTGCTTACGATCTCATTCATATATCATGCATTCGTCACATCAAACCACTAGTAAAGTCTATAACTTTACTACACATGTTCATAGAACGAAACATCAATGCATATGGGATCAAATGAAATAAAACATTCTCTCTTTCCTGAACTTCACAAAATCATTTGTCTAAAACATCATTAACTAACCCGGTATAAATAGATTTCTACTTTACCTGGCCAGGTGATCTTAACTATTCACGAATCACTGTCTCTTTTTCTTTCCTTTTTTTTTCTTTTCACTGTCACTTTCACAATACGGCACAACTGCTGGCACTGGTGTTGGTCTGCTGGCACCGGCGTTGGTCTGTGGCTGCCGATGAAAGCGGCGCTGGCCAAGTATGAGGTCGAACCCCAGTGAAGATAGAACAGTGACTATCAACATCGATCTGTTTCTTTCTTTCTTCCTGCATTAACGCATTGCACTCTCTCTCTCTCTCTCTTCTAGTCTGCTCTTATCAAATGGACATGGTTGCTTTTCTTTTCTTTTTTTTTTCTTTTCTTTTTTCTCCTTCATTAGTTAGCAACTCTCTCTCTCTCCACATCTCTCCTCAGTCCTTCCTCTGCAGACTATCTCATGCTAATCTCTCAACTTGGTTCTCTTCTCTCCTCCCCTCATCTCTCTGCTTTTCTCTCCTCAGAGATTTACACTCAGACCTCTCTCTCTCTGTCTCTCTGTTCGTTCTCCCCTCGTTCTCTCTTCATCTCCCTGCCTTTTCTCTCCTGCAGAGACTATACCCAGAACCTCCTCATCTCTCCTCCCCTGTTCGTTCTCATCTCCCTGCCTTCCTGTAGCGAGAGCCTACTCCCCCGAACTTCTCCCTCTCTCTCCGTCTCTCCTTTTCTTCCTTCCCTACTTAACTGGCGCCGTGTGGCTTAAGTCGTGGACACTGGTCAATCTAAATTGGCTAGATGAGTCTGAGCCAGGCGCTACGACTCGTCTCGCTAGACATCGAGGCGTCGGTCAAAGCTGATTAGTCCGTCTAGCCGGACAGACCGTCTCTGTGAAGCCTCTCCCCTATGCTTAATTGGCCGGATCCGAACCATGGGCCCGTCTATGTGGCGCCCAGAATGTTTGAGTTAGGACTTATGTCCAGTTGAAGTGGCCGGCGACGGACCACACTTTGGTTGTGTTGAATTTTGACCGTGACAGTGTGTGTGTGTGTGTGCGTGCGTGCGTGCGTGCATGAGTGCATGCCTGCGTGTGTGCGTGTGCGTGTGTGGGTGTGTGCATGCGTCCATGCGTACATGCGCGTGCACGTGCTTGCGTGCGTGCGTGCTTGTGGGCGTGTGTGAACCACAAACTAAAACTAATGACAACCATTTTCAGTCGTTGCCTTCTTCAAACTATATCCACATTCCCTCCCCTCCCCCTCCTCCACTCAGCTCCAAAGTTTCCTGACCACGCACATGTTGTCCAGCATGCTTCAATAGAAAAAACAAACTGCATGGCACTGCCACAGACACGGACACGATGACCTTTCAGTCTGTCTTTAGTTGTCCAGCATGCTTCAATAGAAAAACAAACTGCCCGCACTGCAACAGACACGGACACGATGACCTTTCAGTCTGTCTTGAGTAAACTTGTTAAAAGTTGCAAATCACATCTTGGTGGTGAAATTTTTCGGCCTTTGCTAGTTCTTAACAAGAATTGCATGTGCTCTGTTGGCTTGTTACTTCATGTGCTCTGTTGGCTTGTTACTTCATGTGCTCTGTTGGCTTGTTACTTCATGTGCTCTGTTGGCTTGTTACTTCATGTGTTCTGTTGGCTTGTTACTGGAAGCATTCAGTTGCTTGAATATTCTGACCGACACTATTGTGTGTGGGACATTTTCTGAAAGGAATCGGTGAGAATAGCCACACACACACACACACACACACACACACACACACACACACACACACACACACACACACACACACGCACGCACGCATACACTTGCTGACTCGCTCGCGCACGCACGCACACACACACACACACACACACACACACACACACACACACACACACACAGACACACACACACAGACACACACAGACACACACACACACACACAGACACAACACACACACAACACACACACACACACACACACACACACACACACACACACACAGACACACACGTGCTTGAATGATGTTCTCTGCATTGCTGTCCTGTCTCGAAGGTTTTCTAAAACACGTTAAAAGAATGATAAGAAAAGAACGCCCCTGTGACATTTAGGCCATTGCTTTTAGTTTTATTGAGAATTAAACAGTTTATAAGCGACCACAAGTTGAAGCAGCGACTGGGGCTGTTTCACTTGGTCCGTTGTTTGACCATCTCTGTCCTGTTTGTGTACAGGTGTTAGTATGTGTGTGTGTGTGTGTGTGTGTGTGTGTGTGTGTGTGTGTGTGTGTGTGTGTGTGTGTGTGTGTGTGTGTGTGTGTCTTCGCCACTTCTCAAAATTCTGTCAACTTTTACCACAATAAGTCGATCTAATGATCCGAAGAGCTCCGTTCACCTGCTGAGGGTAATAAGAACAAGAACATAGAAGTTCATAATGCTGGATTCTCCCTCTCTCTCTCTCTCTCTCTCTCTAGCGCGCGCGAAAACAGGTCTCTCAGGTCAGTGAGCTGTTTGCTGCGTTGGCCAGACTCAGACATGGATGCAAGCAGGTTGCATCAACCTTCCCCTCCCCGCCCCCCTCCCCCCCCCCCCCCCCCCTCACACACTCTTCCCTCCCCCTCCATCCCGCCCCACTTTACCCCCAAGCTATTTGGGTTCTATCCCCCCCCCTTCCCCCCCTCAGTCCCCCGCCCTTCCCACGTCAATTCTTCCCCCCCCCCCCCCCCCCCCTCCTTCCACCACAGACCCTTCGGAAGCGACTCTGTAGAGGTGCAGGGTCCTATCGATTGGCCGAATATAGTGAAGACAGTCGACGATCTTCTGGGGCGACCAGCCAAGAGTGAGCCACCCCCCATATCAAATTCCCCCCCCCCCCCCCCCAACATTTCACCCCCACCCCCACCCTACGTCCCATCCTTTCCATCCCCTACCTCCCACATACCTCTCCCGTCCCCGTCCCCTACCTCCCACATACCTCTCCCGTCCCCGTCCCCTACCTCCCACATACCTCTCCCGTCCCCGTCCCCTACCTCCCACATACCTCTCCCGTCCCCGTCCCCTACCTCCCACATACCTCTCCCGTCCCCGTCCCCTACCTCCCACATACCTCTCCCGTCCCCGTCCCCTACCTCCCACATACCTCTCCCGTCCCCGTCCTCCCACATACCTCTATCGTCCCCTACCTCCCACATACCTCTCCCGTCCCGTCCCCTACCTCCCACATACCTCTCCCGTCCCCGCCCCCTACCTCCCACATACCTCTCCCGTCCCCGTCCCCTACCTCCCACATACCTCTCCCGTCCCCGTCCCCTACCTCCCACATACCTCTCCCCGTCCCCATCCCCTACCTCCCACATACCTCTCCCGTCCCCTACCTCCCACATACCTCTCCCGTCCCCGTCCCCTACCTCCCACATACCTCTCCCGTCCCGTACCTCCCACATACCTCTCCCGTCCCCGTCCCCTACCTCCCACTACTCCCTCCCGTCCCCGTCCCCTACCTCCCACATACCTCTCCCGTCCCCTACCTCCCACATACCTCTCCCGTCCCCTATCCTCCCACATACCTCTCCCGTCCCCTACCTCCCACATACCTCTCCCGTCCACCATACCTCCCTCATCATACCTCTCCCGTCCCCTACCTCCCACATACCTCTCCCGTCCCCTACCTCCCACATACCTCTCCCGTCCCCTACCCTCCCACATACCTCTCCCTCCCCTACCTCCCACATACTCTCCTCCCGTCCCCTACCTCCCACATACCTCTCCCGTTCCCCGTCCCCCTACCTCCCACATACCTCTCCCATCCCCTCCCCACCTCCCACATACCTCTCCCGTCCCCCGTCCTCTACCTCCCACATACCTCTCCCGTCCCCTACCTTGCCCCACATACCTCTCCCGTCCCCGTCCCCTACATCCCACATACCTCTCCCGTTCCCGTCCCCTACCTCCCACATACCTCTCCCGTCCCCTACCTCCCACATACCTCTCCCGTCCCCATCCCCTACCTCCCACATACCTCTCCCGTCCCCTACCTCCCACATACCTCTCCCGTCCCCGCCCCTACCTCCCACATACCTCTCCCGTCCCCTACCTCCCACATACCTCTCCCGTCCCCTCTCCCCATACCTCCCACGTCACCTCTCCCGTACTCCCCTCCCCTACCTCCCACATACCTCTCCCGTCCCCTACCTCCCACATACCTCCTCCCCCTCCCATCCCCGTCCCCTACCTCCCACATACCTCTCCCGTCCCCTACCTCCCACATACCTCTCCCGTCCCCTACCTCCCACATACCTCTCCCGTCCCCTACCTCCCACATACCTCTCCCGTCCCCTACCTCCCACATACCTCTCCCCGTCTCCTACCTCCCACATACCTCTCCCGTACCCTACCTCCCACATACCTCTCCCGTCCCCTACCTCCCACATACCTCTCCCGTCCCCTACCTCCCACATACCTCTCCCGTCCCCGTCCCCTACCTCCCACATACCTCTCCCGTCCCCTACCTCCCACATACCTCTCCCGTCCCCATCCCCTGCCTCCCACATACCTCTCCCGTCCCCGTCCCCTACCTCCCACATACCTCTCCCGTCCCGTCCCCTACCTCCCACATACCTCTCCCGTCCCCGTCCCCACCTCCCACATACCTCTCCCGTCCCCGTCTCCCCAAACACGACACGCATGGACAGCACAACACACTCTGCTAACGACACGCATGGACAGCACAACACATTCTGCTGACGACACGCATGGACAGCACAACACATTCTGCTTACGATACGCATGGACAGCACAACACATTCTGCTGACGACACGCATGGACAGCACAACACATTCTGCTGACGACACGCATGGACAGCACAACACATTCTGCTGACGACACGCATGGACAGCACAACACATTCTGCTGACGACACGCATGGACAGCACGAAACATTCTGCTGACGACAGCCGACTAGGCAGTATTGTTTTTGTGAACAGAGAGAGAGAGAGAGGAGAGAGAGAGAGGAGAGAGAGAGAGAGAGAGAGAGAGAGAGAGAGTGTGTGTGTGGTTGTGTGTGTGTGTGTGTGTGTTTATGCGGTGTTGTGGCATTCGATGGAGATAATTATGATAATGAGAAATTCGCTAGTCTCTTTCCTCTTGTATTTATTATATTATATTATATTTATATTATATATATTATATTATATTATATTATTATATTATTTATATTATATTATATTATATTATATTATATCATATTATATTATATATCATGTCATGTTATGTTTATTATATTATATTATATTATATTATTATATTAGGGGAGTACGATGGTTCCCTCAGGCTGCTAGTGAAGGGTTTCTCATATTTATAATATATTCCCCCCATTTTTTTTCATCTTTATTTTTTTTTATTTTTTTTTTTTTTTAATTCAAATCTTTGCCAAGTCATTACTATAATGACTGAAGAATTGTTAACCTGCACTTGTTTTCTCCCACTATTTAATTGTTCAGCAGTATAATGTTTGGTCAATCAGTGGGAGATTGCATCTCTTAGGAGATCCAAGTAAAGGTTGTTCTGTACAATTCTTAGCCACTCACAATGCTTGGGTTATTGAACAGCAGAGCTGACCACTCACACTGTTCCATATCTTTTGATCTCCCTTGCATCCTTGAATGGATCCTCAAGCATAGGCTCAAAGATTGTCCCCTACATTTTATACTGTTTGCATAATGCTTTTAGTTTTTAATCACTTTTTTCCTCTCCACATTTTCCTTTTGTTCCATTTACTACCCTTCGCTGGCTGCTTTGGGGGTGCTGTTGGATTCTTTTTTGAACCTTGGTGATGAGAACACCACAGAATTATGGACTTTGGTGTGTCTCTATTTGACACCAGAGCACAGACACAATCAGCCGTGTCTCCCTGATGAGTCCGATCCAGCGGACGAAAGGCCTAGGAGCAGGCAATACAAATAGATCTGCCTTCGAAGGGGAGTACGATGGTTCCCTCAGGCTGCTAGTGAAGGGTTTCTCATATTTATAATATATTCCCCCCATTTTTTTTCATCTTTATTTTTTTTTTTTATTTTTTTTTTTTTAATTCAAATCTTTGCCAAGTCATTACTATAATGACTGAAGAATTGTTAACCTGCACTTGTTTTCTCCCACTATTTAATTGTTCAGCAGTATAATGTTTGGTCAATCAGTGGGAGATTGCATCTCTTAGGAGATCCAAGTAAAGGTTGTTCTGTACAATTCTTAGCCACTCACAATGCTTGGGTTATTGAACAGCAGAGCTGACCACTCACACTGTTCCATATCTTTTGATCTCCCTTGCATCCTTGAATGGATCCTCAAGCATAGGCTCAAAGATTGTCCCCTACATTTTATACTGTTTGCATAATGCTTTTAGTTTTTAATCACTTTTTTCCTCTCCACATTTTCCTTTTGTTCCATTTACTACCCTTCGCTGGCTGCTTTGGGGGTGCTGTTGGATTCTTTTTTGAACCCTTGGTGATGAGAACACCACAGAATTATGGACTTTGGTGTGTCTCTATTTGACACCAAGAGCACAGACACAATCAGCCGTGTCTCCCTGATGAGTCCGATCCAGCGGACGAAAGGCCTAGGAGCAGGCAATACAAATAGATCTGCCTTCGAAGGGGAGTACGATGGTTCCCTCAGGCTGCTAGTGAAGGGTTTCTCATATTTATAATATATTCCCCCCATTTTTTTTCATCTTTATTTTTTTTTTATTTTTTTTTTTTAATTCAAATCTTTGCCAAGTCATTACTATAATGACTGAAGAATTGTTAACCTGCACTTGTTTTCTCCCACTATTTAATTGTTCAGCAGTATAATGTTTGGTCAATCAGTGGGAGATTGCATCTCTTAGGAGATCCAAGTAAAGGTTGTTCTGTACAATTCTTAGCCACT
>CM031615.1:425123-432623 GCA_018398815.1 Conus ventricosus
CAGATTAGGCAGTCGGATAAAAGAAAAAAATCAAGTCTACTCTGCTTAAGCGGATTGGGTTTTCTCCAAGTGTAACGCTTAGCGTAAGGGTTTTCGTCTCGCCAAATATCTGTCAATTCTAACTCCGACATCATTGCTTCTACTTGTTCCTTTGCTTTAGGATTATTTATTTGCTTGTAATTGTAATAATCTATTCTTGGATCCAGAACCAAATTCCAGTCGCCAACCACAATTACATTTTTGTTATTGCATTTTTTAATTAGAACTGTTAAATGTTTGTAGAAGTTGGGATCATCCTTATTGGGACCGTATACATTTACCAGAATGATTTTTGTGTTCATGGTTCTAAAACATACAATAATATAATTACCATTGTCGACTCCTACAACTTCATCGACCGTGAATTCAAAATTGTTGTTAAATATGACCGCTGCACCTCTGAAGTTTGATATATATATGAGGCAAAATAGCGTGTACACCCCCATTCTGAATAAACATATTTTTTCCAATTTAGGTTCTAAGTGGGTATCTTGTAAGCAATATATCGACAACTGTGTCTGCCTCACAAAATGAAAAACATCCCTTCTTTTCTGTGTATCTCCCAATCCTGGACAGTTTTGTGAAGCTATTTTAACTGTGTCCAACATTGGCTTGTAACAGACTTACCCTTGTGCTGACATGAACAGTGTATATACTACAAATAATCCAGACACTGTACAATGAAAAACACACACGCCAGGCTTCCATCTAAGACGCTCGGCCTCCCCCCCCCCCCCCCCCCCATCAGCTCAACACACACACACACACACACACACACACACACACACACACACACACACACACACACACACACACAAGTACGTACATAACTACAAATGTAAAATGACAGTACATTTTGAAAAAGTACCAAAAACATCATATTTTAAGTTGACAACCTCCCAGGGCAGATACCTAACATGTAAGTAAACCAAAAACAAGAAAGTCAGAAAAGAATGTTCATAAGTGCAAATCTCTTAGCCGTTCGTGTATAGACTGTCTTATAATTACATTCTGTCGATTCACTGTTCGATCCACATGCATAGAATGGTATTTATCAACACTTGGTTAGGTTGAACTGAATAAATAGGAGTAAAGGCAATGCCCACATTTATCCCACAGGCCCCTCCGCGTGAACCACAAAAAAGCAAGACACTCCAAACCGCCATTTACTCAGGGGTATGACACGTAAGGAAATTGTCTCCTCGCATCCACACGGATGACCCGGCGGAGGCAAACACAGACACTGCTGAGATATCTCCAGAAAAGCAATCCTTATGTATCTTTTTTATCAATCATGGACAAAGACAGAAACACGGCAGAAAGCGCACTTGGCAGATAGTTGGGTGGTGGGAAGACAGGTGCTGGGGATGAGAGGAGGTGGAGAAATGGGAAAGGGGAGGAGGGAAGGACCGGGAGATGGGGGTGTGGACGGGTCGGGTGCTGAGTATGGAAAGGATTGGAAAAGAAAACGTAAACAGAGGGCAGGGAGGGATAGGTAGAAAGGAAAAAAAAAAAAAAGACTCCGAGAGAAAAACATATTGAAGGAATGAATTTAAAAAGTCATCCAAATAGCATTAAAGAGAACGATAGCGAGAAAAAAAAAACGGGATGACACACAACTCAGTGTCTAGATATACACCTAGACTATATAATTAGCTACAGTTGCAACGGAAATTTGAAACATTTCCATAAATGCGCTGATACAGTCACACATACCTACCCCACCCCACCCCCACCCCTCCCCGCATCTCCACCATCACCGCAATGTCTTCCTACAGCAAGGTTGAGGAATTTTCAAGCAGAAACACGAAAAGATGGGGAAACGGGGAGAAAGAGAAAGAGAGAGATAGAGAAGGGGAGCAGACAGACGGATAGACAGACAGACAGACAGACAGACAGACAGACAGACAGGTCAGAGACAGAGACAGAGAGAGAGAGAGAGAGAGAGAGAGAGAGGAGAGGAGAGAGAGAGAGAGAGAGAGTGAGAGAGAGAGAGAGAGAGAGAGAGTGAGAGAGAGGACGGAAGCGAGGAAGCTTGAGGGCTGAGGTAAATGCCGTAGAAGGGGATATGCGTGGGGGGGGGGGGGGGGGGGGGGGGGGGGGGAGTGGGGGGGGGGGGGAGATGGCGCAACCCTGAAATCAACGGGTCAACTTAACTTGGAGGGATTGCAATAAGAATGGTCAATGACAGAGTGACTGGGGTACAAATCAAGGTATGCAGCTGAACAACATCCTTATCTCCAAAATTCTTCTAAAAGACCAATCACACAAAAATTGACAGACAACGCCCTATTCATTCGAATAGTTAAAATCTGCGCAATATGTCATGTATGGATGACTAGTCAGACGAGGGTGGTCGTAAAAAGAACAAGAAGAAAAGGCAGAGAGAGAGAGAGAGAGAGAGAGAGAGAGAGAGAGAGAGAGAGAGAGAGAGAGAACACAACTTACCAAAACCTTATAAATAATATAGTCAAAATCAAAATAATATCTAACATACATGACTAACTGGGCGAAATAAAGAACAAATACGAAAGAGGAGAGAGAGTGAGAGGGAGAGGGGTAGCTTACCGAAATCTTATTGACTCTGCCAATGAAATTTACCCAATAGATAACATATGCACTATCAGTTTGATTATATAAAAAAAAAAATCAATAAAGAGAGAAAACGGAGAGGAAGTAAACAAGGGGGAAAGTGAGAGAAATAGACAGAGAGAGAAGGTTTTAGAGGAAAGAGAGAGGAGAGAAGAGAGGGAGAGAGGGAGAGAGAGAGAGAGAGAGAGAGAGAGGAGAGAGAGAGAGAGAGAGAGAGAGAGAGAGAGAGACAGAGAGAGAGAGAGAGAGAGAACGAGAGAGAGAACGAGAGGAGAGAGAGAGAGAGAGAGGAGAGAGAGAGAGAGAGAGAGAGAGAGAGAGAGAGGTTGTCAGAGAGACAGACAGACAGACAAGAGATAGCCAACACAATTTGCTTTGCGTGTTTCATGCACTTTTTTTCTGTGATTGTAACATGCTTAATTTCCACATAAACATGACCAGATTTTGATGTGCGTGTTTCATGCATTTTTTGTTGTTGCTGTAACTGTAACATGCATAATTTCCCTTAAACATGAACAGATGTTGGTTTGCATGTTTCATGCTTTTTATGCTGCGTTTGTAACGTGCTGAGTTTTTACACACACACACACACACACACACACACACACACACGAGCATGCATTTGGGGGGGGGGGGGGGGGGGGAGAGGAAAGCGGAGGAGAGAGAATCAAAGAACGCGAGGGGGGGGCCCAAAAGAAAAGGAGGAGAGAGGGGGGGGGGGGGGGGATGCAAGACAGGACAGCGACGGGACGACAAACAGACAGGCAGACGGAGACGAACAGATTTTGTACTCACGACGCGTAGTCCAGCTTTAGTGGATGTAGGAGGTATCCATCATTGTTATAACTCAGCACAACATGTTATTCATCACGGACTGTCCCATTAAATGGAAGAGGATTACAGCTTTTTCCCTTTTTATGCAGCCAGCTAATAAATCACAGACTGATTCTTTCATCCCTTTCCGTGAATTGATCTTCTTCCTTTGTACGCCAACATCGTTTGCTGATCTGGTAATTGTCGTGTCGGTTGCCAGCCAGAAAGTACTCATGGAGGGAGGGGGGGGGGGGGGGGGGGGGTTTTAAAAACCTGAGTAATGTATACAGTGAAATAAATGTAACATGCAAAAAACAAGGTCTTTGCTTGAAAAGAAAGCACTGTAAAGATTGGACGCAAGTGAGATCCTGTCTACTTCTTTGCAGAGCTGGACTGTATAAAAACGGAAACAAGCAAGATGATAAAACAGAAGTATCCCAAACACACTGAAATCAGCACTTACAGCACCACGCCTAGAATGACGGACAGCGTTTCGCTGCATGTCCGCGCGTTGCAGCGATTGGCAGGAGTAGGGCCCCTATATTTAGCCCCCCGCCCCGTAAAAGGACTAAGTTTTGCTCAGTTTAAAAAAAGAAAAGACGGGGGGGGTCTCGAATGCATATTAAGAAGACCTTTCCTATTGATTGATTGAAGACCAACCGCTACGGACTTTAGAGGATTTGGCGAAACGCGAAAGGCTTGACTGACATATACATTGAATAGCAATAATAAAAGGGACAGATGAAAGCAGAGAGAGAGAGAGAGAGAGAGGAGAGAGAGGAGGGCCCATAATCTCTGATTCAGATTATTTCCCTTTTATAATCGACTTCTGTTTTTCGAAGAAAAGATAAACATTATCTTTAACAGAACAGACTGGTCACCTGTTCTAGCTAGGGTATTACTGGTCACCTGTTCTAGCTATGCATTGCCAGTATTTTTATTTCCAGAACCTTTGATTATAACTTTTTTTTTCATTGGTGATATCCTGTGCATGAGCTATACTTCCCCCCCTTTCTTCCCTTTTCCCTTCTCCCTCCCCCCGCCGAAGTCACCCGACCTTTTTTCTTTTTCTGTTTTGTTCGGGTAAAAATCGCAGGTCAGTCTAATCCATTACTCGATTTGTTTTATATTCTGTCAGTCCCTCTTCTCCTTTAAAAAAACCACCTTTATTTCTTTTTTTTATTACATCGCACTTTCAGATGTTTTGATTTTATTTACTCTCTCTCTTTTCCCACCCCCTCCTTCCTCCCCCCTAAGTGTTGGATGAAGGCCGTAGTTAAGGTTGGGCAGAAAATGGGGGCAGAAGTGGTTTGAGATCGATTTGTCATGCTTGTCTTCGCCCTTCTGCTTAGCAAACACACACACACACAACACACACACACACACACCACCACACACACACACAGACACACCACACACACACACACCACACACACACACACACACACACGCATGCGCATGCGCATGCGTAAAACGCGCTTGGTAAACATTCAGTGTTTTAAATTTTTTGAAAAAAAAAAAAGAAAAAGTCTAGTTTAAAATTACTATAAGATTTATGCTAAAAAGGGTTTTGTCAATCTGATTTTCCTGCTTTTTTTGAAAAGGGCGATAATCAAGTGGATAATACAGTGTAGGCTGTCGGTAGGCAAGGCGTAATCAAGTGGATAATACAGTGTAGGCTGTCGGTAGGCGGGGTGATAATCAGGTGGATAACACAGTGTAGGCTGTCGGTAGGCAAATGGTAAGTGTTTTAGAACGTGGAAAAAAAAATCAACTGACTTTAAGTGTGTCACCCAGGCATATGATAAGTGTCTAGATGTGATAACTTTTCAAACCGCCTTTCAGTGCGTTTGGAAATACTCAGAAGGGTTTTTCCCCATTTTTTGATTAATGAATTATTTATTTATCTTTTCATTTATTTATTTAATTTTTTACTTAACAATCTTAAATAAATGTTAGCAAAACCGCCCAGAGAACGTGGACAAACGAGTCACAAGACAAGTCTTGTGACTCTGTCCACGTTCTTGGGCGGTTCGCTAAAGATTTGTTTAGATTTCCGCCTGCGTCGTCTCGCTTTGCAACTAGATTTTTTTTACTTAAGTTTCCCAAATTTGTTTCATAACAAACACTGATTAAGAAAATCAGCACATCTCAAAGTCCCCTCTTACTCTGCAAACATCTTTTGCCTTCGTTCACTCAGTGAAGAAGGTTGTGTTGCCCGATTCCATCGATCTGTTTGTTTGTTTGTTTGCTTGTTTGCTTGATTGTCTGTCGGGCTGTCTGTCTGTCTGTCTGGGAAGATTTTGCAGAAACACACGGAACCGATCGTAAAAAAACCCGGTGAAAATCACGAATGGGGCCCAAGGGTGAAGCCATGAAGTTAAGGTGTGGATCGATGGTATAGATCGGATCAAACTCGGATCCTGAATACTTCAATTAAAAATGTTACTCTTTTTTTTCCCACTGAGAAAAATCACTATTAATAAAGTAATGTATTAAAAATGTACATATGTAAAATGTAGGATTTTGTCGTTGTTGTTGCTTCTGTTATTGTTGTTTTTGTTGTTGCTGCAGTTGGTGTTGCTGTTGTTGCTGCTGTTATAGTTGTCTGTTCTTTCGGTTGTTGTTACCCTTGTTCGTTGTTGTTGCTTTTGTTATCGTTGTTGTTGTGCTGCTACTTTCTGTTGTTGTTATTGTTTTTGTTGTTGTTGTTGCCGTTGCTGTTGCTGTTGTTGTCATTGTTGTTTTTTGTCGTTGTATTGTTGTTGTTGTCGTCGTTGTTTGTATTGTTGCTTTTGTTGTTTCTGATGTGCTTGCTGTTGTTCTCGTTGTTGTGTTGTTCTTACTGTTATCTTTTGTTGTTGTTGTTGTTGTTGGGTTTTTTGCTGTTGTTGTTGCTGCTGCTCCTGTGTCGCTGTTGCTACTGCTGCTGCTGTAGTTTTTGTTCTGTTGTTGCTGCTGTTGTTAATTGTTGTTGTTGTTAATTATTGCTGCTGTTGTTGGGCCCATGCTGTTGTTAATTGTTGCCCGCTCTTGTTGCTGTTGTCGCTGTTGCTGCTGCTGCTGTTATTATTGGTGCTGTTGTTTTCCCCATTTTAATGCTGATCGAAATGAAAGGGCGAATCCAGGATCTGTTCGTCCTTCGCAGAGGTCTTCGCTTCCTCAACGAGAGAAAAGAGAGAGAGAGAGAGAGGAGAGAGAGAGAGAGAGGAGAGAGAGAGAGAGAGAGAGAGAGCACACGCACGCACAGCTCAATAATTCACACAATAACATGCAGTCAGCTCATGCACCAGCCCCGTGCAATCCCGTTGACCACCCCTTCCCCCCCCCCCCCCCCCCCCCCCCCCCCCCCCCGCCCCCTGCCAGTATTGAGGGGTGACAGTAGAAACGCAGCAAACAGCTGCCCGTGAACAGAAGCTTGTCAGGTTGCGCAGAGAGAGAGAGAGAGGAGAGAGAGAGAGAGGAGAGAGGGAGAGAGGAATACAAACAACCCTGTAGTTAAATGAGTTATACAAACAACGCTGCAGATATTGACCGCACAAACAACCCTGTAGTTACCGATTTTACAAACAACCCTGTAGATACTGACCATACAAACAACCCTGTAGATACTGACCATACAAACAACCCCGTGGATACTGACGCACAAACAACCTGTAGATCTAACCCTACAAATGCCCCATCCATACTGACTCCAGAGACAAACCCTTTAAGATATTAACCCTACAAATGAGCCTATACATGATGACCAAGAACAAAATCTGTACATACCGACCATATGAACAACCCTGTAGATACTGACCCTTAAAAAAATCCCGGACATAACTAACCCTACAAATGGGTCTGTAGATATGTACCTACAAATGACCCCGTAGATTTCTGGATACTGACCTAACAATGGCCCTATACGTCCGACCCTACAAACAATCTCAAAGAGACTGACGCTACAAACTGCCCCATTGAGATAAACATAATGAGCAATCCCGTAAATACTGATCCTAACAACAACCTTGTAGTTACTGGTCCCCGCAAACTCTCTATGAACACCAGCGCTGC
>CM031615.1:437623-440123 GCA_018398815.1 Conus ventricosus
CGTACATACCCAAATCCCTCACACATGGCAAAGAAAAAACAAACAAAAACAAAAACAATAATGGAAAAGAAGAAAGAAAAGAAAGTCCAATCCTTATTTTTCTTTATTCGTTCAGCTGGTTTATACAGCGCGTTTTATCCAAGCATTATCATAATTTATTGTCATATCTAGCAAATTGTGAATTGTCAGAAACTGATTTTCAAAACAACTCTCTATCGAGTATCTTATTTTCAAAAACCCCTTTCTCTCTCTCTTTCTTTCTTTCGTTCTTTCTTCCCCTTTACCGAGTACTTGTTTGTGTCTACCAGTTAGCCAATCTGTAGGGTTGTGGCACATTTCATGTTGAGTTATTACAATGTACTTTTTGTACAGGAAGTGGTACCGAGAAAAAACAACAACTGCACCTCATGAAACCAAAAAGCAAACAAACAAACAAACAAACCAAACCCTAATGATAGAGCTGGAAAACTACAAATGGTTTTGATGTGGGAGAGAAGAGCGAGAGGTAGGGGACGGATGAAGATGATCCTTTCGTAGAATGCAAAGCGCTCAAACTTGCACTGGTTCTTCCCACGCATGCATCTTGTCTTCGAACATAATTATAATGGTCAAATTTTACCCTTAGATGATCAGAGGGAAGTGGCTGCAACAGAATTTATGATAAGAAACATCCCAGTGAAGAATAACGTGAAAAATGAGATAAAAATTGGATCAGATATCGGCTTTCCTACACGTGCAAAAACAATATCCTCTCAGATAACTTTGCCAACGTATACGTCTGAGCTTAGGAAAGCCACGGGCATTACTGTTGGCGAAAAGTCTATATCTGCTAGGCCGTCCTTCTTCCCTACACCACCCTGGGAACTTCAAAGGGCCCATTTTCATATTGACCATACTGATTTAAAAAAAGAAGGAAAGAAGGACAATTATATATATATATATATATATATATATATATATATATAATATATATATATATATATATATATATATATATATATATATATATTATATATATATAAAATCAATAAAATCAGATACCTTGAGGAGAGCGTTTTATCCAGCTTGAAACAAGCTTGTAGGTTTTAAGTTTTTCCATTTTAAAATTCTATTTTAAACTGGTATATATATATATATATATATATATATTATATATATATATATATATATACCAGTTTAAAATATTGCTTGCCACTATATATATATATATATATATATATAATATATATATATATATATATATATATATATATATATATAGTGGCAAGCAATGTTAAATCTTATATTGAAGAGAAATATGCAAATCATTTAAAACTATACACAGATGGCTCAGGCGCGCGCGTGTGTGTATGTGTGTGTGTGTGTGTGTGTGTGTGTGTGTGTGTGTGTGTGTGTGTGTGTGTGTGTGTGTGTGTGTGTGTGTGTGTGTGCGTGCGTGCGTGCGTGAGTGCGTCCGTGCGCGCATGTGTGTGTGTGTGTGTGTGTGTGTGTGTGTGTGTGTGTGTGTGTGTGTGTGTGTGTGTGTGTGTGTGTGTGTGTGTGTGTGTGTGTGTGTTGATGATGATGTATGTGTGTGTGTGTGTGTGTGTGTGTGTGTGTGTGTGAGAGAGAGAGAGAGAGAGAGAGAGGAGAGGAGAGAAGAGAGAGAGAGAGAGAGAGAGAGAGAGAGAGAGAGGAGGGGGGGGGGGTCCTGTAGCACCCTTGAAATCCTGTGCTGTGTGAGATAGGGTGCAGGCCCGCACCGAGCATTCCATGAAGGGACATAACTGCTTCCTGGCAGATGCTATCGTGTGATCGTCACCAGACGCCACACAAAAGAACCTGCAAGAAATTGTACCCATGAGTGTAGCAGCCCGTACCTCATGACTGCAGAGCCTATACCCATGAGTGTACCAGCCCGTACCTCACGATTGCACAGCCTATACCCATGAGTGTACCAGCCCGTACCTCACGATTGCACAGCCTATACCCATGACTGCACAGCCTATACCCATGACTGCACAGCCTATACCCACGACTGCACAGCCTATACCCACGACTGCACAGCCTATACCCATGACTGCACAGCCTATACCCATGACTGCACAGCCTATACCCACGACTGCACAGCCTATACCCATGACTGCACAGCCTATACCCACGACTGCACAGCCTATCAGCAAAAGACGTCACCGCCAAGCAAACTGCTGCGTGCACCCTGCAGCCCCATTCGTTGCTGTTTTCCCGACAGGTCAAACATTCGTTGCTGTTTTCCCGACAGGTCAAACATTCGTTGCTGTTTTCCCGACAGGTCAAACATTCGTTGCTGTTTTCCCGACAGGTCAAACATTCGTTGCTGTTTTCCCGACAGGTCAAACATTCGTTGCTGTTTTCCCGACAGGTCAAACATTCGTTGCTGTTTTCCCGACAGGTCAACCAGTACAATGCCAGGCACTGTTTCCAAGCTGTCGCCACTCGAAGCGGATCTCTGGTTTGCAGGGTTTCCCGATGTCAACAGGAC
>CM031615.1:450123-455123 GCA_018398815.1 Conus ventricosus
CCTTTCCTTCCTTTCTTTCCTTCCTTTCTTTCCCCCCCTATCCATCCTTTCTTCCATTCCTTTCTTTCCTTCCTTTCTTTCCTTCCTTTCTTTTCCTTCCTTTCTTTCCCTTTCTTCTTCCCTTTCTTCCTTCCTTTCTTTCCTTCCTTTCTTTCTTCCTTTTTTCTTTCCTTCCTTTCTTTCCTTCCTTCCTTTCTCCTTCCTTTTTCCTTCTTTTTTCTTTCCTTTCTTTCTTTCTTTCTTTCTTTTTCCTTTCTTTCCTTCCTTTCTCCTTTCTTTCTTCCTTTCTTTCCTTCCTTTCTTTCCTTCCTTTCTTTCCTTTCCTCCTTTTTCTTTCCTTCCTTTCTTTCCTTCCTTTCTTTCCTTCCTTTCTTTCCTTTCTTTTCCCTTTCTTTCCTCCTTTCTTTCCTTCTTCTTCCCCCTCCCCCTTTCTTTCTTCTTTTTCCTTTCTTCCTTTCCTATTTTTTCCTTCCTTTCTTTCCTTTCCTTCCTTTCTTTCCTTCCTTTCTTTCTTTTCTTTCTTCTTTCCCTTTCCCTTTTTTTCCTTCCTTTCTTTCCTTTCCCTTTCCTTTTCCCTTTTTTTCCTTCCTTTCTTTCCCCTTCCCCCTTTCCTTTCTTCCCTTTCTTTCTTCCTTTCTTTCTTCCTTTTTTCTTTCTTTTCTTCCTTTTCTTTCTTCCTTTCTTTTCCTTTTTTTCCTTTCTCCTTCCTTTCTTTCCTCTTTCTTTCCCCTTTCTTTCTTTCCTTTCTTTCCTTCCTTCTTTCTTTCCTTTCTTTCTCCTTTCTTTCCTTCCTTTCTTTCCTTCCTTTCTTCCTTCCTTTCTTTCCTTCCTTTCTTTCCTTCCTTTCTTTCCTTTCTTTCCTTCCTTTCTTTCCCTTCCTTCCTTTCTTCCTCTTCCTTTCTTTCCTTCCTTTCTTTCCTTCCTTTCTTTCCTTCCTTTCTTTCCTCCTTTCTTTCCTTCCTTTCTTTTCCTTCCTTTCTTTCCTTCCTTTCTTTCCTTCCTTTCTTTCCTTCCTTTTTTCTTTCTTTCTTTCCTTCCTTTCTTTTCCTTCCTTTCTTTCCTTCCTTTCTTTTCTTCCTTTCTTCTCCTTCTTTCTTCCTTTCTTTCCTTCCTTTCTTTCCTCCTTCTTTCTCCTTCCTTTTTTTCTTCCTTTTTTTTCCTTCCTTTCCCTTTCCTTTTTTCCCTTTCCCTTTTTTTCCTTCCTTTCTTTCCTTCCTTTCTTTCCTTCTTTCTCCCTTTCTCCTTCCTTTCTTTCCTTCTTTCTTTCCCTCTTCTTCTTCCTTTCCCTTCCTTTTTCTTCCTTCCTTTTCTTTCCTTCCTTTCTTTCCTTCCTTTCTTTCTTCCTTTTTCCTTCCTTTCTTCCTTCCTTTCCTTCCTTCCTTTCCTTCTTCTTCCTTTTTCTTTCCTTCCTTTTTTCCCTTCCTTTCTTTCCTTCCTTCTTCCCTTCCTTTCTTTCCCTTCCTTTCTTCCTTCCTTTCTTCCTTTCCTTTCTTTCCTTCCTTTCTTTCCTTTTCTTTTCCTTCTTTCTTCCTCCTTTCTTTCCTTCCTTTCTTCCTTCTTTCTTCCTTCCTTTCTTTCCTTCCTTTCTTTCTTTTTTTCTTTCCTTCTCCTTTCTTTCCTTCTTTCATTCCTTCCTTCTTTCCTTTTTCTTTTTTCCTTTCTTTCTTTTCTTCCTTTCTTCCTTCCTTTCTTCCTTCCTTTCTTTCCTTCCTTTTCTTTCCTTTTTTTCTTTCCTTCCTTTCTTTCCTTCTTTTCTTCCCTCCTTTCTTTCCCTTTCTTTCTTTCTTTCCTTTCTTCCTTCTTTCTTTCCTTCCCTTTCTTTTTTCCTTTCTTTCTTCGTATTCCTTCTTTCTTTCCTTCTCTTTTCTTCTCCCTTCCTTTCTTTCTTCCTTTCCTTTCTTTCTTTCTATTGTCCTTTTCTTTCCTTCCTTTCTTTTCCTTTTTCTTTTTCTTTCTTTCCTGTTCCTTTCTTCCTTTCTTCTTTTTTCTTGCTTCCTTTCTTCATTCCTTTTTTCCTTCCTTTCTTTCTTCCTTTCTTTCTCTCTTTTCTTTTGGTTTTTTCTGCGCGTTTTTCTTGCTGTTTCCTTTTTTTGCGTCGATAATTCTTCTTTCTTTTTCTTTTTCTGTGCTCATCCCATGTATTTCTTGTACTTGTACTTATTCACCCCCAACTTTGACATTTACTGTGTACAATGACCCACATGTAGTGTACTGGTCGCAATGTTTCCCCCACTGTATGCTTGTTGTGTCAATGTCTGTTTGGTTTTTGTGTGTGTTGTGTGTTTTTGTGTTTTGGTCTTGTTTTTTTGTTATGTCCCATGACGTTTTTTGTGATTGTACTGTTTGTTTTTGATTGGTACATGTTGGGGTCTAATTTTTGGGGGGTTGGCCAACCTGTTTTTCTGTGGGGTTTTTTTTTCTGTTATGTTTTACGTTTCCCTCTCTCCTCTCTCTCTCTTGATAATATGCACTATTAACGTGTACTGCGTGCACGCGTACAGGCCTCTCTCTCTCTCTGTCCATCTCTGTGTGCACATGTGTGTGTGTGTGTGTGTGTGTGTGTGTGTGTGTGTGTGTGTGTGTGTTGTGTGTGTGTGTGTTTTGTGTGCGCGCGCGCGCGTGTTTGCTTGCTGTGTGTGTGTGTGTGTGTGTGTGTGTGTGTGTGTGTGTGTGTGTGTGTGTGTGTGTGTGTGTGTGTGTGGTGTGTGTGTGTGCGTGCGTGCGTGCGTCTGTGTCTGTGTGCGCGCGCGTACATGTGTGCGTGTGTGTGCATGTGCATGTGCATGTGTGTGTGTATGTGTGTGCGTGTGTGTTCGTTCGTTCTTTAATTTAACGTCTAATCACATAAAGTGATTTTAGACAGGTGCGTGTGTGTGTGTGTGTGTGTGTGTGTGTGTGTGTGTGTGTGTGTGTGTGTGTGTGTGTGTGTGTGTGTGTGTGTGTGTGTCTGTGTCTGTGTGTCTGTGTCTGTGTGTCTGTGTGTCTGTGTGTGCGCGCGCGCACGTTTATGCGTGCGTATGCGTACGTGCATGACTTCGTGTATCGTGCGTCCGTGCACGTTCGCGCAGGTGAGAGTATGTGTGCTCATGTGTCTACACTCACTGGGGTGTGTGCGACATTTGTGTTTTTCCCACGAGTAACGCTGTGGTGACATTGTACTGTGTACAATGATCCATCCCCAACATGTATGACATTGTACTGTGTACAGTGATTCACCCCCAAAATGTATGACATTGTACTGTGTACACTGATTCACCCCCAACATATACGACATTGTACTGTGTACAATGATCCATCCCCAACATGTATGACATTGTACTGTGTACAATGATTCATCCCTATCATGTATGACATTGTACTGTGTACAATGATTCATCCCCATCATGTATGACATTGTACTGTGTACAATGATTCACCTCCAACATGTATGATATTGTACTGTGTACAATGATTCACCCCTAGCATGTATGGCATTGTATGTGTACAATGATTCACCCCAACATGTATGACATTGTACTGTGTACAATGATTCACCCCAACATGTATGAAATTGTATTGTGTACAATGATTCATCCCCAACATGTATGACATTGTACTGTGTACAATGATTCATCCCCATCATGTATGACATTGTACTGTGTACAATGATTCACCCCCAACATGTATGACATTGTACTGTGTACAATGATTTACCCTCAACATGTATGACATTGTACTGTGTACAATGATTCACCCCCAACATGTATGACATTGTACTGTGTACAATAATTCATCCCCAACATGTATGACATTGTACTGTGTACAATGATTCATCCCCAACATGTATGACATTGTACTGTGTACAATGATTCATCCCCAACATGTATAACATTGTACTGTGTACAATGATTCATTCCCAACATGTATGACATTGTACTGTGTACAATGATTCATCCCCAACATGTATGACATTGTACTGTGTACAATGATTCACCCCCAACATGTATGGCACAGAAGAAGACTTGCTGCTAATGTCCACGTTATCAGACTGATGATTCATCCCCAACATGTATGGCACAGAAGAAGACTTGCTGCTAATGTCCACGTTATCAGACTGATGATTCATCCCCAACATGTATGGCACAGAAGAAGACTTGCTGCTAATGTCCACGTTATCAGACTGTAGTCTGTGCGCAGCACACCACCACCACCACTAACCACCAGCCGCCTCCATCGCCACACACCAACCCCCCGCACCCCTACCCTCACACCAGTCCCCGTCAAAACCACCACCCACCGCCGCTCTCAACACCAGCCACTGCTATCCCCGTGACTACCACAACCGACCGCAAAAAAAAGAAAGAAAAAAAACCCAAGAAAGAAAGAAAGAAAGGAAAGGAAACTTAAAAAAAAAAAAGAAGAGAGAAAAGGAACAAAAATAAGAAGAGAAAAGAGCCCCTCTCCACCACCCCCCTCCCCCCCTCCCCCCGCTCCCCCCCCCCCCCCCCCCTTCATTTCTTTTTCTATGGCCTTTCAAAGCAGCGTGACGCGTGGGTAATGGGCTGTGGGAACGAGGGAATATTGCCCAATTCCCACCTGGGCTTGCCCCATTAGCACCTCGCCGTCGCACGATGCCAGACTCAACGACTTGCTTCCGTGCAAAAAGCGGGTAGGGGATCCCCGCCCCCTCCCCCCACCACCCCGCCCCCTTAACCCCTCCCCACCCTGTTCCCGCACCACCGACCCGATTTCAGCCACCAACGGCTGGTCCACCCCTTCATGCCAGAGACCCGATTCCAGCCACCAACGGCTGGTCCACCCCTTCATGCCAGAGACCCGATTCCAGCCACCAACGGCTGGTCCACCCCTTCATGCCAGAGACCCGATTCCAGCCACCAACGGCTGGTCCACCCCTTCATGCCAGATCGGCCTGCCACCAACGGCTCGCCAGAGACCCGATTCCAGCCACCAACGGCTGGTCCACCCCTTCATGCCAGATCGGCCTGCCACCAACGGCTCGC
>CM031615.1:465123-485123 GCA_018398815.1 Conus ventricosus
GGTGACCGAATCGGGAGGTTTCCGGAGTGGAAGAGACTTGCCAATGGAGAAGAGCTGCTGGTTGTATCGCAGCCTCCGATGGCATGCACAAAAAGTATATTTTGACGCCAAGAACATTTTGAACTGCTTTGATGTTCCACACCTTGGTACTTTTCCTGGAGGTTGATGTGAAAAATACATCCTGATGTTCTGGGTTTACATGGTGCAGGAGGAGAACCAAGAGATCTGTGTCTTCCCCAACTACTGCTGTCTGCATTGCTACAGCCTTTTTCAGTGCTGTTTTCACTATCATACAATCAGCATCACCGGCTGCTTGAACTGCTTCAAAGCCATTTTCTCTCAGCATATTTGCTAAAAGTTTGATGAAACACTCTTTGTTTGCAGAGCTGGCAAGAAAACGTTGCTTTGTGTCACCAAGTATCATGTCACCATCAAAGCTGATATCAGGTCCACTGCAGCTATTCGTTCTCCGGAGGTGGGTCACATCTTTAGTCGATGGCCCACTGCTGTACCCATCAAAGACAACAGTGGCTCTGCTGTACATCCGAATGACAAAAGTGACGTACGTTTGAGCTAAATCATTGTAAGTGGATCCTCGAGGCCAGGTCAGATGATGTAATAAAGATCCACCGTCTATGACGAAGTAGACATCTTGTGGAAGCTCCAAATCGGACTGTTTGCACTCAGACCAAATGTGCTGTTCCAGTGCTGCTTTATTAGCGCGCCTCGGCAAACCTGAGGTGTCAAACAGAGATGCTGGGTATTGCTCAGCTCATAACTGAAAGCCGAAGCCATCAGACCTGGGCTGGTTTCTGCAATCTTGACCAGTCTTTGAAACAACAGGTTTGGGTCCACATGAACTGCATCGCCATGCAGTTTGACAGCAAGCTTTGTAGCCATTGAAACAACCTGGTCTTTTTTTTTCAAGGACACTTCTAAGGCATTCTTGCCAATCATGCTATCCAAAATGTTCTCTCCGAGAACTTTTGCCTGGTCAGCATCCACTGTACTGTCTGCTGCCCTTCCACTTGCAATGCACCTCAAGGTCTGACTTGCATGAAAAGGATTTCTTTCATGGAGGTAATGCACAGTCACAAGGGTATCATTCTGCAGTCTTGACTTACTGAGATCTTTGTGTTCTGGATGCTGTCCACTTGTCTTCTGCATGGCTGAATTGATTTCAACACAAGCTGGCATGCCCATAAGCCATACAAGTCTCTCATGCTCCCCCATTCCTGTGCCACGAGTCAGCCCTCCGTTGGTCTTTAAACTTCGCCACGAGACCTGTTCAATGATCAGATCTGATGAAGGCCTCCCTAGAAACGGTCACTTCTGATCACATGCCGTCCTTGTGTAAAACTGTAAAAGACATCAGAATTGACCTCCTTGAGGTCAACCATCTGCTGAAGGTACAGCCAGGCCGACTTGGTGTAATGATGGCGACCAGCCGCAGCCAAATATGGCAACATACATCTGACAGATTCCAGATGCATCTTGAAGTTACCTGTCCTTTCAGCTTTGATTGATTTCCGCAGAATGTCAGCCATGTCCATGTACTGCAACCACAATGCTGCATTTCTAACGCAGGACAGACGTTTCTTGTGCTCTTCCAGCTGACTAGTAACAGCTGAACACACATTGTATGTCGTGGCATCTTAGGCTGGTATGCTGCTGTTCAGAACTTTCTCCACAACACTTGAAGCAGCATTCAAAGTACCATTCCCTAGATCTGCTTCTAGATCGCCAGAATCCATCACATCAGAATCTGAAATTGGCGAAAAAACGGATGCCTGGGCTTATAGCTGCGATCATTCCCATTCCATGGAAGGTGTTGTGGCCATCAATTGTCACTGTATTGTGATCGACGTTGTCTGCAACGAACTGAATTGTCTCTCTGTCTGTTGTGGGAAGCTCAACTCCAAAGGAGGCTGCAGCATTCAGTTCAAACTTTCTAAGAACCTGGAACCAAACGTTCTGTGCATCTGTACTGCAAGGTCAATTTGCAGTGCTGCAATGATGGTGTTTGGTCGAAAGTTCTGTACTATAGCTTGGCCTATTGCAGATACCTTTAAATCAACATTTTTTTGTGAACGACTTGATTGGGAAATTTTCTCAGTATCCCAGGAATGTAGTTTCCTTGGTTCTCAATAGAGACGGAATCTGGATACGCTTCTTTGCAGCCTAACATTGACTTGATGTCACAATGAATGATGTCTGCAGCAGCATTGATCAGTCGCAGTTTTTCTGCTTCAAGATCAGCATTTCTTGGTTGTTAATAAAAATGACGCAGGATGGTATTAGCTGTCTTCTTCAGTGTGATTATATCTGCTTGGTTGGGGGACTGTGAACAATCGATCTCATTTCCATAGTGTTTTATCAATTTTTCTTCATGTGCACAGTACTTACTATATGCTTCAATTTCTGAATCCTTAAGACTGTGTGCCATGATGTCAACCAAATCACAAACGTCACCTAGTCAGAGTCAAGAGAGTCGAGCTGGTCGATGACGTTTTCAAAGGCAGAAAGTCTTTGGAAATCTTCTGGTCTTCCCGAACACACTTTTTTGGTGATGGGCTCTTCATTTAAAAACATCTTTGGAATCTGACAATCAGAACGGAAGTTCGATAGACAGGAATTATGGTAAACTGCATCTTGGGCTAAACAGTCCTGTAGAAATTCAAGTCTTCCTTTGACATCTCTTGCCCATGAATCCCCTTGATGCACACATGTTTGCAAAACTGACTTTCGGAATTCTAACGTCTGCATAGCTTTCAGTTGTCCACTTGACGCCCACTTGGGGCCTTTTCTTTGCCGCTTTTCCTTTCTGACAAAATAAGCACACTGGTTCAGCATCAGAGTCCTGCGATCTTGGTTGTCTTGTCTTTTGGGGGACATGAGCTTTTTCTTTTCTTCAGCTTGCTTTCAGTGGCCTTGGGATTAGTGTATTGGCTATGACATACACGGTGAACCAAATCACCTTCCTCTGCATGGATATTGTCATACAGTTGTTTACTAACACGATTTATGCTGTCGCTCCCTTTCTCGCCAAGAGTCACCCTGTCTTTGGGATTCAGAAACTTGCTCACAGATGATGCAGACTTCTGGATACACTTGTCTTGAAGAAGGGAAAAGTGTGATTAGTGCCATGTTTGAAGGTTAAAAAACAAAACTGTGTCATTGCCAAGTATTCCATACAACAAACTCATTGCATATATCTATCATACACACACACGCCCGCGCGCACACAAACGCACGCACACACACAAACACCACACACACACACACACACACACACACACACACACACACACCACACACCACACACACACACACACTAAACACACTAATGCATCCAAACTCGCACACACACACACACACACACACACACACACACACACACACACACACACACACACACACACACACTCTCTCTCTCTCCTCTCTCTCCTCTCTCTCTCTCTCTCTCTCGTCGTGGGGAAGAGAGAGAGAGAGAGAGAGAGAGAGAGAGAGAGAGAGAGAGAGAGAGAGAGAGCGAGCTTATGACATGAATGTTCTACCATACGACTGTCCTCCCGGCGCCTTATCGCTTACAGCGCGCGAGCCGCGCTGGAACATGTGTGCCGCACACGCGTGATGCAGCGAAACTACGCCTCCCGGGCCTTCTAGCACAGCCATCTGAACAAAACGAGTCTAGATTATCGTCATGACTCTTTATCTTCAAATGTTTAATTCAGATCATATACGTCATCATGCAAAAAGAACTTCGTAGGATGAACTTGGCGTTGGTGAATGTGTATCTTACCCCTCCATCGCTCTCAGCCTCCGTGTCTACGTGGAATTGTCCAGTAATAGTAATATGGTGATTCGGTCGGATCAGAAGTATCGCGCGGACAAAAACGCGATTTTCAAAATCAATTTTCGATCACTTCCCCCCGGGATATTTTGGTAGACTTTATTGGATGTTAACATACATGCGAAAAACTGTTTTATCATGAAAAAAAATCGTAGAAAGGAATTAGTTTGCACCCTATTATTCTTTTGCCTGGACTAACAGTTCAGATCCCATTTCTCAGGTACAGATGAGGCCCAAAACGCCCCGTGTATTTTCAACTATATGAAGAAAAGCTGCGTGTAGCATATTTCAAACGGTCAGCCGTCATGAATTTTGTGTGTGGTATAAACCAGGCTCTAACATATATTTAGCATAACTCTGAGGCAGTTTCAACAAATTGCTGTTTTTCCGTGAGCGCAGCAGGCGCAATCCGCAACAATCCCCCTTTTTGTGTCTGTCGTTTGTAGGTGTGTTCAGTCCCACATCAATCCCCCTTTTTGTTTCTGTCGTTTGTAGGTGTGTTCATTCCCACATCAATCCCCCTTTTTGTCTCTGTCGTTTGTATGTGTGTTCAGTCCCACATCCTTGTTTCTCAACGAGAGCGTAGTTCCACAAACTCTGCAAGTATCTACGTGCTATCCTTAATCTGAACTATTTTTGAAAACCTCAATCGAAGGGAAAAAATGTTGTTGTTGTTTCCCAATTCAAGAGAAAGTCGCTTTCATTTTAATCAGCGCAGTTTCCATTAATTCAGAGGGTTAGTTTCAAAATAGGTAAATCTGGGTTTTCACTTTAATCAGTGCAGTTTCCATTAATTCAAAGGGTTAGTTTCAAAGTAGGTAAATCTGGGTTTTCACTTTAATCAGCGCAGTGTCCATTAATTCAAAGGGTTAGTTTCAAAGAAGGCAAATCTAGGGCTTTCACTTTAATCAGTGCAGTTTCCATTAATTCAAAGGGTTAGTTTCAAAGTAGGTAAATCTGAGTTTTCACTTTAATCAGCGCAGTGTCCATTAATTCAAAGGGTTAGTTTCAAAGTAGGTAAATCTAGGCTGTAACTGAAGTAAGAGAGGAAACGAATAAGGTAACTGGACTACCAAACGTAAAGAACACAGAAACAAAGTAACTGGACTACCAAACGTAAAGAACAAAGAAACAAAGTAACTGGACTACCAAACGTAAAGAACAAAGAAACAAAGTAACTGGACTACCAAACGTAAAGAACAAAGAAACAAAGTAACTGGACTACCAAACGTAAAGAACAGAGAAACAAAGTAACTGGACTACCAAACGTAAAGAACAAAGAAACAAAGTAACCGGACTACCAAACGCAAAGAACAAAGAAACAAAGGAACAGGACTACCAAAAGTATAGAACAAAGAAACGAAACGGACAAACCGGCACCGTTTTTGTGACTTGAACGTTCCATGACCGCTGCCCCCCCCCCCCCCCAACACACACACACACACACACACACACACACACACACACACACACACACACACACACACACACACACACACACACACACACAATTCAATTCATTTCCAAATCACTACCCGTGCGACTTCAGCAAAGAATTCCAGAATCCGTGACCTGTTTTTGTATCGTTGTGGACAAACTAACAACGTCAGGTACCAGGAATTTTTCCCGCAGGAAAATATTAGTTTCTTTCATGAAAGTTACCTCCGTGTTTTAATTTGTTAAAAAAAAGCGCGTATTAGGCCATGGAAATGAACGGCGTGTATGGTAGAATAAAGTTAATGATGAACTCCCCATGGAATAACATACAACGGAAATGACGAAATCATTCCTGAACAAAACACAACGGAAGTGACGAAACTGTCACGAAACACAACAGAAGTCAAAAAGTCATCGCACAGGCATCCAACAGATCAAAAGTTCCCTCTGCAATAGATTCGTCGTTGGTGGGGAAGATGGATAGGGGTGGAGTGAGGGGGTGGAGGTGGGGGTGGGTGGGAGTCGGACAGTGGGTGGTGATGATGCAGGAGTAAGGACAGTAATTCTTTTTAAAGTAATGAAATTGGCGGTTTGATTTGAGATTTAGCGGTGGTGTGTGTGTGTGTGTGTGTGTGTGTGTGTGTGCGTGCGTGCGTGCGTGCGTGCGTGCGTGCGTGCATGCGTGCGTGCGTACGTACGTGCGCGCGCGCGTGTGTGGTTGCAGACATTGAACTTGTACCTGTACATTATTCTTATACGGCTATGAAATCTTCTAGTGGCTGTAAGGGCACAACGCAACGCAACGCAACGCAACGCAACGCAACGCAACGCAACGCACCACACCACACCACACACACCACACCACACCACACCACACACACCACACCACACCACACCACGCACGCACGCACGCACGCACGCACTCTCTCACACACAAACACTCTCACACACACAAACACAACACACACACACACACACACACACACACACACACACACACACACACACACACACACACACACACACCACACGCGCGCGCGCGCGCGCGCGCGCGCGAAGAAAAGGAGTGTCTGAATACGGAGTGAAAGAGGGTTGACACCATTTTCCTCTCTCTCTCTCTCTCTCTCTCTCTCTCTCTCTCTCTCTCTCCTCTCTCTCTCTCTCTCTCTCTCTCTCTCTCACTCACTCTATGACAAGGATAAATGTTGGGAGTATATTCAAATCTCTGAAAATGCTTCATGGTTTTATTTCTGATTTTAGAAAAAAATTAATACCTGTATGATTCTGACTTGCAAGTACGTAATTTGAGAAAATTTCCAATATTTAGGCATCGGAAAACAACAACAACAACAATAACAACAACAACAACAATAATAATAACAACAACAGCAACACCGTCAGAAACAAGAAGGCGATATAAACATAAGGCAACAAAGAAACAACAACAACACACAAAAGCATATAAACAAAAACTTTTCATTTGTTTTTCTCCGAGTTGTCATCTTCGATCTCTGGAAGAATCGACCAGTGCAAAGAATACGCCGAGGAAACGGAGAGAGGATGGTGGGAAGGGGATGGAGGCGGGGGGGGGGGGGGGGGGGGGGGGCAGCGGGGCTGGCATAGGGTATGGGATTGGAGGGGAGACGAGGAAGCGGAGAGAGGATGGTGGGAAGGGGATGGAGCGGGGGGGGGGGGGGGGGGGGGGGGGGCAGGGGCTGGCATAGGGTATGGATTGGGGGGAGACGAGGGGAAGGGAGAGAGGGGGGGGGGGGCAAAAAGGGGGAGGATGGGGGGGGGGGGGGGGGGGGGCAGCGGGGCTGGCAAGGAATGGGATTGGAGGGGAGACGAGGAAGCGGAGAGAGGGTGGGAAGGGGATGGAGCGGGGGGGGGGGGGGGGGGGGGGGGCGGGGCTGGCAAGGGGGGTTGGGGGGAGACGAGGAAGCGGAGGAGATGGGGGGAAGGGGAGGGAGCGGGGGGGGGGGGGGGGGGGCGGTAGGTAAGGGATTGGAGGGAGACGAGGAGGAAGGGAGGGGGGGAGGAGGGGGGGAGGGGAGGGGGGGGGGGGGGGGGGGGGGGGGGGGGGGGGGGGAGGGTTGGTTGGAGGGGGGAGGGGAGGGGGGGGGGGTGGGGGGGGGGGGGGGGGGGGGGGGGGGGGGGGGGGGGGGGGGGGGGGGTGGGGGGGGGGGGAAGCGGGGCGGGCATAGTATGGGTTTGGGGAGGGGAGACGGGAAGCGAGAGAGGATGGGGGGAAGGGGATGGAGCGGGGGGGGGGGGGGGGGGGCAGCGGGGTGGCTTTAGGGTATGGGATTGGAGGGGAACGAGGAAGGGGAAAGGAGATGGGGGGAAGGGGAGGAGCGGGGGGGGGGGGGGGGGGGGGGCAGGGGGGTGGCATAGGTATGGGATTGGAGGGGGACGAGGAAGCGGAGAGAGGATGGGGGAAGGGAGGGCGGGGGGGGGGGGGGGGGGGGCACGGGCTGGCAAGGGAATGGGATTGGAGGGAGACGGGGAAAGCGGAAAAGACCCAAGTGGTAAACGGGAAAAGTGAGTGATGAGGGTAGGGGGGTGGATAGGCGCCGGAAAGGGGAGGGGGGGGGGGAGCGGGGGGGGCGGAGGGCGGAAGTTGACAGGGGGGGGGGGGGGGGGGGGGGCATGTCAGAAGTGATGAAGGGGGTGTGGTAGGCGTAATGCTAAGGGTCCGAAATGGGAGAGGGGGGGGGGGGGGGGGGGGGGGGGCGGAGCGGGGGCGGAGGAGGCGGAAGTTGACAGGGGGGGGGGGGGCATGTACAGGAAGTGATGAGGGGTAAGGGGGTGATAGGCGGAATGCCATAAGGGTCCGAAATGGGGGGGGGGGGGGGGGGTGGGGGGGGGGGGGAGGGGGGCGGGGGCGGAGAGGCGGAAGTTGACAGGGGGGGCGTGGGGGGAGAGAGGGGGAAGCTCTTGACTACAAACATGCACACACAGTGAGGGAGGATTGGGTGAGGTGGGGTGATGGGAGGGGGGGAAGGGATAAGAACGTCGACAGTGGGTTTTTAGTCCTCCCCATATGACCTTCATCAGTTGGGCCGTAAACATGACAGTCATTAGTGTGACAGAACTGCTCTCTCTCTCTCTCTCCTGCTCTTCTCTCTCTCTCCTCTTTTCCTCTCCTCTCCTCCCCTTTCCTCTCTCCTCTTCTCTTCTCTCTCTCTCTGACTCTGCAGTTGACCGCTCGTTAATACATGATAACCATTGGTCAACAAGGGAATCATTCTCTCTCTCTCTCTTCCCCCCCCCCCCCCCCCCCCCCACCCCCCCCCCCCCCCCCCCCCCCCCCCCCCCCCCCCCCCTCTCTCTCTCTTCCTCTCTTATCCCTCCTCCCCTCTCCCCCTGCCTGTCTATCCTGCTCTCTTCTCCTCCTCCCCTTGTCTGTCGTCTACCCACCCTCCCTCCCCTCCCTTCTCCCCCTCTCTCTCCTCCTCTCTCCCTTTGTCCCATCTCTTGCCATCGTCCGTCCCCCCCCGTCTTCGTCTTCTTTTCCCCCCCTCCCCCTCCCTTCTCATCCCACAGTGCTTCTCATCCTCCTCTTCCCTGTGTCTACGTCTTTGACAACATCGTTGTTCCATTCCTTTTTCCCTGTGTCTATCCGTCTATTGACAGAAATTGTTTGTTCCATCCTCCTTCCCTGTGTCTAAACCGTCTTATTGACAGAAATTGTTTGCTCCATCCCTCCTCTTTCCTGTGTCTATCCGTCAATTGACAGAAATTTGTTTGTTCCATCCTCTTTCCTGTGTTATCCCTCTTTGACAGAAATTGTTTGTTCCACCTCCCCTTCCCTGTGTTATCCCTCTATTGACATAAATCTTTTGTTTCCATCAAAGTCATTCATCTCCTGTGCTCTCTGTCTGTCGCTCAAAGAGAAAATTCATTTTCACCCCTTCCTCCCACTCTCTTTTTTTGTTTCTCTTCACCACAGGACTAAAGAGATCGGTCCAGCCCGAAGCCAAGCCAAACTGATGGAACGGGAAAAGGATTAATTAATTTTAAAAAGAAGTCGTACGTCTCAGGTTACAGCAGGGGGGGTTAGTCTTGGCCCGTGCTAGATGCAGCGTTTGATCCGTTGTAACAGGATAACAGGTTATCATCTCCGCCGCTGCACCTTTTAGTTTTTAGGGTTTATCGTTAAAGCCAAAATCAAGGATACAAAAGAAGAGGATCAGTATTCCGGGTGGCATTCTTTTCCCCGATTTGCCATCGTTTGAGAACTGTTTGTTTCAGGTAGGTAACTAAACCCCTTCTGGAGAGAGAATCGTTCAGTTGCCTGGGTGCCTTGTCATGTGACGGCGTGTGCGGATCCCTTATGTTAAAAAATGTTGGGCGGCGTTGTGGATCCCTTATGCTATCAATTGTGACGGGTGTGTGGATCCCTTAGGTAACAATGTACGGCGTGTGTGATCCCTTAGCTAACAGCTGACAGCAAGCTAACAGCAAGGCACAGTCGTTCTAAGGAAGTGGCCTTGGATTCTTTGCACAGCCGCGCGCATGACACGTTTTTGTTCATACACTAGCTAGGGGCCTTCTGCAAATGCCACACACAACTGGAAGTACTGTTTATTGGGATGCGCGTCATCCCTTTCCGCCTCTCTCAAGGTATAGTGCGGACAGAGGCACTTTAACCCCTTCTCACTGAAGGCGTTTAAACAGGCGATATTATGTATGCATTCATTCATCAGGTGGGGGGTGGAAGATGGGGGAGTGCATTATTCTGTTTCATTTACAGAAACAGTATTCTCTTCTAAAATACCCTTTTTAGCAGTGGATTCCGTACCCAGTGCATTACAATGCACATACTTGTCATTAATTAACGAAAGTGCCGAAAGTAAACGTAGAATGCTCTATTGGAACTTCTGTAGGATACGGTGCTACTGTTAGCATAGGGGCACCACGGGTGCTACTGTTAGCATAGGGGCACCACGGGTGCTACTGTTAGCATAGGGGCACCACGGGTGCTACTGTTAGCATAGGGGCACCACGGGTGCTACTGTTAGCATAGGGGCACCACAGACGTGTGCTAGCTTCTCCAGGTACTCCTCTAAGCAGGGTTGGCCAACTCTCTGCACATAGGGTTTGCCTGCATGGGAACCACCATGTGTGTGCGTGCATGCGTGTATGCGTGCGTGCGTCCATGCCTGCGCGTACGCGTGCGTGTGTGTCTGTGTGTACGTGTCCATATGCGCGCGCGCGCGTGTGTGTGTGTTTGAAAAAGTCAACCCGTGTAGAACAGGAGACAGACACAGAGATAATCGGACCCACACGAAAGTAGTGGGTGGCTTGAATGTGCAGAATGGAGCAGCCAGCTGGTGACAGGTGGAGAGAGATACTGATCCTGTGAGGTCTTCATCTTTGGCTCGGGCCATCGCAGCGTCAGGGGATCAAGGTCGGGTCATAGTTGCGGCAAAGGTTCGGGTGATGGAGACAAAGGTGGATAGGTCAGGTCAGGCAAGGTCACGTTCAAGCAGGAATAGAGACCAGCTGTCGTAGACTTTAACTGGTAGGAAATTGTCACTTTTTGTCCCTAGCGTTTACATATCTCTCTCTCTCTCTCTCTCTCTCTCTCTCTCTCTCTCTCTCTCTCTCTCTCTCTCTCTCTCTCTCTCGTATTTCTGGCTTCTTTTCGTGTGTGTGTGTGTGTGTGTGTGTGTGTGTGTGTGTGTGTGTGTGTGTGTGTGTGTGTGTGTGCGCGTGTGTGTGTGTAGAACACTATGTTAATCTGACAGTAAATGGTTTCAGTCAGTGAGTGTGTGTTGTGTTGTGTTGTGTTGTGTTGTGTGTGTGTGTGTGTGTGTGTGTGTGTGTGTGTGCGCGCAAAGAGAGAGAGCGAGCGCGTGTGCGTGCGTGTGTGTGTGTGTGTGTGTGTGCACGTGAGTTCATGCGTCCGTGCGTGCACGCGCGCGCGCGTGTGTGTATACGCTTTTTTTCTTTTTGCATGTGTGTGTGTGTGTGCGTGCGTGCGTGCGTGCGTGCGTGCGTGCGTGCGTGCGTGCGAGCGACCGAGAGTGTATGTGTGTATGCTTTTTTTTCTTTTTGCATGTGTGTGTGTGTGTGCGTGCGTGCGTGCGTGCGTGCGTGCGTGCGTGCGTGCGTGCGTGCGTGCGCGCGCCGCGCGCGCGCGTGTGTGTGTGTATGTGCGCGCGCGCGTGTGTGTGTGTGTGATGGTGGTGGGGAGGTGGGGAGGGGAGGAGGAATAAATTCGCTGAGAAAGTGTTCAGACAACGCCGTCCCATGGCATCCAAGGCATATCAGCCGTTCTGGCACATCGTCAGCTGAGTGTGGTGCCAGGCAGCAAAGCAGCGGTCTGGGAGCGACCTTCTGACCTCCAGTCACAGTCACTGAGCCAAACAGACCCCTCTCACCCCCCCCCACCCCCCCGCACACCCCCAATCCCGCCACCACCACCACCACTACTACCAATATTCTGGGAGACATCACACAAACTCAACATAGTTAACTGAACGGAAGGATGGGTTACGTCAAGCAAATTACATCAACGCAAAGATAGATCAATTCAAGCAAATACCAAGAACGCAAAGATGGATTTAATTCAAGCAAATACCAAACACGCAAAGAGAGCTTAATTCAAGCGAATAATGAGAACGCGAAGATAGAATAATTCAAGAAATACCAAGAACGTAAAGATAGAATAATTCAAGCAAATACTAAGAACGCAAAGATAACTTAATTCAAGCAAACACCAAACACACAACGATAGATCAATTCAAGCAAATAACGGGAACACAAAGACTGATTATTTCAAATAGATAAAGAAACTATCACAAACACAGTAACACTTTTATCCGTCGACTTCTATTTCTTCCCTCAGAACAATGTACTTCGTAACTTGTCACAGGTGAGTGTTATCGATTTCAATGACCATTTAAATCGAAACAATGTTAGTTAGCACCGAGCAATCAATCAAACACTTTCACAAAGTACCAAAGGCAGACTAAGGTTCTCTCAAGAATGGGCAGTATGTTTTGTACGGAATTCTCTGTTCTACTGTAAGCCAATGAAGTTCGTGGAGCATAGATATTATGTTTTGTACGGAATTCTCTGTTCTTCTGTAGGCCAATGAAGTGTTAAGCACAGGCAGATGTTTTGTACCGAATTCTCTGTTCTGTTGCAAGCCAGTGAAGTTCTATGCATAGACAGTATGTTTTGTTACTGAAGTCTCTGTCCTACTATCCGCCAATGAAGTTTACTGAAGTCTGTGTTCTACAGGAAGGCAGTGAAGTTCTTCAGCACAGACGGTATTATTGTACTGAAGTCTGTGTTTACTGGAAGCCAATGAAGTTCTTTAAGAAGTGGCTTGAGGTGCCTTGACTCGGAATAATCTGTAAGCGATTCTGACAGAACTGGTAGAGCCATCAGCACGTCCTCCATCTCCCCCCTCCCACCACCACCATCACCACCATCCCGTCTCTCTCTCTCTCTCTCTCTCTCTCTCTCTCTCTCTCTCTCTTCTCTCTCTCTCTCTCTTTATTCTGTGTCTCCACTTCCCCACCCACCTATTTCTCTCTGTGGCTCTCCGTTCCCCCCTCCTCCACACTCTCTTCCTTTAGTTACAAAATGCATTTTATTATTTTAAATTGCTATGAATTCATTGTTGTGTATGAGTTGATATGCAGTTCTATGCAATGTTTTCTCCGTATATTTAGATACGTTTCCCTTGTTTGAGGGCTGGATGAAGAAAAGCCACTGACTTGTGCTTATTCCTCTCCCTCATTAACAACATTTCGTTTATTCGTTCTCTCTCTCTCTCTCTCTCTCTCTCTCTCTCTCTCTCTCTCTCTCTCTCTCTCTCTCTCTCTCTCTCTCTCTCTCTCTCTCTCTCTTCCTGGAGTCTGTCTAAACGATGTGAACATGCGTGGTTACGAATCCTTCTCGGTTCCTCGGTTCCGGACATTCCGTTCCTTGTGTCACAAAGCTTTACTGCCAAATCCGCCATTGTCTTCCGCCAAGATTGTTCAGTCCGAGACACGATTGGTCAAGACTGCGCTGACGTCATATAGCAACTGCTAGCATCCTGGTTTGGAGTGGACATTGGGTTGTTTATGTGATGAGCTGTCATGTCCGTTTTTCTTCATGATGGTGACCACTGGAGTGGACTCTTAGCCTGGGATAAAGTCCAGTACATGGCAACATTCCCTCTTGTTCGCGCCGATTGGCGTCCACCTGAACACTTCACGACACAGATACTTCCAGTTCTCGTTGTTTTTCAAGAAAAAAATTGATGAATTCAAAGGTAAATTGATGGGTGATGAGTTTCAGGAAAACACGGAAAGGGCAACTGACTTAATAGATACCGATGTTAATGAAGCGATTTCTGTGTTTAATGAGTCATTATTTGATGCTAGTAGTTGTATGAGAAAAACAATTACAATTGGCAAAGAAAGAACAGACCCATGGTTTGATAAGGAATGCAACCAAGAAAAAAAGCAGCTCCGCCAAAATTTGAGACAGTACTACAGACGGACGGACGATGACGAAGAGATCAGAATTATGTATAATCAAAAGCGCAGAGATTATAAAGAACTTCTCAGACTAAAAAGAAAAACTCATCGAGAAAAAGTTGTAAAGACTTTACATGACAACATAAACGACTCTACGAAATTTTGGAGCAAATTAAAATCTTAATCGTGTAAAAAATCAGTTCAAAATGACATTAGCAAGGATGATTGGTACCAACACTTTTCAGAAGTCTTTCAGTCCAACTTGACTACCGATGAACAAAACGTGTCTGTTGACGAGCGAGAAGTACAAATCGATAAAGAATCAAATCACTTCAACACAGACATTCTAGAACATGATATCTCAGAAAGTGAAATTTACGCTGCAGTACGTTCATTAAAGAACGGTAAGGCCGCAGGCCCTGATGGTATTGTGGAGGAAATTTTCAAAAATTCTATTACAGTAATTATTCCGTTTTTGATTCTTTGTTCAATAAACTGTTTTCTACTGGAACTTATCCTTTACAGTGGTCAGAAGCCATTATCCAACCTCTGTTTAAAAAAAAGGTGATGTGAATGTAGCCGATAATTATAGAGGGATATCATTGCTGAGTGTGTGCAGTAAGTTGTACAGCCATATACTAAACGAACGGCTGAACAAATGGATTGAAGAAAATAATGTCATCAATGAAAGTCAGGCAGGATTTAGAAAAAAATATAGTACTATTGACCACGTTTTTACACTGTTTGCTATAGTTCAAAAACAATTATTGCAACACAAGAAATTGTACGTTGCCTTTATCGATTTTAAAAAGGCCTTTGATTCCGTTGTTCGAGCAAACTTGTGGGATATTCTAAAGAAAAGGGGGATAAATGGAAAAATGTACCGGGCTATTACTAGTATAATAACACGGTGAAAGCGAGAGTTAGAGTTGGCAACGATTTAAGTGAAGCCTTTTCGTGTCCTCTTGGTTTAAAACAGGGGAAGTGTGCAGTCCCGTTCTGTTCTCCATTTTTATCAATGAGTTGGCTGTAGAAATAATTGAAAAGGGAAAGCATGGAATCCAACTTATCCCTGATTTTCTGGAAATTTTAATTCTTATGTTTGCAGACGATGTTATCCTCCTCTCTGATTCAGTTACTGGTTTGCAAAATCAGTTAAACGTCTTATACAATTCAGCTAAAAGACTAGGTCTTACAGTAAATCTGAATAAATCAAATATAGTGATATTTAGAAATGGTGGCCATATCTCTGAGCATGAACAGTGGTTCTTTGATCAGAATAAGATGAATGTTGTAAACATGTACAGATATCTAGGAATCATAATGTCAACTAGACTCTCCTTTTCACATTCCCTCTATGATATGTCAAGCAAAGCAAAGAGAGGCGTCATAAATATTTTCAAACTTTTGTGGTCTGTGGGAGAAAAATCACCTACTGCATTCTTTAAGTTGTTCGACACTCAAATTCAGCCAATACTTGGTTATGGGGCGGAAATCTGGGCATATTTGGTAATCTTGATATTGTAGAAAAAGTGCACCTCTTCGCCATGAAAAGATTTTTGAATGTGAGCATCAGAACTCCTAATGTTATGATCTATGGAGAATTGGGTAGGTTTCCTTTGCATGTCAATTTATTTTTAAAAAGTATTAAATACTGGCTGAGAATTTTGAAAATGCCACCTCATCGATTACCATATAAAGTCTACAAAATGTTGTTATATTTTCATGGTACGAATAAGAATACTTGGGCATCTAATGTCTGCTTTTTTCTTCATAAGTATGGATTTGAAGAAGTTTGGGAGAATCAAGGGGTTGGGAACGAAACGGAGTTTTTGAAAGCGTTGAGAAGTAGATTGATCCAAGACTATAAAATGCAGTGGTCTATTGAAATAAATCGGAGTGACCGCTTCCAGCTTTACAGGACATTTAAGTCTGATTTAACTTTGGCCCACCTATCTACAATCAGTTAGCCATTTAAAGGCTAGAATAAGTTTGATTAGAATGAGGTTAGGAGTGTCGCAGTTAAATGTACACAAAATGCGTTTCAGGAGGAACCTAATGGAACAAGAACTAACGTGCCCGCTTTGTGAAAGCCAAGAAGAAACTGAAGTCCACTTTGTATTGCAATGTCTGGCTTATCAGGAATTAAGGGAACAATATATCCCAGCCAAGTACTACAGTAGTCCCTCCCAGTTTAAGATGACAATGTTGTTTGCATCTGAACACAAATCATTGAATGTACGCCTGGCACTTTTTCTAGACAAGGCTTTGAAGATGCGCCACAGTATTTTGAACCAAGGGTGAAATGTTTGGAATTTGAGTACAACACTTGTGTTATTCGTGTCATATGTCCAATAGTTCTTTTGCTATATATACTTTGTGACAGCCCACTATGACATGGGCCAATGGCCTATTTATTAAAACATTCAGAGTTCAGAGTTCAGAGTTCTCTCTCTCTCTCTCTCTCTCTCTCTCTCTCTCTCTCTCTTCTCTCTCTTTATTCTGTGTCTCCACTTCCCCACCCACCTATTTCTCTCTGTCGCTCTCCGTTCCCCCCTCCCTCCCACACTCTCTTCCTTTAGTTACATAATGCATTTTATTATTTTAAATTGCTATGAATTCATTGTTGTGTATGAGTTGATATGCAGTTCTATGCAATGTTTTCTCCGTATATTTAGACACGTTTCCCTTGTTTGAGGGCTGGATGAAGAAAAGCCACTGACTTGTGCTTATTCCTCTCCCTCATTAAACAACATTTCGTTTATTCATTCTCTCCTCTCTCTCTCTCTCTCTCTCCCTCTCTCTCACTCTCTCTCTCTCTCTCTCTCTCTCTCTCTCTCTCTCTTCTCTCTCTCTCTCCTCTCTCTCTCTCTCTTCTCTCTCTCTCTCTCTCTCTCTCTCTCTTCCTGGAGTCTGTCTAAACGATGTGAACATGCGTGGTTACGAATCCTTCTCGGTTCCTCGGTTCCGGACATTCCGTTCCTTGTGTCACAAAGCTTTACTGCCAAATCCGCCATTGTCTTCCGCCAAGATTGTTCAGTCCGAGACACGATTGGTCAAGACTGCGCTGACGTCATATAGCAACTGCTAGCATCCTGGTTTGGAGTGGACATTGGTTGTTTATGTGATGAGCTGTCATGTCCGTTTTTCTTCATGATGGTGACCACTGGAGTGGACTCTTAGCCTGGGATAAAGTCCAGTGCATGGCAACATTCCCTCTTGTTCGCGCCGATTGGCGTCCACCTGAACACTTCACGACACAGATACTTCCAGTTGTCGTTGTTTTTCTGTCTCGTTTTACATGTAAAGACTTTTTGCTGCATTGATTTATTGTTACTATCATTATTGATGATTTATTGTTACTATCATTATTGAGGATTTATCGTTACTATCATCATTGATATTATGATTTTTGTTGTTGTTTAATGCCAAGTCTGCCATTGCTTGATAGTACATGGTTGATCGAATTAGCCCACCTCACACATCTTATTAGCCCCCCTCACACATCTTGCTAACCCACCTCACACATCTTATTAGCCCACCTCACACATCTTATTAGCCCACCTCACACATCTTGTTAGCCCACCTCACACATCTTATTAGCCCACCTCACACATCTTGTTAGCCCACCTCACACATCTTATTAGCCCCCGTCACACATCTTGTTAGCCCACCTCACATCTTATTAGCCACCTAACACATCTTATGAGCCACCTCACATCTTATTAGCCACCTCACATCTTATTAACCCACCTCACACATCTTATTAACCCACCTCACACATCTTATTAGCCCACCTCACACATCTTATTAGCCCACCTCACACATCTTATTAACCCACCTCACACATCTTATTAGCCCCCCTCACACATCTTGTTAACCCACCTCACACATCTTATTAGCCCACCTCACACATCTTATTAGCCCACCTCACACATCTTGTTAACCCCCCTCACACATCTTGTTAGCCCACCTCACACATCTTGTTAACCCACCTCACACATCTTATTAACCCACCTCACACATCTTGTTAACCCACCTCACACATCTTATTAGCCCACCTCACACATCTTATTAGCCCACCTCACACATCTTGTTAACCCACCTCACACATCTTATTAGCCCAACTCACACATCTTATTAGCCCCCCTCACACATCTTGTTAGCCCACGTCACATCATATTAGCCCACCTCACACATCTTGTTAGCCCACCTCACATCTTATTAACCCACCTCACACATCTTATTAACCCACCTCACATCTTATTAACCCCCCTCACACATCTTATTAACCAACCTCACACATCTTATTAACCCACCTCACACATCTTATTAGCCCACCTCACACAGCTTATTAGCCCACCTCACATCTTATTAACCCACCTCACACATCCTATTAGCCGCCCCCCCTCACACATCTTGTTACCCCCCCTCACACATCTTGTTAACCCACCTCATACATCTTATTAGCCCACCTCACACATCTTGTTAACCCACCTCACACATCTTGTTAACCCACCTCACACATCTTGATAACCCACCTCACACATCTTGTTAACCCCACCTCACACATCTTGTTAACCCCACCTCACACATCTTGTTAACCCACCTCATACATTTTGTTACCCCCCTCCCCCCTCATACATCTTGTTACCCCACCTCACACATCTTGTTAACCCCCCTCACACATCTTGTTAACCCCCTCACACATCTTGTTAACCCACCTCACACATCTTGTTAACCCCCCTCACACATCTTGTTAACCCCCTTCATACATCTTGTTAACCTACCTCACACATCTTGTTAACCCCCCTCACACATCTTGTTAACCCACCTTGATTGTTCGATTAGGTTTTGTTGTTGTTTTTGTAATCATTTGCTATATATGTAATTGATTTGTGATGTATGTGTTTGAAAAATGTTTGAAAAAAAGAAATGTTCTTTAAAGAAAGAATTTGTTTTAATCCTTCCCTGAAGACAGAATGTGGCTGTCTACATAATTACAAAAAAAAGAGAAAAGGACAGAGCACACACAGGCACACACAGACAGACAGACAGACAGACAGACAGACAGACACACACACACACACACACACACACACACACACACACACACACACACACACACACACACACACGCGCGCGCGCGCGCGCGCGCGCCAAAACTGGCCGCCAGTGCAAGCCTGTCATCCCACGAAGTGGCTTGGCATTTTCTCCTGTGGATGCATATTCCTGCTCAGCTAGGAGAACGGCAAATAAACAAGCAGGAAAATAAACAGACAAGCAGGAAAATAAACAGACAAGCAGGAAAATAAACAGACAAGCAGGAAAATAAACAGACAAGCAGGAAAATAAACAGACAAGCAGGAAAATAAACAAACAAGCAGGAAAATAAACAGACAGACCAATAAACAGGAGAGGAAAGAAGCATTGATGACATTATTATCATAGGACGCCACCTTTTGCAGCGCGCAGAGTTGACACAATGCTTTCTGCGCATCCGTGGTCTATCGGAAAAAAGCCGCATGACCGGATGCCCTTTCCTCCTCCTCCTCCTCTTCCTCCTTCTTCTCCTCCTCCTCCTCCTTCACCACGTCATCACTAACATTGTCGTCATCATCATTTTGTTGTTGTTGTTGTTGTTGTTGTTGTTGTTGTTGTTGTTGTTGTTGTCGCAGTCGCCACTTTCATTTATTCAATATTATTATGTTACAATTTTTCTAACCAGTTGTTGTTAATGGTGTTGTTTTTGTTGTTGCAGTCGCCAGTTTTTTTCTCAATATTATTATAGTATTTTTTTTTGTACCAGTGCTGTCAACCCCATTTTTTTACACTTCAGATGGCGCAGAGCACGGTTTTTGCACTATTCATGCCTATCAACTTGTTGTTGTTGTTGTTGTTATTGTTTCATTCATTCAATTGATTCTTGTATCTACGATTTCCTGGAGAATGATGAATGAGATACGAAGGGTTGAATGAATGAATGAATAAGCAATGAACCAATGAATGAATGAATAAGCAATGAACCAATGAATGCACGAATTATAGATGGGCTGAAGCACGAATTATAGATGGGCTGAAGCCCTTCATACGTCGACTTCCGGTCACAGTTTGACCTACTTCCTGCTTTGTGCTCTTCTGCCCCCTACCCCTCCCCCCTCCATTCTCTCTCTCTCTCTCTCTCTCTCTCTCTCTCTTCCTCTCTCTCTCTCTCTCTCCTCCCT
>CM031615.1:490123-495123 GCA_018398815.1 Conus ventricosus
TGGCCAGCCAGGGTGATATGATATAAACACATGCATCAGGCCTGGACAGAAGGTTTGGCCAGCCAGGATGACATGATAGAAACACATGCATCTCGCCTGGATTCAGTGTCAACAACCCCATTAATTTGTAGATGCTGAGGAAACTGACACCATTGTGGCTGACGTTACACCGTGTCATGTCGACCCCTAGTCGGTTTCATTTCGACCTTTCCGCGTTGCGTGAATTCAAACAAACAAACAAACAAACAAAAAAGCTGTCTGTTTGTGTGAGTAATTCCGGTCGTGGCCTGAACAAACGGACAAACAAAGAAGGACATAAAAGTTCAAATAAAGAGAGACTTCCCTGTGCGCATGTGGTGTGTGATCTAAGCTTGTGAGCAGTTCTTTGCTGTCAGTGATGACGAAAGAGATGCTAATCTGACTGATGTTGAATCAGTGCTATAGTTCTTTGCCGTCAGTGATGACTCAGTGCTACAGTTCTTTGCTGTCAGTGATGACTCAGTGCTATAGTTCTTTGCCGTCAGTGATGATGAAGGAAATGCTAATCTGACTGATGTTGAATCAGTGCTATAGATCTTTGCCGTCAGTGATGATGAAGGAGATGCTAATCTGACTGATATTGAATCAGTGCTATAGTTCTTTGCCGTCAGTGATGATGAAGGAGATGCTAATCTGACTGATGTTGAATCAGTGCTATAGATCTTTGCCGTCAGTGATGATGACTCAGTGCTATAGTTCTTTGCCGTCAGTGATGACTCAGTGCTATAGTTTCTTGCCGTCAGTGATGACTCAGTGCTACAGTCTTTGCCGTCAGTGATGATGACTCAGTGCTATAGTTCTTTGCTGTCAGTGATGATGACTCATGCTATAGTTCTTTGCTGTCAGTGATGATGACTCAGTGCTATAGTTCTTTGCCGTCAGTGATGATGACTCAGTGCTATAGTTCTTTGCTGTCAGTGATGATGACTCAGTGCTATAGTTCTTTGCTGTCAGTGATGATGACTCAGTGCTATAGTTCTTTGCCGTCAGTGATGACTCAGTGCTATAGTTCTTTGCTGTCAGTGATGATGACTCAGTGCTATAGTTCTTTGCTGTCAGTGATGATGACTCAGTGCTATAGTTCTTTGCCGTCAGTGATGATGACTCAGTGCTATAGTTCTCTGCCGTCAGTGATGATGACTCAGTGCTATAGTTCTTTGCCGTCAGTGATGACTCAGTGCTATAGTTCTTTGCCGTCAGTGATGACTCAGTGCTATAGTTCTTTGCTGTCAGTGATGATGACTCAGTGCTATATAGTTCTTTGCTGTCAGTGATGATGACTCAGTGCTATAGTTCTTTGCCGTCAGTGATGATGACTCAGTGCTATAGTTCTTTGCTGTCAGTGATGATGACTCAGTGCTATAGTTCTTTGCTGTCAGTGATGAAAGACTCAGTGCTATAGTTCTTTGCCGTCAGTGATGATGACTCAGTGCTATAGTTCTTTGCTGTCAGTGATGATGACTCAGTGCTATAGTTCTTTGCTGTCAGTGATGATGACTCAGTGCTATAGTTCTTTGCTGTCAGTGATGATGACTCAGTGCTATAGTTCTTTGCTGTCAGTGATGATGACTCAGTGCTATAGTTTTTTTGCCGTCAGTGATGATGACTCAGTGCTATAGTTCTCTGCCGTCAGTGATGACTCAGTGCTATAGTTCTTTGCCGTCAGTGATGACTCAGTGCTATAGTTCTTTGCCGTCAGTGATGATGATTCAGTGCTATAGATCTTTGCCGTCAGTGATGATGACCCAGTGCTATAGTTCTTTGCCGTCAGTGATGATGACTCAGTGCTATAGTTCTCTGCCGTCAGTGATGACTCAGTGCTATAGTTCTTTGCCGTCAGTGATGACTCAGTGCTATAGTTCTTTGCTGTCAGTGATGATGACTCAGTGCTATAGTTCTTTGCTGTCAGTGATGAAGACTCAGTGCTATAGTTCTTTGCCGTCAGTGATGACTCAGTGCTATAGTTCTTTGCTGTCAGTGATGATGACTCAGTGCTAAGTTCTTTGCTGTCAGTGATGATGACTCAGTGCTATAGTTCTTTGCTGTACAGTGATGACTCAGTGCTATAGTTCTTTGCTGTCAGTGATGATGACTCAGTGCTATAGTTCTTTGCTGTCAGTGATGACTCAGTGCTATAGTTCTTTGCTGTCAGTGATGATGACTCAGTGCTATAGTTCTTTGCTGTCAGTGATGACTCAGTGCTATAGTTCTTTGCTGTCAGTGATGATGACTCAGTGCTATAGTTCTTTGCTGTCAGTGATGACTCAGTGCTATAGTTCTTGCTGTCAGTGATGATGACTCAGTGCTATAGTTCTTGCTGTCAGTGATGACTCAGTGCTATAGTTCTTTGCTGTCAGTGATAATGACTCAGTGCTATAGTTCTTTGCTGTCAGTGATGACTCAGTGCTATAGTTCTTTGCTGTCAGTGATGATGACTCAGTGCTATAGTTCTTTGCTGTCAGTGATGACTCAGTGCTATAGTTCTTTGCCGTCAGTGATGATGAAGGAGATGCTAATCTGACTGATGTTGAATCAGTGCTAATTCTTTGCTGTCAGTGATGATGAAGGAGATGCTAATCTGACTGATGTTGAATCAGTGCTATGTTAGTGTTGAGTCAGCGCAAAGAAGCATCGTTTGAAAAAGAACTGGTTGGGCAATATATAACAGGGGCAAAACGACACGGAGGCTAAATGGTAAAAGGGCGACTTGTGAAAAAAAGGGCGAATGGGGATGTTTCCGACAGTTAAAAAAACAAAACAAAAAACAAACAATAAAAAAACCCTGAACTAAACAGCGCGGAAGAGTGAAAACAACACCTGAGTATTGTAATGAAGGACTGGACTCTTGTATAAAAGATTATTATTGTCAACAGACTGTTGTTTGATTTCCTTCTCTACACCTTCATTTTTCTTTCTATAAAAACAAGAACACCGTGCCACCATTCGTGTTTTCTTTTCAAAATGAATGATATCTATTTATTAGAATATCCTTTTCTCAGCTTTTGGTTCCGACACTGCACCATAACTATCGATGACTAAAGTACTAACGATGAATTGTCTCTCAGATTGCACGCAAGCCACGTTTGCAAGCATCGCCTGTTCCAGGTATTATTTTCACTGAGCATAGCATATTTTGCTAAGGTCTGAAGGTGGGTGCTTAAAACTTTCTTTTGACCATTGCTCTGAACCTTAATGGTGTCAAAAGCTATGAAACGATAATAATTTTGCATGACAAGAACCATTCTCTCCACACACAACAAATAGCTTCATTTTGCATGACAAGAACCATTCTCTGCACACACAATTCATGGCTTCATTTTGCATGACAAGAAGCATTCTCTCCACACACAATTCATGGCTTAAAGTGAACACACTGATCGTGGCATGTCATTATAGCTTTTGTGAAGAAAACTAATGTCTTCTCGAAGAACATCGTAGTAATGACACCTTGACGCCAATCTCCCCGTCAACACACACACACACACACACACGCACACGCACACGCACACGCACACACACGCGCCGCGCGCGCGCGCGCTCACACACTTTTTCATAAGCTCGAATGTTGCAGAGACAGAGAACGTAAAGAAAAAAAATTGCACAGGACACAACGCCTGTACCTTGTCACCTATGACTGAGTACAGAGAGAAATACGGAAATCAAAGAGGACCCAGATGACCGCCACGGCCGCCTAAAGGACCCACACCGCTGTAAGTCAAGGTGAGAGGGTGTGGAGAAAGGACCCACACCGCTGTAAGTCAAGGTGAGAGGGTGTGGAGAAAGGACCCACACCACTGTAAGTCAAGGTGAGAGGGTGTGGAGAAAGGACCCACACCGCTGTAAGTCAAGGTGAGAGGGTGTGGAGAAAGGACCCACACCGATGTCAGTCAAGGTGAGAGTAAAGGACCCACACCGCTGTAAGTCAAGGTGAGAGGGTGTGGAGAAAGGACCCACACTGCTGTAAGTCAAGGTGAGAGGGTGTGGAGAAAGGACCCACACCGCTGTAAGTCAAGGTGAGAGGGTGTGGGGGTGAGAGTAAGTGAGCGAGTGCGTCAGTGAGTCAGTCAGTGAGAGAATGGGAGAGAACATCAATCGAAGAACTGAATGAAGAGGAAAGTCGACCTGAATACATGACACGCTTGACTGAGAAGTTTCAGGAGTGAATTTCAATGAGACGCGCCCATCAATCATCACCCCCTTGGTTGTGGGTGGCAATTTCCTCATCCTGCTTCCCGGTTGAATAAACCGGCTGATGTTGAATAAACCGGCTGATGTTGAATAAACCGGCTGGTGTTGAATAAACCGGCTGATGGGGAGAAAGAGTTTGTAGCAGTAGTAGTAGCAGTAGCAGAGGCGGCGGACAGGAGTACCCTTTCCTCCTTCTCCTCTTCTTCCTCCTCCTCCTCCTCCTCCTCCTCCTCCTCCTCCTCCTCCTCCTCCTCTTCTCCCCTCTCATCTTCATTTCCATCTTTATCCTCCTCGTCTGCCCCATCCTCATCAGCACAGTTCCATAAACAATAGTGGTAGTAGTAGTAGTAGTAGTAGTAGTAGTAGTAGTAGTTAGTAGTAGTAGTAGTAGAGTAGTAGTAGTAGTATAGCAGCAGCAGCAGCAGCAGCAGCAGCAGCAGCAGCAGTAGTAGTAGTAGTAGTAGTAGTAGTAGTAGTAGTAGTAGTAGTAGTAGTAGTAGTAGTAGTAGTTGTTGTAGTTGCAAAGATAGAAGTGTTGTTACACGCACACACACACACACACACACGCACGCAGGCACGCACGCACGCACGCACGCACGCACGCACACACACACACACACACACACACACACACACACACACACACAGCAACAGCAGCAACAACAACAATAGTAGTAGAAGTAATATCAGAAGCAGCAGCCGCAGCTGTAGTAGTAGCTGTGGCAGCAATAGCACTAACAATAATAGCACCAGCAGAAACAATTGCAATAGGG
>CM031615.1:505123-510123 GCA_018398815.1 Conus ventricosus
CAGCTCCCAGTGTGACGCTATCCCACAGGGTACAGCATCTCACCGCGGCTCCCAGTGTGACGCTATCCCACAGGGTACAGTGGAGGGTGGACACGTATTTCACCATGACTCCCTGTCCAAGACCATTCTACAGGGTACAGTGGAGGGTGGACACATATTTCACCATGAGTCCCTGTCCACGACCATCCTACAGGGTACAGTGGAGGGTGGACATGTATCTCCCCATGACTCCCTGTCCAAGACCATCCCACGGGGTAGAGTGGAGGGGGGGGACACGTATTTCACCATGACTCCCTGTCCAAGACCATTCTACAATGTACAGTGGAGGGTGGACATGTATCTCCCCATGACTCCCTGTCCAAGACCATCCCACAGGGTACAGTGGAGGGGGGGGGGGGGGGGGACACGTGTTTCACCACGACTCCCTATCCAAGACATTCTGTGTCTGTGTTGGAGATTTATCCTACGGGGAGGAATGGAGAGCAGACATGCATCTCGCCATGACTCCATGTCTAACAGTATAGAGGAGGGTGGGCATGTGGGGGTGGGCATGTATCTTGCCATAACTCCATGTCTATCATTATTCCACAGGATAGACTGGAGGGTGGGTTTGTATTTTGCCATAACTCCATGTCTATCATTATTCCACAGGATAGACTGGAGGGTGGGTTTGTATTTTGCCATAACTCCATGTCTATCATTATTCCACAGGATAGACTGGAGGGTGGGTTTGTATTTTGCCATAACTCCATGTCTATCATTATTCCACAGGATAGACTGGAGGGTGGGTTTGTATTTTGCCATAACTCCATGTCTATTATTATTCCACAGGGTAGACTGGAGGGTGGGTTTGTATTTTTTTATGACGCCATGACCATTTTACAGGTACAATGGAAAGTGGACATGTATCTTGCCATGTCGTCCCGTCCAAGACCATTTTACAGGGTACAGTGGAGGGTAGACATGTATTTCACCATGACTCCCTATCCAAGACCATTCTGCAGGGTACAGTGGAGGGTGGACATCTATCTCACCGTGACTCCCTGTCCAAGACCATTCTGGAGGGTACAGTGGAGTGGACATGTATTTCACCGTGACTCCCTGTCCAAGACCATTGTACAGGATACAGTGGAGGGTGGACATGTATTTTACCATGAGTCCCTGTCCAAGACTATTTTACAGGGTACAGTGGAAAGTTTGACATGTATTTCATCATTGCTTTCTGTCCAAGACCATTCTACAGGGTGCAGTGAAAGATGGACATGTATCTCACCATGACTCCCTGTCCAAGACCATTTTATAGGGTACAGTGGAGGGTGGACATGTATCTCTCCATGACTCCCTGTCCAAGACCATTCTACAGGGTACAGTGGAGGGTGGACATGTATCTCTCCATGACTCCCTGTCCAAGACCATTCTACAGGGTACAGTGGAGGGTGGACATGTATCTCTCCATGACTCCCTGTCCAAGACCATTCTACAGGGTACAATGACGGGTTTGACATGTGTCTCACAATGACTCTCTTTCCAAGGCAATTCTACAGGGTACAGTGAAGGGTGGACATGTATCTCACCATGACTCCCTGACTAAGACCATTACAGGGTACAGTGGCCGGTTCACCTCTATCTCGCCATAACTTGCAATCCTTCAACCTTCTGCTATGACAAACCAGAAGCACAGGCATAATCAGCGACCATTAGCTCTAAAAGAGCATAGTGCAATCTTCAGCGGTGACAAACCAGAAGTTCAGATATGATTTAGCGGATTTCAATCCTAACAGAACACAGTCCAATCGTCAGCAGTGACAAACCAGATAAATGAGTGTACTTTAGACTGTAACAGAACTACCGTCAACTGTGTGTTTTCAGCTCTGGTATTGAACTAATGGCAACTGTCGTGAAAGTCCTAAGAGGGAAGTTTAGAAACTAGAGAGAAAATTCCAACAGCATATTGAAACGTTGCAGGTCATTCATATTTTGTGCTCTCTCTCTCTCTCTCTCTCTCTCTCTCTCTCTTCTCTCTCTCTCTCTCTCTCTCTCTCTCTCTCTCTCTCTCTCTCTAACCCATGCACACCCACATCCATTCCCCCCACGCACGTATGCACGCACGCACACACAGACACACATACATACATATATACATGCATACATACATACACACGCACCCACGCATGCACGCGCTCGCGTGCGTGCACACACAGACACACATACAGATACACACACACACACACCACACACACACACACACACACACACACACACACACACACACACACACACACACACACCACACACACACACACGCACGGAGGTGACATACAGGTGAAGAGAGATACACAGAGAGATGAAAGCAACAACCAGCAAATGTAACATCAAGAGAGAGAGAGAGAAGAGAGAGAGAGAGAGAGAGAGAGAGAGAGAGAGAGAGAGAGAGAGACAGACAGACAGACAGACAGACAGACAGACAGACAGATACAAACAGGCCGAGAGTAAGAGACAGAGAGAGAGAGAGGGGAAGGGAGTGTCTGTGTGTGTGTGTGTGTGTGTGTGTGTGTGTGTGTGTGTGTGTGTGTGTGTGTGTGTGTGTGTGTGTGTGTGTGTGAGCGCTCGCGCGCACGCGCGCACGCGCGCACGTGTGTGTGTGTGTGTGTTGTGTGTGTGTGTGTGTGTGTGTGTGTGTGTGTGTGCGTGTGTGTGTGTGTGTTGGAAGAGAGAGGGAAAGAGATAGAGAGAAAGAGAGAAAGGGAGAGAGAAGAAGAAGAAGAAGAAGAAGAAGACGAAGCCAGCCAGCCAGCCAGCCAACCAGCCAGCCAGACAGACAGGTAATCAGGGGGGGAGAGAGAGAGAGAGAGAAGAGAGAGAGAGAGAGAGAGAGAGAGAGAGAGAGAGAGAGAGAGAGAGAGATAACAGACCGACCGACAGGCAGACAAAGATGGTACGGGGGTGGTGGGATACAGACACAGAGAGAGAAACAACAGACAGACAGACAGACAGACAAAGATGGTACGGGGGTGGTGGGATCCAGACAGACAGAGAGGAACAACAGACAGACAGACAGACAGACAAAGATGGTAGGGGGGTGGTGGGATACAGACAGAGAGGAGAGGCCAGTAACGGCTGGTTGCCAGATTCAGCATCAAAGAGAAGTCAGTGACCAGGAACAGCTCGCCGAAACAGGATGGATGGACGGGGAAGAAAGGAGAGAGAGATGGGGTCAAGTGAGGGAAGGGGCGGAGAGGGTGGTGGAGAGAGAGAGAGAGAGAGAGAGAGAGAGAGAGAGAGAGAGAGAGAGAGAGGAGGGGGGGGTAGCGTGGGCAGAGCGTACACAGAGAATGGGAAGAGGTAGACAGTATGAAGACGATGGAGTGGAGACGGAGTGAGTGGGGAAACGGAGAGCAGGGGGATGAGAGGGGAAAGGTTTAGGGTGAGGAGACGGAGAGTAGGGGGACGAGAGGGGAAAGGTTTAGGGTGAGGATGCGGCACGATTCGGATGCGGGCAGAGAAGAAAGTAAGGGAAAAAAAAGGAAAAGGTAGACGGACTTCAGAGGGAGGAGGACCTTCACATGCACTGGTCCAGACAGGTCAAGGCCATTCTTAGGTTCTGAGACCCCCCCCCCCCCCCGCCCCACCACCCTCCTGGTGAACGTGAGTGATGGAGGGGAGAGAGAGAGAGACAGAGAGAGGGAGAGAGACGAAGAGAGAGAGAGAGAGAGAGAGAGAGAGAGAGAGAGAGAGAGAGAGAGAGAGAGAGAGAGAGAGAGCGAGAGAGAGAGAGAGAACGACGGAGAGAGAGAGAGAGAGAGAGAGAGAGAGAGAGAGAGAGAGAGAGAGAGAGAGAGAGAGAGAGAGAGAGAGAGAGAGAACGACGAAGAGAGAGAGAGAGAGCGGGGAGAGAGAGAGAGAGAGAGAGAGAGAGAGAGAGAGAGAGAAGAGAGAGAGAGGCGAGGAAGAGAGAGAGAGAGGGGGGGGAGGGAGGGAGGGAGAAAGAGAACGGAGAGAGAGAGAGAGAGAGAGGGTGGTCGGGAAGGAGAGAGAGACCAGTATGTCCTTGAATAAGGCGCGTACGTGCGCCACGACTTCGCAGAACACCGAGAAGACTGAAGTGGACGAATTCTTCTATCAAAATTACGAAATCGACTCAAATCACACGAATAGGGCCGTTTGTCAATAAAAATCGTATTAACAGCTTTGAGCTAATAAAGGAACGTACAAATCATGTTCCTTTTCTTTTCTTTTTTTACACTTACACCTCCCCACCCCACACCACCCCTACCATCCCCTCCCACTCCTTTTTTTTCTTTTAAACTTGAAGTTGATGGAACTGGTTATACACTAGTTGCAGATGAGGAAAGATACGAAGAAGATCCCTTTCAGCCTGTACTGATACGATATAATGTAACATACAACATCTGTACATATCCGTTGTCTATAGACTGTAAGACTTTAGGAGCTGTAATGTGAACATTGAGTCAACATGCCCAACATGGTCTATAACGTTCTACTTCACCGTTCTTTTTGTTACGCTGTTGTCTAACTAATTTCGGAGAGTGCTTAAAAAACAATAAAGAAACGAAAGTAACTTCCCGTCGTTCCTGTTCCACTCCCAACCCACACATATCCCCCCCCCCCCCCCGACCTTCCATGCGCACTTCATCCTGTACTCACGGATGAGGAGATCCTGTTACTTCAAAACATGGATGGGAAGGTGGGACTGCTTTAGTGTGAAACATCCATGTTCAGTTAGACATCAGAACAAAGACGAACAGCAACCAGCTTTTACCTGTGCTCCCTTCATGCCAGGCCCAGTTTGTTTTCTCTCAGAGAGCTAGATTGACTACACGTCTGCACTGCCTGGATGCTAAAAACATCGCATATCAGAATAGTTTTCATGAAACTAGCAATGCTGTATCTCTTTTTTTTAATGAACCTAGAAACAGTGGATATCATTACGGTTATGGTGAGCGTAAGAATGCTGTTTCATTTTCGTTGTTTCCACAACC
>CM031615.1:517623-522623 GCA_018398815.1 Conus ventricosus
CTATCAGCATAGCTAGAGGAAAGGTGAACAGCGATACTATCAGCATAGCTAGAGGAAAGGTGAACAGCGATACTATCAGCATAGCTAGAGGAAAGGTGAACAGCGATACTATCAGCATAGCTAGAGGAAAGGTGAACAGCGATACTATCAGCATAGCTAGAGGAAAGGTGAACAGCGATACTATCAGCATAGCTAGAGGAAAGGTGAACAGCGATACTATCAGCATAGCTAGAGGAAAGGTGAACAGCGATACTATCAGCATAGCTAGAGGAAAGGTGAACAGCGATACTATCAGCATAGCTAGAGGAAAGGTGAACAGCGATACTATCAGCATAGCTAGAGGAAAGGTGAACAGCGATTCATAGGCAGTCACGTTCAAATACACCTGTATAATTATATTCATATCCCATATTCAGCGATTCATAGGGCAGTCATGTTCAAAGTACACCTGTATAATTATATTCATATCCCATATTCAGCGATTCATAGGGCAGTCATGTTCAAAGTACACCTGTATAATTATGTTCACATCCCACATTCAGCGATTCATAGAGCAGTCATGTTCAACGTACACCTGTATAATTATGTTCACATCCCACATTCAGCGATTCATAGGGCCGTCGTGTTCAAAGTATACCTGTATAATTATATTCATATCCCATATTCAGCGATTCATAGCGCAGTCGTGTTCAAAGTATACCTGTATAATTATATTCATATCCGTCATTCAGCGATTCATAGGGCAGTCATGTTCAAAGTACACCTGTATAATTATATTCATATCCCATATTCAGCGATTCATAGGGCAGTCGTGTTCAAAGTACACCTGTATAATTATATTCATATCCCATATTCAGCGATTCATGGGCAGTCGTGTTCAAAGTACACCTGTATATTATATGCATATCCCATATTCAGCGATTCATGGGGCAGTCGTGTTCAAAGTACACCTGTATAATTATATTCATATCCCATATTCAGCGATTCATAGGGCAGTCATGTTCAAAGTACACCTGTATAATTATATTCACATTCCACATTCCCACTCATAAAACACGACTGGCGCTCAAGGCGGAGAGGAAGAGAACGATAGTGTTGGTGTTGGAGACAAGGGTGGGGGCACAGAGAGAGAGAGAGAGAGAGAGAGAGAGAGAGAGAGAGAGAGAGAGAGAGAGAGAGAGAGAGAGAGACAGAGAGAGACAGAGAGAAGGGGGAGAGGGAGAGAGGGGGGAGAGAGACCCTCCCCTCTCCCCACACTAAAAAAGGTAAGAACATAAGATATGATTATATGAACAATACGCTCGCCCACACACACGTCCACTGCATGACGCACATAACAAATCCTGACGTATTGATATTAGCATGCACTGACGTATTGATATTAGCATGCACTGACGTATTGATATTAGCATGCACTGACGTATTGATATTAGCATGCACTGACGTATTGATATTAGCATGCACTGACTTATCGATATTAGCATGCACTGACGTATTGATATTAGCATGCACTGACGTATCAATATTAACATGCACTGACGTATTGATATTAGCATGCACTGACGTATCGATATTAGCATGCACTGACGTATTTATATTAGCATGCACTGACGTATTGATATTAGCATGCACTGACGTATTGATATTGGCATGCACTGACGTATTGATATTGGCATGCACTGACGTATTGATATTGGCATGCACTGACGTATTGATATTGGCATGCACTGACGTATTGATATTTGCATGCACTGACAGGTTCAGCCACCTGTAAGAGTAGCACATCATTTATGAAACAGTACAGCAGAATATTGATTAAACAGGAGAACTCGTAAACAGCAACAACAGTCACTTTTAGGACAAAAATGTTATAATCTTCGGTGGTGGTGATACGATTATTATGCATATGTGAAGCTCAAGAGTGACTTTAAAGTCGATATGCACTGGGTATATGAATTACATGGAATATCTACATGTCTAGTAAGAGTGCAAAATATGTTAACCATTTTGTTCTGTAAGAATCTGAACAACTAAGGCATAATAAGATCAGACGGAAGTGAGTTCCGGAGGAGAGAACCAAAATGACAGACTTATTTTCATTGGTCAATTCTAGGTATGGGAATCAGGAGCTTTGTCAGATTGACAGGAATTGTGCTGAATTTAGATGAAGCAGTTTGTGGGGCTAATCCGGATATATTTCCTTATTATTGTGAACATATCCCTTTCGGGAAGAACTCCTGCTTGAATCGAATCATGTAAGACTTGGAAGATTTCAGAACAGCTTCAATGGTGCAATTATAGATGATGATCAAAGGTTTCATTGAAGCTGCGCTGGCTAAGTCTAATAGTATCGGAGAGTGTGCTTGAATGCAGGAAACATTTTCTGGCATGAAAGTTCAAGTGCTTGATCCAGAAGGCAAATCTATTTGAGTGGATACTGTTTTGCCTGAGGTTTTGATGCCAGCAGCCCACGAAAGTTTTGTTAATGATCATGCCTAGATCACGATGATTGTCTACTTCTTCAGATCTTACAGTGTCGATTAAAACAGAAGGCAACTGTTTTATATTCTGCTATCTTTGACGTATTGTTATGAGCATGGCTTTAGTCTTATTAGGGTTTAGTGATGTATGATTCACACGGCACTATTCATGTGAGACCTCAACAGTCCTTTGTGATGATGCGTTCACAGAATTAAGCTTGGAGCTGCCTGTATGGATCGTGATAGCTTCACAAAAGTCTCACAGAATTCTTCAACATGATGAAGAAGATCGTTTACATAGACAGAAAAGTAGAGAGGACCTAGCACTGATCTCTGGGGTACTCCATATCGAACGGGTTTAATACATTTGACGTGAAGACTAACGACAGACAAATTGTTGACGACTGTCTGGGAATAAAAAAGTCACTTAGAGCACATGTCCATTGTGTCAACAATGGTACTAGTAACAATGAGAGAGAGAGAGAAGAGAGAGAGAGGAAGAGAAGAAGAGAGAGGAGGGAGAGAGAGAGAGAGAGTGGGAGGGAGAGAGAGAGAGAGAGAGAGAGAGAGGAGAGGGAGAGAGAGAGAGAGAGAGAGAGAGAGAGAGTGGGAGGGAGAGAGAGAGAGAGAGAGAGAGAGAGAGAGAGAGAGAGAGAGAGAGAGAGAGGAGAGAGGAGAGAGAGGGAGTGGGAGGGGAGAGAGAGAGGCAGACAGACAGACAGACAGACAGACAGACAGACAGACGGGCGGGAGGGAGCCAGGTGAGGATGAGTGAGGTCGGGAAGTGAAGGTCCAACATCAAAGAGCTCATCACGGGGGAACTGTCACTGATGATGGCACACCAGTAAAGGCATGTCTCCTCAAGGCTACCGTCTGACCTTCCAACCCCCCACCCCCACCTCCACCCCACCCCACATCCTCCTCCCCTCCCTCTCCCCGCGCTCCTTCTTCCACCTTCCTTTCACTCACCTCCAACACTTCCCTCTCTATCTGTCCGTCTGTCCGTCCTTCCCTCTCGGTCTATCTGTCCGTCTGTCCGTCCTTCCCTCTCGGTCTATCTGTCCGTCTGTCCGTCCTTCCCTCTCGGTCTATATGTCCGTCTGTCCGTCCTTCCCTCTATGTCCATCTGTCCGTCTGTCCGTCCCTTCGTCGGTCTGTTTATCTGGACTTTGAGCAGGCTCAGAGAGTTACTGATGCGGAGACTTGTGATCGTCATGTGGCATGTTGAGCAGGCTCAGAGAGTTACTGATGCGGAGACTTGTGATCGTCATGTGGCATGTTGAGCAGGCTCAGAGAGTTACTGATGCGGAGACTTGTGATCGTCATGTGGCATGTTGAGCAGGCTCAGAGAGTTACTGATGCGGAGACTTGTGATCGTCATGTGGCATGTTGAGCAGGCTCAGAGAGTTACTGATGCGGAGACTTGTGATCGTCATGTGGCATGTTGAGCAGGCTCGGAGAGTTACTGATGCGGAGACTTGTGATCGTCATGTGGCATGTTGAGCAGGCTCAGAGAGTTACTGATGCGGAGACTTGTGATCGTCATGTGGCATGTTGAGCAGGCTCAGAGAGTTACTGATGCGGAGACTTGTGATCGTCATGTGGCATGTCATGTGACTTCTTCTTCGTTAGCCAGTAATTGGGTGGAGAAGAGAGAGGGAGTCAGACGGGATGGGAGGGAAAAGGAATGGAGGGAGAAGTAGGGTAGGGTGGTGATTTGGGGGTGGGAGGAGGGGCTCAGTGGCACTTGCGTGCAAAACTGTTGTCCTCAAACAAACAAGCAAACAAACTAATTGAAAAACAAACTGACAAACAAACTGACAAACAAGCTCCCCAGAAATCCCAAAACCGTGATTCCATTCCGGTAAGGGGCAGATTTTCCTTCCCTCTTTGACCTTGGGATCTGCCTTGGACAGAAAACAGACCCTGCTAATCTTCTCCTTGGGATATGCCTTGGGCAGAAAACAGACCCTGCTAATCTTCTCCTAGGGATGTGGCTTTGGACAGAAAACAGACACTGCTAATCTTCTCCTTGGGATATGCCTTTGGACAGAAAACAGACCCTGCTAATCTTCTCCTTGGAATGAGACTGTAAGGCGAGGGGCCTTGGGGGGAACGCGTGGATTAGATCTTACACACACGTATAATCCCATCACCAACTTTCGGAAGAGAAGGCCAGTTTGGACGTTGGTATGGATGACACGTTACACATGACATGCACAGCCAATGTTAGGTAGGTACTCAAGGTCTGACCAGCACGTTGGGTTAATGCGTAGGTCAGACATCTGCTTAAGTCGTAGCCACGGGACCTTTTTTTTAAATCATCTCATCTTAGTCATTAATTCATTTCTCCATTAGCTTTAAATCATGCGCAGTGTCGTCTTGAAACTTAATGGATGTGGTGAAGCGTATTTGGACTAGCCTGCATGCAGTGACATCTCGTTCATGAAACTGAAACTGAAACTGGCATGCTCCTGCATAAGAAATCGGAAGTATGAAATTACACTGGAACTGTATACC
>CM031615.1:527623-530123 GCA_018398815.1 Conus ventricosus
AAAATGAAAATCAACACAGCAAAGAAGGGTGAAGAAAGGAAATCTTGCAATTGCACGAGAAAGGAACAGTGCCCACTAAACAATAAATGTCTCCACAAAAACATTGTATACCAGGCTACTGTAACATCAGAAAATGAAAAAGAAACATACATAGGGATCACTGAAAACCACTTCAAAACCAGATATGCAAACCACAAACAGTCATTCAATAAAGAAAAATATAAAAACCAAACAGAACTGAGCAAATATATCTGGAAACTTAAAGACGCAAAAACAAGCTACAATATATCCTGGAAAATCATAAAAAGAGCATCACCATACAGCAATGTTTCAAAAAGGTGCAACCTATGTTTAACTGAAAAATGGTTAATACTATGCAAACCACACTTAGCAACTTTAAACACCAAAACAGAAATAGTAAACAACTGCAGGCATAAATGGAAATCGTTGTTAGTGAACACACCCAAAATAAAAACCTAAAAGCCCCCCAAAACACGTGCAGCCAACCCGCACGTGCAAAACAACCGCAAACGGGAACCCACACGCTATATAACATCGGCGGTGGGCAAACCAAAAACATCCTGATGACAGCGCAGCACGCTCGAAACAAATTTGTAGAGTTTTAACCTCGAGTTTTAACCTTCCTTTTTAACATCATCGACATATATATATATATATATATATATATATATATATATATATATATATAAAACAAACTAATAAATTCCAAGGATAAGTACCGAGCACCGTTCCAGCAACTTACAGAGCAGCTTGGTGTTGCAATGACTGCAAAAAATATTGAATTATAACCAAAGCTTGCTCTTATGTCTTAGATTGAAGAAATAGGGGGAGATAAGCATTCATATCTGCAGTGGTAGATGATTCTGCCTAATTAACAGTATGTGCTTGAGTGGGTGAATGGGAAAAAAAAATGCTTCTTACAATGAACCTTCAGCAAGCTTATAGTCTCCAAGGGGAGACACCCTCCAATAGGGAGGGAAACTCACTAACATATAACTCCTGGTCATATACCGATATTTCGAAACTTGGTGGTTTCTCCTCAGTGACCGCGGAAAGTGGTAATTTGACTCCTCTGCCTTTTCAGTTTTAAGAAGAATGCAATCCCAGAAAAGGCTGGTGTACAATACTGTAGTATGTTTGTTGAGTTTTCAAAAAACCAACCAAAGGTGCCACCTAAGAAGCAAAAGAAAATCATGAAAGAGCAAAACAAGCTACATTTTCTTGTGACAAGTAGAAAATATAAAAAGATATCCTCTTAAGACACAAGTGCTGAGGGCCAGTTCTTGGAATGAATCCGCAAGGGACTAAAATACAACAAACTAATAAATTCCAAGGATAAGTACCGAGCACCGTTCCAGCAACTTACAGAGCAGCTTGGTGTTGCAATGACTCCAAAAAATATTGAATTATAAACAAAGTTTCGAAATATCGGTATATGACCAGGAGTTATATGTTAGTGAGTTTCCCTCCCTATTGGAGGGTGTCTCCCCTTGGAGGCTTGCTGAAGGTTCATTGTGAGAAGCATTTTTTTCCCCCATTCACCCACTCAAGAACATACTGTTAGTTAGGCAGAATCATCTACCACTGCAGATATGAATGCTTATCTCCCCCTATTTCTTCAATCTAAGACATAAGAGCAAGCAATAATGAATTTTTGAAAAGTTTATTTAGAGCCCAAGAATGTTCAGAGGCATGTTTGTATGGATTGTGAAGAATGCTCAGAGGCATGTTTGTATGGATTGTGAAGAATGTTCAGAGGCATGTTTGTATGGATTGTGAAGAATGTTCAGAGGCATGTTTGTATGGATTGTGAAGAATGTTCAGAGGCATGTTTGTATGGATTGTGAAGAATGTTCAGAGGCATGTTTGTATGGATTGTGAAGAATGTTCAGAGGCATGTTTGTATGGATTGTGAAGAATGTTCAGAGGCATGTTTGTATGGATTGTGAAGAATGTTCAGAGGCATGTTTGTATGGATTGTGAAGAATGTTCAGAGGCATGTTTGTATGGATTGTGAAGATTCAAGCATGTTTGTATGGATGTAAGAATGTTCAGAGGCATGTTTGTATGGATTGTGAAGAAGTCGAGCATGTTGTATGATTGTGAAGATGTCAGAGGCATGTATATTTGTATGGATTGTGAATATGCATGCGTGCATCCAGTTTTTTTTTCTTTTAACTGACTTCATTTTAAGAGAGAGAGACAGAGAGAAATCTGAAATCTGAAATCTGAAATCTTTAATGAGGATAACTGAATAAGCATTTCAATACTTTTTTTCATCAGGTCCTCAAAAACAAAGCAAACCACATCACAAATTAAACAAAGGCCAAGAAAGAGCAGTAAGCAGAGAGAGAGAGAGAGAGAGAGAGAGAGAGAGAGAGAGAGAGAGAAGAGAGAGAGAGAGAGAGAGAGAGAGAGAGAAAGAGAGAGAGAGAAAGAGAGAGAGAGACACAGAGAGAGAGAGAGACAGACAGACAGA
>CM031615.1:533722-546222 GCA_018398815.1 Conus ventricosus
CCATCTCTATCCCGTTTCCCCATCCTTCTCTCCGTGTGTCACATGAACAGAATTCTTTCCTCTTCTGCATTCACTTTCCTTCCTCTCCCCCCCCCCCCCCCCCGCCCCCCGCCCTCACTCCTCCTCTCCCTTCCCCTTCCTCTCACGTCATCCTTCCCCTCCAAAGCACCACCACCTCCCCTTCACCTCACCCCCACCAATTCGTTCCCCCCTGAGGTTCAAGCGGGTTGGATTGGTCATAATTTTTCGATTAAATTCCTGGCTCCCCACTTTCCTGTATCCTACTCATTTTGTCTGGATCTTCCCGAATATTTTCCTTCTTCCTTCTTTCTGTCCGTTCTCTCCCCTCTCTTCCCCCCCTTCCCTCCATCCCCTCTTTCTCACCCTCCCCATACTCCTCCTTCCCCATCCTCACCGTATTCTTCCATCCCCTACTCCCCCCCCCCCCCCCCTTCCTCCCCATCCCGTTTCAGCAGCTTTTTTGGAAGTGGGAAGAGAATGCCCGTTTCACCGTTTTGTGGTCTGACGAACTGTTGTGTGTGTGTGTTGGGAAGGGGGGGGGGGTTAAACAATGGCTTGTTGGGTCGGGCAATTCTTCTGGAGACATGGACTTTTGGCGAGTGGGATTTCGCCAAGTAAACTTATTGAGTGGACTTTCATTAAAGAGGGGGAGGAGGTAGTTTTTAACCCAGAGTAACAATTCATTTGTCACCAAGGCTCTCTCTCTGTCTCTCTGTCTCTCTGTCTGTCTCTCTGTCTCTCTGTCTCTCTCTCTCTCTCTCTCTCTCTCTCTCTCTCTCTGTCTCTGTCTCTCTCTCTCTCTCTCTCTCACGCACACACATACAGAGAGAGAGAGAGAGAGAGAGAGAGAGAGAGAAAGAGAGAGAGAGTAATTTTTCTAAAAGTAAGTGGGTTTATCAATGACACTTGTTTTCCATTCTTTTGTTGCCCATTAAAGTTCGTTGAATTCTACCTCGCGAACTGGCACATGATAACGTCATAAAGCAAATAATCGACAAGTGAAGGAGTGAAACTCTTGAAAGAGTGTTTCTCAAAGACACAGACAGACAGACGGAAGGCAGACAGACAGACAGACAGACAGACAGACAGACGGACTGAGAGACAGACGAAGAAATGGGTTTTTTTAAAGAGGAGAAATGCAATAATCATTGAGTACACATTTTGGATTCTTTCTTTGTTGGTTTGTCAGTTTTGTTTTAAACTGGCCTTCAATAAAGGTAATACATAAAAACGTACAGGAACAGCTGCTTGAAATGTCAGAATAATTATGAAAGGCACTAGGTAAGTCGTTCATATGACAGAGAGAGAGAGGTAAAAGAAACAGTAGATGCGCTATTAGGCCCTACTTTAGCGCACATGGAGCCAAAATAACTCCAGTTTTTCCCGTTTAGGAGCCATGCCAAAGGATAAACAGTACAAAAAGAAAGACATGAAGAGGTTGCAGAACGCTAAATGTTAGGCTATTTTTAACTTTGTATTGACCAGTAGGATCACTCCGACACAACTAGGTCACTTCCATCACAGGCTGATTTGGGTCACGTCAGGCCATAGACCTGGGTTCCAGACTCTCTCCCCCCCCATCCCCACCCCACTCCAAGTTCCCACACCCAAGACAACTTCTCGCTCTTCCCTACCACAACTCTTGTTTTCCTTTTTCTTTCCTTCCTTCGCTGACGTGTCACGTGAACAGAATTCTTCCCTCCTCTGCACTCCTTTTCCTTCCTCTCCCTTCTCACTCCCCGTCTTCCTTCCTGATCCACCCACCTCCTCCCCCTCTACAACACCATCACCTCCCCCTGACCATTATACCCATCTTTCCTTCTTCCTGGTTTCATGTTGATTGGTCATCATTCTTTGTTTATATTCCTGGCTTCCCACTTCCTTGTGTCCTACTCGTTGTGTCTCAGTCTTCCCAAACATTCCATCGCTTCTTCCTTCTGGTCTTCCTCTCCCCTCCCTCCACCACTGTCCTCCACCCTTTTTTGTCACTTACCCACTTCTCCCCCCCCCCCCCCCCCCCCCCCCCCCCCCCGCTGCCGTCTCCATCCCTGTCCCATCTTAGCTGTCGTTTGATAAATGGAAGAGAATAGCGTGTGGATGAATGTTGCAGTGATGGTTGATGGAAGAGAATACCGTGTGGATGAATGTTGCAGTGATGGTTGATGGAAGAGAATACCGTGTGGATGAATGTTGCAGTGATGGTTGATGGAAGAGAATACCGTGTGGATGAATGTTGCAGTGTTGGTTGATGGAAGAGAATACCGTGTGGATGAATGTTGCAGTGATGGTTGATGGAAGAGAATACCGTGTGAATGAATGTTGCAGTGATGGTTGATGGAAGAGAATACTGTGTGGATGAATGTTGCAGTGATGGTTGATGGAAGAGAATAGCTTGTGGATGAATGTTGCAGTGATGGTTGGTGGAAGAGAATACCGTGTGGATGAATGCTGCAGTGATGGTTGATGGAAGAGAATAGCGTGTGGATGAATGTTGCAGTGATGGTTGATGGAAGAGAATAGCGTGTGGATGAATGTTGCAGTGATGGTTGATGGAAGAGAATAGCGTGTGGATGAATGTTGCAGTGATGGTTGATGGCAGAGAATAGCGTGTGGATGAATGTTGCAGTGATGGTTGATGGAAGAGAATACCACGTGGATGAATGTTGCAGTGATGGTTGATGGAAGATAATACTGTGTGGATGAATGTTGCAGTGATGGTTGATGGAAGAGAATACCGTGTGGATGAATGTTGCAGTGATGGTTGATGGAAGAGAATAGCGTGTGGATGAATGTTGCAGTGATGGTTGATGGAAGAGAATACCGTGTGGATGAATGTTGCAGTGATGGTTGATGGAAGAGAATAGCGTGTGGATGAATGCTGCAGTGATGGTTGATGGAAGAGAATAGCGTGTGGATGAATGTTGCAGTGATGGTTGATGGAAGAGAATAGCGTGTGGATGAATGTTGCAGTGATGGTTGATGGAAGAGAATAGCGTGTCGATGAATGTTGCAGTGATGGTTGATGGAAGAGAAATACCGTGTGGATGAATGTTGCAGTGATGGTTGATGGAAGAGAATACCGTGTGGGTGAATGTTGCAGTGATGGTTGATGGAAGAGAATACCGTGTGGATGAATGTTGCAGTGATGGTTGATGGAAGAGAATACCGTGTGGATGAATGTTGCAGTGATGGTTGATGGAAGAGAATACCGTGTGGATGAATGTTGCAGTGATGGTTGATGGAAGAGAATACCGTGTGGATGAATGTTGCAGTGATGGTTGATGGAAGATAATACTGTGTGGATGAATGTTGCAGTGATGGTTGATGGAAGAGAATACGTGTGGATGAATGTTGCAGTGATGGTTGATGGAAGAGAATACCGTGTGGGTGAATGTTGCAGTGATGGTTGATGGAAGAGAATACCGTGTGGATGAATGTTGCAGTGATGGTTGTGAGGTTTTGTGGTCTGAGCTGGGCATGTCTCTCGGATACATGGACTTTAAGACAAGTGGAATATCGCCAAGTGAGCCTTTGATACATGGACTTTGAGACAAGTGGAATATTGCCAAGTGAGCCTTTGATACATGGACTTTGAGACAAGTGGAATATTGCCAAGAGAGCCTTTGATACATGGACTTTAAGACAAGTGGAATATCGCCAAGAGAGCCTTTGATACATGGACTTTGAGACAAGTGCAATATCGCCAAGTGAGCCTTTGATACATGGACTTTAATAAAAGTGCAATGTCGCCAAGTGAGCCTTTGATACATGGACTTTAAGACAAGTGCAATATCGCCAAGTGAGCAATGTCGCGAAGTGAGCCTTTGCCTAGAGGACTTTTTACTGAAGATGGGGAGGGGATATTTTTTAAATTGAAGAAAATGTATTTCTCTCTCTCTCTCTCTCTCTCTCTCTCTCTCTCTCTCTCTCTCTCTCTCTCTCTCTCCCTCCCACCCCCTCTCTTCCTCTCTCTCTCTTCTTAGTCCCAACCACACAAAACCCACACACCACACACACACACACACACACACACACACACCACACCACACACAATCCCGCACATGCACACCCACAACACATACATACACCAGGTGTATGTATTGTTGTTTGGGGTTGTGTGTTGTGGTGTGTGTGGTGTGGTGTGTGTGGGGTTGTATGTGTGTGAAGAGAGGAGAGAAGGGGAGAGAGAGAGGAGTCAGAGAGGGGGGGAGAAGAATGAGTGGAAAAAAAAAATGCAAAATTTAGGCCCTTTTAGGCCTTTACCCAAAAAACCCAAATTTTTCCCTTTGGAGCCGGGTAAAGAATAAACAAAATCAATCATGAAAGACACAACGTTGCTACGCCCAAACAAAGGGTATTTTTAATTTGTATTGACCAGGGGACACCCCGACAAAACGGGGTCACATACATCACCGGGGGAAAAATTGGCCACGCCGGGCCATAGACCTTTTAAGCTCTTCCCCATTCCTTTCCTTTCACCCCCACCCCCCCCCCCGCCCGATCCCCATCTCCCACCAACTTCCCGCTTTCCCACCAGTTTCTTCTTCCCTTTTTTTTTTTTTTTTCCCCACGGGGGTCAGGGAAACAAATTTCCCTCCCCCCGCAATCCCTCTCACCCCTGTCTCTCTCCTTCCTCCTCTATCCCTCACTTCCGCTCCCAGTGCCTTTTACCTCCCCCCCCCCCCCCCCCCCCCCCCCTTCCCATCCCGTCCTTCCCCCCCTTCGTTCTTGCCAATCGGTCAAATTTCTTGTTTCTTTCTCGGTTCCCCACTTCATTAAATTGTTACTCATTTTGTTCATCTTCCCAACTTTTCCTTCCCTCCTTTTTTCTTCTTTCTCTCCCCCCCCCCCCCCCCACCTTCTCCCTTTCCTCCATCCCTTTTTTCATTTACCCCCCCATATTCCTCCCTCCACCCCCACCCCCCAAACCCCCATCTATTTTAGCATCTTTTGATTGGGGGAAAATCCCCCCAAGGCGCACTGGGTGGGGGGGATCGTTCATTTTTTCTTGCCCCAGGATTTAAAATGGCTTTTTTGGTGGGCTTTCCCGAGGGGGGAAGGGATTTTTTGGGACCCCCAAAATAAGGGGTTTTTCAACAAAAAAAATTCTCTCCCAAAACCCCCCCTCTTTCTCTCTCTCTCTCCCTCTCTCTCTCTCCTCTCTTTTCTTCTTCTCTCTCTCTCTCTCTCTCTCCACACACACACACACCCCACCCCCAAACACACACACACACACACAAAACCACACACACACACACACACACACACACATGCATGTTCACGCCGCCCACCATAATTAGATACAATATTTTTTTTTATTACTTACACATTAAAAAAAAGGGAAAAAAGAACAGACCCTCTCTTTTTTTGAGATACACACGCACACAAGCACCACCTACACACACACGCCGCACGCACGAGCACGCAGCACGCACGCACGCACGCACGCACGCACGCACGCACGCACCACAACACCACACACACACACACAACTGAACACTTCATTACAAACTATTTAAGATCATCTAAAACTGAAATCCTTCCCCCTTCAAGCGAAAAAAAAAAAATAAACATTGCCCCAGACTCACGCTGAAGCTGGTTACAAAAAACCAACCTTCCGGTACTAAAAATGTGACGATGTTAAGCAAACACGTCCAAGTTCACATTATTTCAGGGGAAATGTGGAAATAGCTCCCCCCTTTTCGTACATTCCCGGGAAAAGATATAATCCTTTACAAAGTACCATTTCCTTGAGATTCCATCAGCAAAAAACCCTCGCCAAAGGTGACGCCCAATTCCTGTCCCCCCGGAAAAGGATTCGATTCTGTCGTTGGGGCCTTTGGGAAATAAAACAAATACACAAAAAAAAGGAGGGGGGGGGAAAGCTACCAATCGTCCACTGTTATTTATTTGTCATAAAAAGCACTTCTTTTTTGGTCCTTTTTTTTTTTTTCTTTTTGAGATTTCACTGTTTTTAGTTTTCTAACTGGATTTACACCCATATATTTCGTTATAAAACATCGTGTTTCTATGATTTTGTTTTTTTTGCTCTCCCCAAAGTCTATATCGTGCATACAGATCTCTTTTCTGATGGGGGAATTTTTGGTCATGGGGGGGTTTGAGATAGAGACAAAATCAAAAATACCCCTTTTTTTTTTGGGGGATGTTTCAACATGGGGGAGTGGGAGATGGAAAAGGAAAAATTTTGGGTGGAGAAAGAGGGAAGAACAAAAAATTCCGTCGAATATCAAAGGGAAAAAGGGGCTGAATTGTATAGTCTGACCAAAATCGATTCACTCGAACTTTCATTCTAAAAGGTTTTAGTGTTGGGGTTGCTTGTCGCTTTCTTGTTGCCATTGGATATTGTTATTTTTGTTGGGGTAAAAAGCCTTGTATTTACAGGGGGGGAAGAGAAGAGAGGGGGAGAGGAAAAGAGGGGAGAGAAGGAAAGAGAATGAGAGAGAGCAAAAATACAAAAAGTGAGAAAAGCAGTTAGAAGAAGAAAAGAAGAGGAAGAGAGAGAGAGAGAAGAGAGGAGAGAGAAAGAGAAAGAGAAAAAGAAACAGCAGATGAAAACCATCTCTCTCACAAGCATAAAAAGGCTCTTTTACGCTTATTTCCCCAAAAACCCAACTCCCCTTTAGACCCTGTCAAAGAAAAAACTCCAAAAAACTCCAACCCGTTCAAACCCCTTTAACCCCGTTAAGGGGCCCGTCAAAAAAAAAACTCCAATAACTCCAATGCTCCCTTTTTTAACCCCCGTCAAAAAATAAAACTCAAACCCAGCATGACGACCGAACAACACCGAACGCTAAACGGTCGGATATATTTAAAAAATGTGTATAATCAGGGGGGGGGGGGGGGGGGGGGGTAACATGGGCTAAATGGTTTATGGACGGGGAAAACACCCCCCCCCCCCCGCCCCCCCCCCCCCCCCCCCCCCCCCCCCCGAGGCCACTGTATCAAATGATGTTGGGATTTTTCATCTGGAAACTTTGAAGGTTTTGTTTTTAAAACAGCTTTTTGGGGTGGGCTTTCTGGAAAAAGGACCTTTCTGGGGGGGATTTTGCCTAGTGAAAGATTGAGTGCATTTCTCTGAAAAATACACCTTTACTGGGTGGAATTTTTCCTAGGAAAAATGGTGCATTCTGTGAAAAACATGCACCTTCATGACGGGATTTTTCCTTTGAATAGTTTTAGGGCCCGGATTTCTGTGAAAAACAGCACCTTCATGGTGGGATTTGCCTAGAGAATATTTGCCACTTGGACTTTCGCTGAAGCAAAAGAGTCGCCATTCTTCTTGTTGCTGTTTCATTATTACTATTTCACTATTGTTGTTGTTGTCATCGCGTTAAACTTTCCCCCCCAGCGTTCTTTTCTGCACCTAAAGATCTCTCAATCTCACTGGATGAATCTTTTGTATCACGTCTAGTCACAATTAAGATATTAGATGAAAACAATTTTTAAAAAAAAAGAGAGAGGTGGGGGGTAGGAAGGTTTTCTTTAGGGGGAAAGGATGGGTGGGAAGGAGGGGGGAGAAAGGAGATTAAGGAACGGAATTTAAAAAAAGACGATTCCAACTAATATAAACAAGGGGACACTGGTTTTAGTTGTAGAGTCTAACCAAGATCAACACTAGTCAAAACATTGATTTCAAAAGAGTTTAAATTTTGGTTTTATTTGTAGCATTTCTCTTGTTGTCACTGTTACTGTTTTTGTGATGTCAGAAAGCAGCTTGTACTGATATAAAGGTTGATTGTATGTTTGTAGACATACTGGGTTTATGCGAAGAACGCCACACATTATAGCAGAGATGGTGACACGGAGACTGTATGTAGACATACTGGGTGATGAGAAGAACGCCACACATTATAGCAGAGATGGTGACACGGAGACTGTATGTAGACATGCTGGGTGATGGTGACACGGAGACTGTATGTAGACATACTGGGTGATGGTGACACGGAGACTGTATGTAGACATACTGGGTGATGGTGACAAGGAGAACGTACCAACTGCCAGAACATGGCCAGCATTATATAAATCAGTTACGTAACAACTCCCCCTTTCCGTACACACACACACACACACGCACGCACGCACGCACGCACGCACGCACGCACCGCGCACACGCACACGCACACACACACACACACAGAGCATTAGACGAAGCAGTTATGTGACAACCCCCCCCCCCCCTCCTTTCCCTAGACACACTGTCACGGTCAAAAATAAACACAACCAAAGTCGTGGTCCGTCGCCAGCTAGGTTGGTTGGACATAAGCTCTAACGCAAATACTCTGGGCGCCGGCAGACAGCCCCATATGGCGGGTCCAGCCAATTAAGCATAGCGGAGAGGTTCCACAGAGATGGTCTGTCCAGCCAGACGGACTAAGTAGCTCACCGACGCCTCGATGTCTGGTCAAACGAGTCTCGACGCCCGGATCAGACTCATCCGGCCAATTTGAGCACAGCGAGAGGCTAATCCTAATCTTCCTCGTAGACAGTCGGAATGGCTGACCAACATCTCGATAGGTCTGGACCGGACTGATCTAGCCAATTTACGACCAATGCCCACCATTAGGTCGACGACGCCGGAAAGGGAGAGGGGAGAAGGTAGAAGGTGGTGGGGTGAAATCAAGCTAATCAATTAAATGACCAGTTGACCACCACAGAGAGTAAGGCGTGTAGGCGTGACTGTCATGATTTGAATATCCAATGGAATTAGAGGGAGATAACTTCGGGTACGAGGTGGTAAAAATACTGACCAATGGTACTCGCCCTTGGACACGGAGTTAGGGCATAAAGTAATGCGTGAGTGGAGAGAGGGGGGGACAGGAACAGACAGAGAGAGAGAGAGAAGAAGTTCGGGGAGTAGGCTCTCGCCTACAGGAAGGCAGGGAGATGGGAACGAACAGAGAGACAGAGAGAGGGAGGTTCTGGGTGTAGCTCTGCTCGAGCGAAAAGCAGAGAGATGAGAGGGGGAGAGAAGAGAACCAAGTTGAAGCATTAGCACGAGATAGTCTGCAGAGGAAGGACTAAAGAGAGATGTGGAGAGAGAGAGTTGCTAACTAATGAAGAGAAAAAGAAAGAAAGGAAAAGAAAAGAAAAGCAACCATGTCCATTTGATAGGGCAGACTAGGAGAGAGAGAGAGAGTGCAATGCGTTAATGCAGGAAGAAAGAAAGGAGAACAGATCGATGTTGATAGTCACTGTTCCATCTGAACCGGGGGTTCGACCTCATACCTGGCAGCGTCACTTCGTCAAGCAGAACCACAGACCAACGCCAGTGCCAGCAGACCAAGACCAATGCCAGCAGTTGTGTCGTGCTTGTGAAAGTGACAGTGAAAAGAAAGAAAAAAGAAAAGAAAAGACAGTGATTCGTGAATAGTTAACATCACCTGGCCAGGTAAAGTAGAAATCTATTTATACCCGGGTTAGTTAATGATGATTTAGATAAATGATTTTGTGAAGTTCAAGGAAAGAGAGAATGTTTTATTTTGTTTGATTCCATATGCATTGATGTTTCTTTCTATGATCATGTGTAGTAAAGTTATAGACTTTACTAGTGGTTTGATGTGACGAATGCATGATATATGAATGAGATTGTAAGCAAGCTGTGAGTGTGTTTGGGCTGTGCGCTAGTCCTTCCTCCATCGACATCACCTGAGGTTGACAATTTATTGGCGAGCCTGCCAGGATATTCTGGCCCATTTATTATAATTGTTCAACTTCTCAGAGAGGAAGCTGGGTGGGATTCAAGTATTGTAATCCTAAGACAAGGGGTTGTCTTACTGTATGTTCCCAAGATAGTTAAATACTAGGCTTGGCATTGCTTCCAAGATAGTTAATACTAGGCTTGGCATTTCAGCCCCAGAGTACTCATTTCGCACAGATTGCCTATAATTCGCTCTCATAGTTGGGTCAGGCACTAGGCGTCTTATAAAAACTAATTACGTTGTCCCAAGCTGATATTATCATTCATAGGATTGTGCTATTACGTCACTCGTGTCGGAAACCACCAGTTTGGCTGTCGTAGTAATAAAATCTTGTTCAAAAAAAAAAAAAAAAGAGATACAATGGCGGAAGAAAAGAACACCCCTATTGAACAACTCGTGAGCGTCGCTCGTGATTTAAGCTATTCGGGAGAAGAGTTGTGAGCATTTGTTGAAAACCAGCAAAAGATGGAAAGGGATGAACGCGCGGAAAGACGACGTGTCGCTGTAGAAATAGCAGGGCAGGAAAGGACTAAAGCTAGCGCAACGCAGGAAACAGAAAGACTAAGGGAGGCGCAGGAAACAGAAAGACAAAGGGAAGCGCAGGAAACAGAAAGATTAAGGATTCAGGCTAATCAGGCTAGCGAAACGCAGGAAACAGAAAGATTGAGAATTCAATTAGAGTTAGAGCGAGTGAAAATACAAAGGGAGACCACCGATGATGGTAGTTCACTTTCCAGTGACTCTGTGCGCAGTTACGCCCCCCGACCAAAGTTGCCGAAATTCTCTGAAGGAACCGATTCGATTGATGCATACATCAGTCGTTTTGAAACGTTTGCGACCAGTCAGGGTTGGCCTTCAGAAGAGTGGGCAGTCATTTTGTCTGCGTTATTGACGGGTAAGGCATTACAGATTTTCACTGCATTGCCAGCAGACACCCAATCTGATTTTGGTGCTGTGAAGGAATCACTGATGAAGGGATTTGACCTCACAGAGGAAGGATTCAGAAAGAAATTTCGTTCAGCTAGATTGCAAGCAGGTGAAACGTACACTCAGTTTGTTGCACGTTTAGATCACTATTTTGATAAATGGTTAGAGTTGAGCAGTACGAAGAAGGAGTTCGCTGAATTGAAAGAGCGGGTTATGAAGGAACAGATTTTGTCAGGTTGCGGCCCTGAGTTAACCATACATTTGAAAGAGAGACAGCCAGAGACAGCAGGGGAGTTGTTGAAGTTCGCAGAGGTGTATAGAGAGGCACGTTTGGGCACTAAGGTGCAGGAGAAACAGGTGCTAGGCACAGGTGAAAAGAGTGCAAGGAGACTAGGGGAGTTTTCTGCACAGTCTGCAAACCCAGTGGTGGGGCAGAAAGGAGGACAAAGGGACAATAGGTGTTTCATTTGTCACAAGAAGGGACATGTGGCGAGGATTGTCGCATGAGGTTCCAGAAGGCAGCAGCCTTGCAAGAGGTGGATAAGGGTTGTCAAGGGAAACGACCTGCAGTGGAACCAACAGGGATCCAATCTGAAGAGGGAGAGTGCAGCCTATGGCTAGCACTGGACAGCAGTCAGTGTCAGGGATGGAGGGCACTAGGCTGAGTGGTTCGTTACCAGTGGGAAGAAGGGTGGATTGGCCAGCAGAGGGTGAAAGTGTTACGAGACACGGTTGTTCATGTGGTGAGTTTAGAACAACGCTGGTCGAGAAAGGGGGTTTGACAGGGCAAATCCAGACCTGTACTCTAATCGATGGCACTGTGAGGAGTTTCCAGTTGCTAAGATAGAAGTACGTACCCCTTACTTCTCAGGCGAGTTGTCTGCGTTGGTGATGGAGAAACCCCTTCATGATTTGATCATTGGAAATATTCCAGGTGCAAGGGATCCAGGGTATCCTGAGTTGTTGACTGCTACAGGGGCAGCAGTTCAAACAAGGAGCAAGGAGGAGGAAAAGGTTGATAAACCGTTAGTCGTTCCAGCAAGGAAGTCGGGCATAGATGTGTCGCCTGATGAGTTTAGGGCAGCGCAGGACAAGACCCTTCGCTCGTGAAGTTTGGGAGTTGGCAAGAGGTGGAGAGAAACAGGTGGTTAGAGGAGGTGAGACTCAGCACATAGGCGCAGCAGCAATCATTGATGAGGTGAAGGAGACCCAGCAGAAGAAGGGGAGATTTTGTTGCCTAAGTTTCCAGAAGAGTCCATACAGGGATGTGTCACTGTATGAAGGGCTAGACATAGAGTTCCTAGGTTTTGTTGTCGGAGGCGACACAAAGCAGCCAGAAAAGGGAAAAGGTGGAAGATGATAACTCAGAGGAAGTCAGTCATATCCGGGGTGCTTTGTTGATAATATGTGTTGATTACAGTTATGTTGATTGGGTATGGGTTCATTCCCAGTTGGCTATGGTTCATATTCTTCGTGTGAGACTTGTTCATATTTTCTTTGTGAGACTTGCTCATGTGAATGTAGTTATGCTTGGAGCATGCAGTCGCTTGTGTAGTGATGCATTATTTGCAATAAGTGAGGATGGAGATTCCTCAGTGAAGTGTCATGGATCGTGATCATACTATATTGGGCTTTTCATAGGAATTGTGAAGAGAAGATGTGGCAAATCCGCAGGTAGGGAATTGCATAAGTGCGCACAGAGGTTGTTATAAAATGAGTTGAATAATGCAAGAGCGCACTCAATGATAACTCATTGGAGTGGTATTCACTAATGATATATTTTATAAGTTATAAACCGTTGGTTGTAAAGTATTTTTCAAACTTTGCACGTGT
>CM031615.1:551222-556222 GCA_018398815.1 Conus ventricosus
TAATACCAAATCATAAACCTTTACTTTTAAACGGTTTCATTGGCTCCCATCCTCGACTGGCGATGATTCGACAGAGTGCCAAACACCGACCTGTGGCCCAAAAAGGGGCAAACCAAAACCCCAAAGGACGTCCGGGCCCGGAAAAGGGGAAATTTGGTGGGGGCGGCCACCCACTCCCGGAAGAACCCCTGTAACATAAACCGGGGCAGGCGTTTCGAGGGAAACCCCGCTGGGCAAGGGGGAAGGCGGGGGGCCCCAAAAGCAGACCTGGAAGGGGGGGCTTGCTGCCGATTTGGAGACCCCCTCCAGCCTAAACCTGGGGGGAGATAAAACCCTGTCCCCGGGAAACGGGACGGGGGGGAAAGGTTTGTGTTGAGGCCCTTTTGCTTCCAAGGAGCGAAAAAACCAAGAAAGGGGAAAGTCAAGTGCTAAAGTTTTTACTTTTTGTTGGTTGTTGTTGTTGTGAAAATTAGATTTTCTCTCGATGTTTTTTTTTTTTTCAAAAGCCCGGTCAACCAGGATCATTTGTTTTTTTTTATTTTTACGTCTGATCACTTTTTTAAACACAAGACAAAAACCCTAAAAAGGACAAAAAGGCCCTAAAATTTTTTTAAAGATGAGGGGGGGGGGGGGGGGGGGGGGGGGGGGGGGGGGGGGGGGGGGGGGGGGGGGGGGGGGGGGGGGGAATAGGGAAGGGTGGGGTAAGGGAAAAAAAAAGAAAAATTTCCAACCAAAATTTTCCCAACAAAGAAAGGGTTTGGGAAATTGGTACGTCCCTCTGACCAAATCAATGCCATTTTAAAAAAACGCCGTTCAAAAGGTTTTAGTTTGCTGGTTGCTTTTATTGGGGGGTTGTTGTTGTTGCCTGCGGATAGTTTGTTTTTTTTTGGGTTTGTTTTCTTGCGCCGTTTTTGCTGTTGTTTTTTTACCCCGCGTTAAAGCCCCTGGTTTTAAATTATCAAATTGCTTTCTTATGAAAAAACACATTTGGTTAGTGTGTCTGTAGGGAAACGCATATGGTTGGGTTTTTTGGCTGTAGGGGGTAAAGAAAGGGTTGGGTGTGTCGTATTTTAAAACCCCCAATGGTTGGGGGTGTCTTTTTGGGTTAAACCATATGGTTGGGGTGCTGTATGAAAACACTTTTGGGTTGGTGTGTCTGTAGTAAACACTTTAGGTTTAGGGGGGTCTGTATGTAAACCCATAGGGTTTTGGGTGCGTAGAAAACCCATATGGTTGGTGTTTTCTGTATGTAAACACAAAATGGTTGGGGGGTGTCTGTATTAAACCCCCTTTAAGGTTTGGTGTTTTTAAGGTAAACAAAGGGTTTGGGTGTTAGGACATCCGTATTAAAGCTTTGACGATCAAAAGAGGGGAAAACTTGCCCCAAACCGGAAATTTTTTTTGGCCCTTGGGGAAAATTTCAGCAGGGAAACCCCCCTTCCCTCAAAACCCCACACACGCACGCACGCAGGGCCAACGCACGAAACCCCACGTACACATGCACGCAAAACACACACCACACACACAGACATATAAAAAAAACCGGGCCACACACACCACACACACACACACACTCACACCCAAACAAAACACACACACACACAGATCGCACGCACCACCACACACACACAACACACACACACCCCAAAACCCACAAAACACCCACCACACACACACCAAAACACACAAAACCACACCACACACACACACACAAAATTCCCAACCCCCCTTTTTTTTTAAGTCTGTCCCAAAGACATTGTTTTTACAAAAACTGGGGAAATATTGTTTGCCTACATCTTTTTTCCTTAGTTCTTTTTTGTTCCGGGAGGGGGAAGGAGAGAGAGAAAAAGAGGGAGAAGAGAGAGAGGAGGAGGGGAAAAGAGAGAGGAGAGAGAAGGGTGTCTGTGAAATTTTTCTTTCAATTTATCTACCCCCCAATTTTTTTTCGATCCAAACAGGATTTTCCTTTCTGTAAAGAGTTTAGAAATTTTTGAAGGAGGGAAACACCCTTTTATTCTCTAATTGGGGCCTTAGCTGGTCAGTACCGGTTCTATAAAAAACCACACCCCCCGCCTGATTGGAGAAAAGCCCCATCACTCAGGGAGCCAAAAAAAAACGTGATGTAAAAACCCCCAAGGCCATTGGTCAACTTTTTCTGTATTGAAGGACAGGACCGAGAGGGGTGGGGTTTCTTTTAGGACTTTTCTGACCCTAACGGGGTGGGCAAAAATACTTTAAATCGTTTTGGGTTATGGAAGACGAAATGGGTTTCCCGGGCAAAAATTTGAAAAAAGATTCTCTCTCTCCCTCCCCTTCTCTTTTCTCTCCCCTTTTCTCTTTTCCCCCCTCTCTCTCTATCCCCTCCCCTCTCATATCACTACTACTTCTGCTACTACAAACACTGCCACAAACTCCCAACACTCTCTCGGGGTTTCTGTCGCTGTCTCTCCCTCCTTCCCTCCCTTTTTTCCCCCCTCCCTCTACTCTCTCTCTCGCTCTCCTCTCTCTCTCTCTCTCTCCCTCTCTTTTCCCCGTCCCTCCCCCCTTTCTCTTCCTCGGGTTCCTGCCCTCACCGTCATGTTTTCTGTATACACAAAAAAGAAATTAAAACACGCTTTTGGCCCAGAGTGTTGTGTAAAACTCCCCCCGTGTTTTGGAAAGAAACTAGTCACGGCATTCTTTCCCGAAAAGGGAATAATTTTTAAAACCCTACCCGCCATTTGTTGCTTTTTTGATTCTTTTTGTTTCGGGGGACCTTTTGGACTTCAATTTGCCATCGTTTTTTTCCGTTTTCTTTTGATGGGGAAATTTTTTCCTGTAAATTTTCGGCGGGTTTTGTTTTTTTCCCTAGATAACCAGACTGCAATCATTGTGCAGTGGTTTGCAGAAGCAATGGCCAGCACTTAAATACATTTGCATAGCGCAACTGTTAAATTTGAAATACGAAAAATTTGTGCAGCATTAGTAGGGTTTTTGTTGGGAGTTTTGTTAAAACCCCGCAACAAACAGCAGTAGTTGTAGTGCCCCCTACTTTGCAGCAGAAATTAAAAACCAAATAGCAGCAAACCGCAGTTGCAGCGCAGCCGGGGAAAATAGTAAATAGTAACACCACGTTTTTTAGCAGTAACCCGAAAGGGGCGCGTTTTAATAGGAGGGGGTTGACGTTGTTGTAATTGTTTTTTTTAGCGTAGGACAGCAGCAACCCAAAAGTGTTGTAGTAGTTGTAGTAGTTGTAAATTGTGGGAGTAGTAAGTAGTTGGGATCCTTCTGCTCTGCTGCTGAAGTATAAGTATAGTAAAAGTTAAGCTGCAACAAAGGGGCCGCGGTAAAGGGGTGTAGTGAGCAGCAGCAGTAGCAACAAACAGCAGCACAGCAGCAGCGGTTGTAAAATTTGTAAACTGTTGTAGTGATATAGTAGTAGTGGTAGAAATATTAGAAGTAGTAGTAGTAGAAGCACAAAGGGGCAAGCAAACAATAGTTTGCAGCGTTTTTTTTACTAGAAAAAATTGAAAGTTTGGGGAAGGGGAGTCTCCGGAAACCCAAAGTAGGTAGCCTGACCCAAACCCCTTGGGGTTTAAACGTTTTTTCTTTCCTTTTTCACTTTTTTTTCTTTTTCTTATTCTTCATTGACAAAGTTCTTCCCCCAGCTGTGAACCCCCCCTCTGTGGCCCCTCCTTTTTTCCCTTTTCAGGTTTTATTTTAAATTTTTATAGTGGCTGAAAATCCGCAGGCGGTGACTTATTTTTGATTAAATCGACGCTGCCACCGTTGTGGTTTTTAATTGGGGGAAACACTCAGGGAGAAGGGGAGAGGAGAGAGAAGAGAGAAGAGGAGAGGAGGAGGGGCGAGGGGAAAAGGGGAGAAGGGAAGGAAGAGAGAGGGGGAGAGAGAGGAGAGAGAGAGGGAATACGATTTTCAATTACGATTATGAATGATTAATTTTAGTATAGGCCAAAAAAAACCCCGACTAAAGGGCGTAACAACATAGCAAGGGGAAAAAAAAAAAAAAAAAAACCCTGACGAGAAGTTCTTCGGAGAGAAGAGAAGGGAGAGAGGGGAGAGGAGAGAGAGAGAAGGGGAGGGGAAAAGACAGACAGACAAAACAGGAAAAGCAAAACAGACAGGGCAGGCAGGGGGAGGGGAGACAAAGAGAGAGGGAGAGTTTCTTCGACTTTAGGGGTGGGGGAAAAGGAGGAGAGAAGAGGAGGAGAGAGAGAGAGGAGAGGAAAAGAGAAGAGAGTCCGGGTTTTGGGGAGCATGCATTAATTTAATTCAGAGTTTTTACCCCCACCTGTTTTGTGTTTATTTTGTGTTTTTGGGTTTCTGTCCGCATCATCCCCCCGGACAGCCCACAAGGCGCTTTAAGGTTTCCCGTGTTCGGGGTTTTGTCCCGCTTATCCGGGCGACCCACTATGGCAGCTTTTTGTTCCTGGTGTTTTGGCTTTTCTTCCGAACATCTCGGCGACCCCCTATGCAAACCCTTCTGTTCCTGTGTTTGGATTTTGTCCCCCGGGGGTTTATCTCGGACAGACCCACTAAGGCAGCCTTTCTGTTTTCCCGTTTTCTGGCTTTTGTCCCAAACATTTTGGACAGCCCCCTTTGGCAGCTTTCTGTTTTTTCCCGTCCTCCTTTTCCATGCTCGGTTTATTCGTAAGACCTATGCCGACAGAAAAGGAAAAACAGTTTAAAGCAGACCCCGGGCAGACCAAAAGACAGGCAGGGAGAAAGGCAGGGAGGGCCCGCAAAGGAGAAAAAAACAACCCAAAAAACCCCCGGCGGGGGAAAGGCAGGCAGGCAGAAAGGCCAAAAGGCGGCCGGGGCGTCTGAAAACAGAAGGGGAAAAGTTTTGGGGGGGGAAAAGGCAAACCACAATCCAAAAAAGTGGGGGGGGGGTTCAAAATTGGATTTTTTTTAAAAACCCCAACCCCCTTCCCCCCCTTCCCCCAAAGGGAACCCCTAAAAAAAAAAAAACAAACAAAAAAACCCCAAATTATAAACCC